>VWZX01000311.1:681778-944327 GCA_013399015.1 Galbula dea | reverse complement strand
CCCTCCCCCGGCCGCTACCGCTGCTCTCCAGTAGCTGCCCGCCTGCAGAGGCTTCCCTCCCACCACCGCTGCACGTAGAAACTTTCTTTTTTTAAACCAAATCTTTTTTCCTCTCTTCTTTTTCTTTTTTTGTTTCCCTCCTCCTTTCTTTCCTCTCTCCTCCCCGGTGGGGTCCCCTGCACACTTCTGCCGCGCCTGCCTGCCTGCCTGCCTGCCTCCCTCCCCGCTGGGCGCAGCGGCTAGGGTGATGCGGAGCAGGAAGTAGCTGCCGCCGGAGCCGGGTTCCACGTGTCCGCCCCACACCGGGGCGGGGGCAGCTCGCACCTCACCCGGACCCGACCCCGGACCCCGCGGGGCGTGCGCTCCTGCTGCACCTGCTCCTGCCGGGATTGTGGCTGGGGTTAACTGGGCCTGCAGCCCACCTGTAAAATGGGAAGGAATGGAAGAGCTCGAGTGGGCTTTGGTTTTTTCTCAGCTGGGTGGGCAATCCCCCTGGGACACCGACTTGAGAAAGATGAAGGTACAAACGCTTAACTTTAGTGATTGTCATAGGAGGCCCATTAATTACCGTGTGCAGCCCCAACAGAGTAATACTGAAAAGTCAACAGTCTTTTCTTGCAGATAGCAGATCAAGTAGATTACAGAGATGTTATCGGCCCTTGGCTTGCGTGTATTTTGTTACTAATTTTCTGCACTAAAAGTTAGGCATCCTATTTCTTCCTTTGGAGGAGTCTCACATGTACACACTCTTGAATGTGATATTGTGAACTCTCCACAAAGCAGAGTGATGCAAGAACAATGCTTACAGTGTAATATTTTGTCTTTTCTATGTATTCAGTACCATCTGCTTGCTTTGACGTTTTTCAGTTCTATTTCTTGTGTGCAGTTGGAGGATACCAGATACAAGGATCCTGAGCATTAACTTTTCAGTGATAAGCACTGTAGAAATGAAACAGGATATTACACCCTGAACAGGATTACTTTGGAGGAAAAAAAACCCAACCCCACACCTAAGTGACCTTTGTAGCTGGACACACCTATACTCAGAAGTCTTTGTTTATTCATATAACTTGTGCTATAGCATCGTGTGATTTTTTTTCCCATTCTGTAAGATCATGGTATGAGATGCAGACAAACAATATTTAAAGCATGGGCAACAGCTCTAATCCTTATGAGTGTGTGCCCAGCCTTGTGACCCTCACAGGTCTCCAAAGGTGTTTTCCCCAAAGCCCCCTCCCTGTTTGCGGTTGCAGTAACCACACATACATCCAACACAAAGATTTATGTGACTGTTCCTGCACAGGACTGGGAGGGATTGTTTCTTTTGCTGGGAAAGGCAGGGAGCTGAGGTGCCCAGGTGCAAACAGATCCCTTGGCTCACTGAGTCCAGTAGGAAAAGGCAGGTGGAGGCTACGAACTCTGAAGCTCTTTAGGCTGTCAAAGAGGTATGGAAACATTTCCTCCAACTCTTCTTTCGTTGCTTTCTGGGACCTTACTGCAGCAAAAGGTGCTCTTTCCTCCCATTATTTTATTATCCATTTTGGGGATCTCTTTGTCCTGTGCCAGTGGTCAAAGCACACTCAGGAAAGAGGACAAGAAAAAATTAAGTCACTCTAAGGACTGCACAGAGGGTACTGTAAAGCTGGCCACAGCCATGTGATGTGATACTGGCTCTGCTGCTGCTTGTTAAAGCTGAGAGTGACAGGGACAGAGCCCTCTCCATGCAAGTCAATCTTACATGAATTTACATTTGTAAGGCAGCCTTTTTTTCTTTTTAAAGGAAGTTACATTCTGTAGAAACCCATGGGTGAACCATGCACCTGTGATGACCACAGAGACCTGCACACTGGAAAGTGACCAAGAGTTTTGTTGTGTTTTGGTTTTAGATACCAAGACTCACTGTCATTGAATTCCCTTGTTAGCTGTCTGTGGACAGCGGGCATTTAAAAAAACCCTGCCTTTGCCCCCCAAAAGAGAAGCAGCTGGTGCCCACAGGGAGGCAGTAGGGGCCAATGGACAGGGTGTCGGTGCCAGCCAGCCCCTCTCTCTCCTGGCACTGCCACTAACAGCAGATTGGAGAAGGCATTATGTTTCTGGTTTACATCTGCCTGCTCTAATCCCTCCACAACTGGGAACATCATCCACCTTTTCTTCTCACAGGCCATAGAGTCTGACTCCAGAAGTATCAGGTTAATACTGACCTTGGAAGTGGTTTTGTTCCGTTTCATCCTCATTAAGGACGTGCTGAAATTTCAAATTCTGCACTTCAGTTTTACCCATGGAGTAAAGTGCCTACAAAGATTTGCAGAACATTATTTTTGCTCTTGCTGAATTTGTACTGGCTGAGACAGAAAATTCAAATGAAAGCTGGCTTGGGATTGCCCCCAGTAACATTCAAAACCACTTTTAAAAGTGGTTTCTGACCTGGAGAGGGAGAGAAGGGGAGTTAAACATGAATTTTTGCCTCTCTCGGTTGCAAAACACTGTATAAACCATCATGCATTTACTACTCAGCCAGCACTAAAATAAGACACAGTCCTGACTTATTAGGGAGTTAATCAACCTCTGTTAGACTGATAGTCTGTTACTTAAACGTTTCCAACAGACTGGCAACTGTCATAATGTTTGTATCTACGTGTGGACATGTCTACTGCTTGCTGCAGGGAAATCATATGTTCATTTCTCCATATGCTTCCAAATCGATATCTGAGGGTGGTTGAGTCATTAGAAAGCCTTCCTGCTCTTGAACCAGAGACCTCCTGTGACCTGGAGGTGAAGTATCCGATTACCAATCCCCTAAGCCATGCAGTTGCTTTATTGCTGGGGATTTGGGGGATGGTGTCTGAAGCAGGGTCACTAGTGAATGTCAGTCTCATGCAGTTGCTCACCCTGGAGAAGCGTCAGGATCTGGATTTGCCTCTTAACTCTTGTCCTGAACGTTTGGCGACAAGAAAGCACTCTGCTTGGTCAGTAACACGATGTTTGAAAGGAAATGCCTATAAACTTTTATACTTATCAAGATGAAAATTCTAAAATACAACAAGCTGCTGTCAAGGCTTCACTGTACATAACCCCCCTCCCACCCCCCCATTTGGCTCATATGCAGGATTTCTTCTGACAGCAAATAGGTCTCCTTTGTAAAATCTGCAAGTCAGAGACCAGCTTCTCTTTCTACTGAGTGCAGTGAGCACAAAGCACAACAGTTTTTTGGTGGTGGTTTTTTTTTTTTTTGTGTGTAAATAGGTTCTTTGAAATTAGCAGTGGATTGTAGACCTCAGGCAATTTCACTTTCCTCAGAAGTTTCCAGATTTAACTACCAACACTTTATTTAGTGCATTATTTCACTATGTGGGGTACTCTAGGCTTCATGATGGCAAAACTTTGATTAAGAAGGAAGTGCTGGAAAATGCCAGCTGGCAAACAGTAACATGCTTTCCTAAACTGAATACCCTCAACACAAGCAAAGCATCTGCTCCAGTGGAAACTTCCAGCTCCATTCTGACCTTCCCTGCTCCACTGTCAGCACATCTGAAGTCATTTGCATTTAAGCTTATGCAGTTTTCCAAATTGCCACTTCTGATCTAAGATGAGCTGGCCATTGACATTCAATGGAAAGCTCTTGCAGTGTATGAGCACTACAGCAAATGTATTAGTGCTGCATACTGAAGTCCTGGGGTGTCCAGGTGAGTCCAAGACACTCCTTTACATAAGAGAATGTACAAGCTCCATAAATGGCTGGAGAAACCTGGCCAGATCTACCTTAACCCTAAGTTAAACAGGCTTATGCTGCCTTCTGACTCTGTCTCCAGCTTTGAGGAAGTGGCAGAGAGACTCTGGATTCATCAGGTGGTCACTGTTTCTAATAAGGGCAGTTTGACCATGATGGAGATAAACCTGTGCCCTAAATATTTACAATGTGTGTCTATTTAACCTCAGAGTTGATAAAAGGAACTGAAGTATAGGATTTTAAATTCTTCTTAATTGCTGTGCTTGTTTTAAAAGTACTTCAGTCAGATTAGTGGTTGCTTCTGCAAATTAGACTGAGGTGGGCTTCATCTTCATTGTTTTGTGTTCGTGATCTCTAGTCTTTAGTACTGTTCTTCCTGTAAGACTCATTTAACCTTCTTTTTTCTAAGCCAGAGGTTTAGCAACATGTGCCCTACCAAAAAGCAGGATTTGAATGGATGCATTTGGCAGAGTGCAGTTTGCCTCTTTTGCTTTCCCTGTCTATTTTATGAAGAACATGTTATGAAGTTCCTGTCATTACATCCAGCCCCCACGCTCCTGTCAAGCCTACTTAGTCAGTTCTCCTCCTGCAATATCACCTCTAGCTCCTCTCTTTTCCCACACAACAACACTAAGTGAGCTCATTATTTTGTACTGGTTTGGATTCTACCTATATCCTCAGGACTGGAATGGAAACATTGTATGTTGGAGGGTTTTTTTAGCTGCCCTTTCTGGTATTGAGTACCGATCAATAGTTATGAACACTGTTGTATTATTAATACTGCTTTTCTCTAAAGATATTTATCTCCTTTCAGATTTGCAGGTCCTCAAAACATCCACACTGTGATGAGTGTTGACAATCATTGGCAGATCTAGATCTTGTTAAAATAGTGGATGGGATGGTCTGTTACATGGGTGTTTCATTTAAGTCTGAAGAGAGTTGGAATGATTCTAAGCATGGGGTTTCTATTTTAAAAATAAAATCTATATTTTAAATGGCTTTTTTTTTGTTTGTTTTTTGTAACTCTCACCTGTATTTTGAGCCAGATGTAAGTGCAAGTAGTCATATATCTCAGGTCTGGAAAACATCATTTTCCAAGGTGTCACATTTCTGAGCACTTCAAACAGAAATCACCTTGCATTATTTCCTGAATCTAGGCCAGAGAAAACTGAAACAGGTTGCTGAAATTGCTGTTGTGCTGAAAAACTGCACGGTGTAAACACCCACATTTCAGATGCTGATTGACTTTGCACAAAAACTTTTAAATAGTAAATTAATGGAGTTAATTTGATGCAGTTGTCAGTCTGAGCAAGATCCACAGTGCATTAGAGCTACAAAGGGGAACATTTTACAAGTATAAATTAATTAGACTTTTATTTTTCTGTAGGCTTTTACTATTTAGCAGTAAACTGTTGATAGTCTAATAAATAACTGGCAACTATGATTGATTCAGTACCACACCAGCTATAAATCTTCAGTAAGTTTGACAGCTTTTCCTTCAGGATATATGGTGTTACAGTCTTCAAAATTAAACAAAACCTAATGACTGAAGATAATAAACATTTGTAAAGCACTGGATAAATTCAGCAGAGCCAACATGGCAAATCTGAACAAGATAAAGCCCCAGGAAAGTTCTGAAAAGAAGACACTCAGCAGTTGCTATCTAGGAACATGTGGTCGTGCAAGAGCTCCTAGTCCCTTAAAAACAACTCTCTTCTGTTGTTCCAAAGGCAGTCACAGGGGAAGCGTGCAAAGTGCTATTTCAGAAAGTGTCATCTGCCTAATTTTACATAAATATGTAGAAGGTCAATTCATAACTACTGGAAAAGTCCAGGCCAGTAGACAGCTTTCTGCATTAACGTTGGAATAACAGAACCTGAGTAACATCACAGATCAGCTGGGCTCCGAATTTCAACCTGGGGACCTCAGATGTCTGGGGAATGGGAGAAGGTGTCTGCAACAGAAACCCACAGCAAGATTATTGCCATCAGTCATTTAAATTTTGGGGTACAGAGCCTCCATCACAAATTGATAACTGGAAGTTGAAAGCCTTGGTGACAGTGATCACGAAAGCATTGCTAGACAGCTCTGAGCTTTCTTCCTTTCTGCAGGTTTCATATTACCAGTGGTTGAGAACTAATGCCAGGGTGCTGGGCAACCTCTTTTCTAACCAAGGGGCTCTGTGGAGAGAAATTCTTAAACAAAAGATTATTTCCATTCTGTATCAGCTAACAGCAAGCTGTATTGATCAGTAATTCAAGGAAATGATTCAGTTAGAAAAGGCATGGTCTGTGGGAATTGCTGGTTGGACTGAAGCTGTTGGATCATAACACTGCACACATGCAAGTCTTGTACTAAATATAATGTCATGGATTTCACAACATGCAGATACATAATTTTGTGGAAGTTTCTCCCTTCTCTCAGGCCCAAAGTTACACACAGATAACCTCTCATGATATGAATGCAATGATTTCCAGCTGTGCAGCTTCAGCTCAGTGATCGATTTTATTGTTTTAATGTTTTCCATCCTTTTCCCAAACTGAAAGTTAAAGCAATAAAAAAACTCCAAAAACCAACCAACTTCAGAGAAAAATACCTAGACCTGTCAAAAAGACTTTGAAATAAAGGTGAAGAACTGTAATAAAGTCATCATCTTGCCAAGCTGAACTCCATAGCTTTTTAGTCACCTGTGACAAGTGACAATGGCAGGATCTCACCCATCTGGAAATACTGCAGGTTTCCAGATCTCTCAAGTCACTGTCATTCAACCTCCTTTTTCTAATGTATAACTGCAATGAATTAAAAACTAGTTGGCTGAGTATTCCAACTAAATGAAAAAGTGCCTAAAGTTCCTAAGTGCATGCAATTAGCAGCAAGCAGATCTCTAGATTGTACTTTTATTTTAATACTGGCTTAACTAAGTCTTTCTTTTCAGTAGTATCATCAACTCAGAGACATCCTTTAGGTTTAGATGTTAGTTGGGGTTTATAAGTGGGGAAAGATTAATATAGAGTTTTGCCCTTAAAAAAAGTATCAGTTTATTCCACTGGTTGCAACTTGAAAAGCATGCTTATAGAGCAGAAGACTATTCCAATTAGCATTATTTCAAATTAAACTGAAGAGTCACTCATTTACTCTTATTCCCAATCCCTGACCCTTTGAGTAATGAAAGCTGCTTCTGCAAACCTTAGGCCAAAGTGGAGTTTATTCCATGCCTCATTTACTATAAACAGCTTTGGCACATTTGTGTATATCTAAAAATGAACACAGTGTCTGTCTAATTAATTGATTTCTTTCCCCCTGAAATTGAGCTCTGGGACAAAGGAGAAGTGATAGAGAAGCTTCATATTATGTTAGAGCATGGTGATCCATAGCAGGGCTTTTGTAGGCTCTTAGGTAAGAGCCTGAAAAATTGGGTTGACTTCTTACTAACCTACAAGATACAGGAAGCTAAAACATTTCTTCAGTGCATTTTAGATTTAAATATGCAGGCTTATGATATGAAAACAATTTGCCTCTCTGTCAGGCTTAGATCCAAATGTTCTCTTCAAACTCGCGCTGCTAAGCCTTTGGTGTCAGAGCTGATTAGCAGAAAGAAGAGGTAGAGGCACAGCTCCTCACAAGATTCAGGGCACCTCTGATATTCCCTAGCATGTATCTAGGCCATGTCTAATTAATCCCAGACTATTCCATCACTGTTGGATTCCCTCTGTCAGCTTCTCCTATGGAACCCTGGTGGCAAAGATTCCTCACCTTAGGTAAGGAATTTCCCTTTTCTGAAGGCAAATGGGAGTGGTTTTTGCATCTCCTCCTAGGTAATGTTTATGCAACAACTTACAGAGCCCTTAGGATAGAAAGTATTTAGTAGGGGTGAACACCTTCACCTGAAGTTAGTGGAATGGTGCCACTGATTTAATGAGAGCCAAGCTTTCACTCCCAGTTGTTTTTAGGAGGAAATTTACCAACGATGCCCTTCTCAGCTCTAAAGTTGATGCTGCTCTTCTGAAGAATCTTTAAACTGCTGCACACAGCCTTTCATGAGAAGAATGAAATGAACAGTTCACAAAGACACTCCTGAGCTTGGGGAGGTGCTTCAATCAAGATGTGCTACCACTGTGGAGCAGTGGAGGCACCAGTGGTGGCTGCTAAAAACTAACCCAGCACTCTTCCTGGGCTAGGGACACCCTGCATCCCTGTTCTGTGTGTGACAGTAGTGAGGCACAGAATCACAGGACTACAAATAGAGCACTAATTAGCAATGCTAAACTTATATCCAATTCTGCAAGGTGCTGGGTGTCTCAAGCAGCACCACTTTTGCATCCTAAGGGCAAAGTATTGTGACTTTTTAAATCAAAGCTCTATAAAGCTGCCTTCATCTGGTATGCACAAAGCCAGGTGGGTTTTTTTATACCTGATGATAAAGTACTAGATGACAAGACAACTCACTACTTGCAGAACAAGAAATACCTGTTACTGGATATCTGTGAATATGCACTTTAACCATAGGCCAAGAACAGCACAGACATTTTTGGACTGGGCAAGGTATGTTCTTTAACCCCACCCTCAGCTTTTCATATGATGTCCTTACAATCTCCTTTAGCTAAACATCAAAGGGATTTTCACTTCCTTTGGTACAGCACTGTCAAAACACTCATTTAAATGCTTCTACTGATATCTTCAGCATTATGTAATATTACAGATGGAAATAAGATGCAGATTTTTCACATACTTGTTTTCCTTTCCTATGTGACTTGATTGCCAAAGAAGGAAATGCTGTCCATAAATGCCTGATACCAACACATTACAAAAAAAACACCCTGAAAAAAACCTTCTTTTTAAGTTTCATTTGAGAAATAGTCAAATCAGGAACAACCAAAACTTTTGTCTGAGTTAAGATTTACCTGCATGTCAGATGTGCAGTCCTGGGTCAGCTGAGACCTGCATGAACACACCCCACATCTACACACCATGGCTGAGAAATCACCTCATGTTTTAGCTCATGTTAGAAGCAGGAAAGCAGATTTTCTTAGATACAGAATGACTGCACCTGTAGCCAAAGTACACAAACATGTATTGCATTCTAGAGAGGATGCTGTGAAATTGCCAAATCCCACTGTCTTCTGCTTAGTGTTTTAAGGTGAACTCACAGGGAGGCAATAAAGCATCATTTTGACAGGTAAGAAGTGCACACAGGCTGGTGATGTGATATTCATAAGATACCCAGTTAGTGTAAGCACTCACAATTCCCATTGCTCTTCCAGTCAGGTCCCCTGTTATGGTGCTGGACTTCACCATAGGAGAAGGACTCACATCTTTAGCATCATGGGCTGTGTTTCTGGTTGTACCTTAGAGTCCTGCAAGTACAAGCAACAACAGTGTCCACTAAGGCAGGTAAGCTCTTCCCTGGATTTCAGTCACACAGCTTAATTCAGAGCTGATGGATGAACCAGACTTGTGCAAGTGTTTCCAATGCTCATGGGCTTCCTGATGCTGTGGATTAAGTAAGATACCAAAATAAGCTTGGTGGTGTGGTTCAGAGTACAGTTACTGAGAGACTATAATATTTGTCCTTTTGCTTTGGGGACGTTACCCCTTTTTGTGCTTTCTCACTCAGTTCAAACACTGTACAAACTGTGCTTTGATGGACCAAAATGTTCCCTAACCTCATCATTCTCCATCATATACAATGCCCACTAGGCTGCTGAATTTCACCCTGTTTTTTTTTTTTTTCTGACCAGCCTCTCAAATTCATCAGCCTCAAGTAGCTGAGCTTGTTGTAGACTATTCCTGGAAGTTACACAAGTTGGAGTTATGTATAGTCTTCATTCTATCAGCTTGATGAGACAGAGAGAGATGAGCACTGCAGAGGGGAGTTTTTTTGTGTAGATTATAAGAATAATATAACTGGAATATAACTGCCCTCTACACAGCAGAAAACCACAAAGTTGTTACTCAGAAACTGTTTTAGTCATGTTAACTGAAAAATCCCCTACATTCAAGAATCTGACTTTTAGACTCTGTTAGCCCTAATTGTCCTTGTAATACCTACAAGATTTAATTAACCCAGTAGTTCCTGCTTTGCAGTCCAGAGATGCACTATGAAATTAGGCAGGAGTGATCAATAACTTGCACTCTCTGAAAGAGTCAGTGCATAGAGTACATGTAAAATGCATGCAATTATCTTAAAAAGAGCTTTCAAATTTTTATGAGTGCCTGCCCAACTTGAATTGTTGTTGAAAAATTAAAATAGTTCACTGCATGCCTCCTAGAAACTGCTTTGTCTGATTAGTGTCCTTTCTGAACATTCAAAGCTGTCACTGAATCCTTCCTTTCCTGCTACTCTCCTTTTGTTAGTCTGTCATTTTTTTTCTCTCCCCTCCAAAAAAAAACCCCCAAAATTGTGTACAGTGTAAGTTCTTCATCAGTCTCCAACCTTGATACCAGGATTTCCAGTTTCCTGGTCAATTATCTGGGTACAGTTAAGTGATTCTCTCCATTTAATTACCCACAGTAACATCCATTATGGAGGCAAGTGTTTCACACTGCCCTGTGGTGCACAGAGAGGACCAGCAACAGCATCTACACTGACTACACAAAGTAAAAGCCAGATGTTTTTAAAACTTCTACTGGTGCAGCTTTCTCCCTGCTACTTGCAGGGATGAGAGAAGCTTCTCACAGATCAAACAACCCTCCAGCACTTTTGGGCAATACCAATCTGTTGCTGTTGAATCCTGAGACCTGGTATAAAAGGCAAAGAGCAGGCAGATGCCTTCAGTAAATGGCTGTCATGGTTTAAGAGCTTCTGACAGGCCAAGTCCTTAACAAATACCTGCACCCTGCCCAAGTTTATGACTTGGAGGTGTCTCACCTCCATAAACCAGCAGATGCCTTTGTTGCAGCAGTCCTTGTATTAAATGTGCCAACACCTGGCCTCTAAAGAAGTGCTAGAAGTCAAGCTGACATTTTCATGTAGTTGTCTGAACACAGCCAACTTCCCACCAAGTGGAAGCCCAGGGGTTCTGGCTATGATCACTCTGATGAATTTTGTACTGAGGTTAAAAAAAAAGAGGCAGTGGTCTTTTTTTGTTTCTTTTGACATAATAAAGCTCTGATGCCCATTGCTGGTTATCTCAGATCTGAAGCACTGTCCTGTCCAACTTCTTCAGTAGTGGCATGGTTTAGGAATGGCATTATGTAAAGCCATCAGTCCAGAAATGCTTAGCAGATGCATCTGGTTTTCTTCATCCTGTGATGTCATGCTTCAAATTCAGTATATTGTTTTATGTATCCTGCTGACAGCATTTATTTTTATGGCCATGAAACTCCCAGGGCTTGCCTATCCTTCCTCAATGCTGACAGTGCTCTGAGCATGGCACTGGGTCACTGAAGCAATGAAAATTAAATTAGAGTAATCTCAGAAATGAGTCTGCTTAATGTCAGGGCAGAGATTCCCTTACCTTCTGCTGTTGAAATTGCAGCATGCAAAATGCAAAGAGACCCTAGGATCTCTGCAGGTTTGGCAATATCTGGTTCCACTCTTTCTTTCTCTTTCTCTGCTGTCTTTTTGCTTTGTACTCTGTTGTGTGTCTGTCCCCTGTTTGCTCCAGTCTGTTACTACAGGGTGGTATATGTATTTACAGGCTTTTAATCCTGGGAGAGGGTGAGACCTCAGGCATGCACACACAGCCTACTTACCCTGGTGTTTCAATGTTTGCTACAGACACAAAAAACCTGCAGGAATGTCAGAAGGTGTATCTGCACTAAAGAGTCAGTATCTGAGTTTTCCTCATTACTTCCCACTACCCTCCCCCCCCCCCCCCCAATTTTAACAGTTGCATCATCCTGCTTCTTTGAGGTCACATCTGAAAATTAGTTTCAAGATCTCAATACATTCCTAAAGCAGTAACAAATCCTGTGACAATATTGGTTTTCAGTAAACCAGCTTGTGTAGCAAGTCACAGCTTCCATTACTGTTAACTTGCTTAATTCCCTAAGACACCTGAGGCTGAAATACCTGCAGCTCTTTAGTACCTGTGACTGGGTATTTCATCTCTGGAATGGTAAATACCTTTTGTGCATCAAATATTCTATACTGCTTTTTCTGGTTGTATTTTAGGAAGCTTTCACTGCTATTTTTACCCAATCACTCTTAAGGCCCACAGGGTAGGTGCTGAGTATGCATAAATCATGCAGCTCCAAATACATCAAAGAAACTAGATTTCATTTGTCTCAGGATTTGGCTTCCTACTTCCAGTTTTACCAGACTTTTCTTCAACTAATCTTGCAAATGCCTTAACCACATCTACTTCCTACTGTAGCCCCTCAATCCCTTTCAATTACCTCCTTCTTAACATATAACTCCTGCATAATTCTTTCCTTTTAAAACCTTTTAAATCCTACTTTTTTCTTCATTTTTTTTTTTAAATTAGCTAATTGTTAGAAGCATTTGTAACTCTTTGAAATTACACTTCTGAATGCATTGTGGGATGTTGACTCTAAGGGCTAAAGTTTCTAAGCAGCTTTCAGAATAATCAGCTTTGTGTGCATGACTCCCTTGCACTGCTTTAAAGATTTTAAATGTTCCCCAAAATCAGTTTCTTTGTGCTGCTAGCTTGTAAACAGCGTGCTCAGAGCATGCATCCTTCACAGAGCAGTTACCCATTTCTCTTCCAAGTTCCTTGCTGTGCTCGAGGAGCTTAGGAACGTCTCCCCTTAAGAGGTAACTTTCTAACCCAAGGGACTGCCATCCTGAGCAGCAGCTGGGATGCTCAGTCTGCCTCCAGTCTGCACTTAACATGTGTGTGCAGAAGGTATTTGCACTGTGCATTCCTTTCACAGGCAGTTCGCTCTCTTTCTCTGCCTGATCAACATTTCCACTGATAAGAGGCAGCAGCTTGCTGATACCTTCTGTAAAGTGTGTGTGGCAGGGACTTGTAGATGCCTTGTGGAAAGATTCTGTCCCACCCCAAAGGGGAGGCTCCTGGGCCACGTTCTCAAGCTAGCAATGCCTAAACCGTGAATGTGAAATGCCTGGCTGCTGCAGGCTGGCTCGGTTGCCACAACTGTTCCTGACGTGCCATAGTCTGTTGTCCTTTGTGTTCTTATTTCACATCAAATTCCATGACAAGTAAGCCTACCTAGCACCCAAGTACTGCCTGCAGTACTCTTGACCTGGTGATTTGGGGTGGCTTTGCTGAGAAGAGCTGGGATGCCTCTGTTCACTCTCCCACTGATGCTGTAGCACAGGTTCAGCAGCGTGCCACATGGCTGGCTGGCTGTGCCAGACAGGGTAGATTGCCTTCACTGATTGTGCTGCTTGGTCTGGGAGCGTTTGTGCTGCCTGAGCTAAGCCTGGCACTCCTCTGCCCACACTGCTGCTGTGTGTGCTCTCCCTGGCTGCTGCAGGGAAGCCATCAATCTGACACCCAAGGTTAGCACTCCCTGATGTGAACCAGGGCAGAGTCATGTATAGTTGCTTTTTCCCCTCCTTCCCCTGTCTCCCCTGGTACAACTAAACCACCTCTTATCCTGCTATTTTCTTCAGAGCTAAACAAAGCAGGTGCTGAAGCACTTAGCATCCCCCGAAAAGCATATTATTCTACTGCTTCCTCCATAGATCACATTTTGAGCTCCAAGCTTTTGTCTCATTTGCAGCTTTTTGGTTAACTAGGCAATTCCATTAATGTGAATGGGAAGCTGTGTGAAACATAATTGCAAAGAATTGAATAACAACAATGTTATGCAAGTGCCCTGGGAGGGAGGGAAGGGTTAAAAAACCCCAGCTATCAAGTCCACTTATAGGTTTTCACTTGCCCTCCACTTTCCTCAGGGGTTAGGGGATAGTGACTTCATGATAACCTTGTTATCATAAAGTTCCACACATAGCCAAGTCATCTTTAGATAACCAAAGTTCTAAGGCTTGTGCTGGGCCTGTTCTTCACACTGCCTGAAGCTGTGCAAATGTATTGGCTTTTCCATAATTAAGACAGCAATACCCACTGATTGGATTTAACTGTTCCCTGAAGAAAAAGAGAGAAAAAAAAAAAACACCAAAAAGCCAGCTACACACTTCTTAAAGACCCTGGAAAACCTTTAAGGTTACAAGAAAAACATGCACTACAGAGAGATGTGAAAAGCTGAATGACAGAAAGAGAAAGCACAAAGAAGAGTTAAGATTGTTGAGTATTTCCACACAGGAAAGTGTTCAGAGGCTTCCTTCTTACCTGTGCTCTATTTCTTGCTCTTAATAGCTATGGCTTTTTAATTCCTTTTAAATCCTTAACTTCATAGTAACACCACCTTATCAAGCATGCTCTCTAGGTATTTTAAAGTGGTTTTGCTTTGAAGAAGTTGGGGTTTTTTTGGCATCCAGAATCACCTACTTGCTTAGCATGCAATGGGAGGAGAGGAGGCAGCAGCACAGAGGATGTACCCCAGTCCTCAGTGCACATTCTCATACATCATCTTTTAGTTTATTCCCTTTAAATACAGAAGAATGAGCTGTGCATGTGCATTTTTTGCTTCTTTTTGCTGCCCAGAGATGTGGCTTGGCATAGCTGCTTTAGGAGAGGGGAAGGGAGGGAGACCAGAGTCAGGCTTTTGTTCTTTGGCTAGTGCAGTGTTTCAGGTCTGTGAGTGAGGCTGTGTTTGCTGCTGTGCATTCAGCTTCTCTCCTGTGTTAACCCCAGCAGCCTTACTACATCTTTGGGGGGTAAAAAAAAATGCTTTCCTTCTCAAAATAGTTATTATCAGACAGTTTATGCAGGTTTCAGGAAGTTGCACAAATGCTTTAAGCATGCAAGGGTGCACTCCTGTAATCAAATATATACAGCCTTAAGCATGCCATGGGTGCATCAAAAATTGTAATTCTCTAAATGCTTTCCAAGTAAGGGATGATCCTGCCTGGATCTGGTAAATGGACCCAGCAGTTCCTTCAAATTCAGCCAGTCATAAGCAGCAGGACTAAGCCATCTCTGATGACCCCAGATCTGAGACTGGAACCAGTGTCCCCAAAAGCAGTGTGCTCTGCCAAGTGGGAGAGTGAAGAAAAGAAGCCAAAGGAATGTTTTTTCCTCCTATTTAATGCCAGATCTTGCAGCTCTGGGGCTTTTTCCATAAGGCCTTGCAGCTGTGTGAGTAACTTCTAGCTGTGACAACTAAAGAAAAATGCAATCCTCCCTTCCTCACCCTGCAAGCCCTATCACCCTCCACTCCCCCCAAAATCCTGCTGAGAGTAGGTCAAAGTTAATACAAGCACCTTAAAAATACAGTTTTCTTGGAGGTAAACTGGTGAATTTTGGATGCCTGCCACTGGCAAACCATTTTGTCTTCCCAGCTTCAGACATGCACCTCTTCCCCTTTCTTTGAGAGGAAAGCTTCCCAGGATTTCTAAGGGTCTCTGGTGACCTTTTCTGGACACTCAGCATGGAACACTTCTGTTGCTATGGCAGTGGCAGCCAGGGCCCCTGCTGCACTCAAAAGGCTTGAGGACTTCCGAAACATTGCTGCTACCAGTGAGATGGCAACTAGGTGAAGCCTTCAGATATTCCAAGGATATATAGGCTGCCTGGCTTGGCATATGGTTTTATGGAGCAAGTTACTTTGTGTGACTTTGGTAACTCAAAAGGTGCCTTTTGGGAGCTTTTCTATCCTTAATTAACTTCACCCAGGCCTATGCTTGTGTGCTTCAGCGTGGTGGCTGGTGGTGTCCCCTGCCAGGAGAGTTACAGCAGGTCCACCTTGCTGGAGAGAAGCTAAGCTGCTCCAACAGGTTTTCCCCTTGTAAAGCTATTTCATGAAGAACTAGTGGCCTCCTTGCCCACAGCACATGAGCAGCTGGAGGTCACAGTCAGATTCACAACCTGCCTGGCCCTGGGGAGCCCGAGCACCTTCACTGCACTTCTGGCTTTGCTCATGAGAACTTCTCCAAGCAAGTAAGCTAATACTTGGTCCTTGCACACAGCTGTTGCCACTGCAGTATCTAAAGCTTAAAGAGAGACCTGCAACACAGTTTTAGGACCAGATGGACTCTAACAATGGCAGTCCAAAATGCCCTTGAACCAGTTCACTCAGCTCACATGACACAGGGAGGCCAAGGGACTGCAAGAGCTCAGCCAAGGGCTGTGCATCAGCTGGGCTCTTCCTCTCCTTTCTTACATTCTACCACTCCCTCCCTTCCCTTTTCATTGCCTCTGCATGACTCTTGGAAAAAAACAGATGGCATGGGGGGATGGTGGTGTTGGTTCCTCCAGCTGATGATCAGTGATATCATATTATTTTTTTGGTGGAAGAAAAAAAAGTCAGCCAAAAAAGGTGTAAGATCCATTCTCAGGGAAAATGTTCCTGCTTGGGGAATGGCCTAAGACACAGAACCACCAAAAGCAAAGAGGTTAGGTTTTCTACCTGGCTTGAAAGAAGAACACTTATGTTAACCCTCTCCAGAAAAGCAAATAAAGACTATGAGCTATTAGAAAACACAACACAAGAAGCTAAATGTGCCTTACATGCCACATGCTACAAAAACTGAGGTCTAAATCTGTGCTTCTTTTTTGGAAGCACCTAAATTCAAGGGCACCAGCCAGCCAAATTCTAATCCTCTTACTGAAAGGAAATTACTTAGCACACAAATGAAAACCTTAGTTACAAACAAAGCTGCAAGCTTTAAATGCATCAAAAAAAGAAATTAAATTGTCTGTAAATTGCTGCCCTTCTGGGTAGGGACAAATATTTTGTGATATGTTTTTGCCTCTTCCTCTGAAATGCCTAGTGGTTTATTACTGATCTAACACACATGCTTTTGTTAAAAAATGAGCTGCAACATTTGCACATGCCAACCACTGTGCTCAGGCACCACATAGAGAATATCATGGCAAGCAAATTACAGAAAAGTGTTTAGTTCTCCTTGCCTCAGACATGTGCTTTAAAAGGGAAATGTTTTACTCTAGGTTCACTTTGTCTAAGCAACAACTGCAAATGACTTCATGAGCTCCCCTATGGCACTGATACTTGACTTTCCAACGTGACATACCTTAGGTACTGACCTGATTTTCCATGGGTGTGGTCTCCTTTCAGTTACACATCCCACTGCTTGGAGAATCAGGCTCATATCTTCTAGATGGCTGCAAGTGCAGCATGAAAATGGTGGACCCCCACCTAGTCTCATCAGAAGGTACCTACAGAAGCCCCTGAAACAAAACAGCTCAAAACCCCACCTGAGAGTGACTCTGTGAAGGCTTTACATAGCCTTTGGTATAGTCTGCTGCTGTGTGGGATTGGTGAGGAGCTGGGAGAGGTCAGATTGCTCAGATGGCAGCAGTTCTGCAGCACCTGTGCTGGTGATGCTGCTGATGCCAGCAGGGACCCTCCCTAGGTCACCTGAAGTGTTTGGGGTGGTCTAAGGAGGCACTTCAGGGGGATGCCTTGTGCTGACTGGGGCAATTTGGGTTCTGAGAAGCACTGAGGAGATGACAACAACCAAATAATCCAGACGCAGTTCCTATCATCTCATCTAGTCCAGGCAGTGGTTACTGAGCCAATCTCTTTGGCAAAGGACTGTGAGTTATTTATTAGCTGACAGGTACTACTGTGGGGGTTAGTCCCCCAGCTGTGCTTTCTCAGCTCTTCCCACTTGTCTATCTGTATGCCTGCTGGCATCTACTTTTCTTATACCTATCAGTTTTGCTTCCCTCTGACAGGATGAAAGCTTATGCTGCCATTTCTTGAGAGCTGTTCTTTGTTCTAAATCAAGAGACATGTTTAAGCAAGACAATGGTGAATCTCACTTAAGAATCACTTAAGCAGAGGAAAACAAGATTTAAAAAAATCTTGGTTTTTTTCCCCTCCTACCTCAAAAGGGAAAAAAAAAAAAAGAGAATCTAATTTGAGTAACCCAAACACACACAACCCATCAGGCACCCTGGTGAGAAGAAGCCAGGCTCAGGTGCTCCCCTGCTTCCCAACCTGCAGCACTACATATGGCAACATCTCAGCCTTAAAGAGTCAAAGCAGAAACCCACCCAGCCTCCTTATCCCTCTTGCCATGCTGAAATGCTGCATTCCAAGTTGATAAAGGTGCACCAGCAACTGCTGTGTAGCTCCTATCCACTTCTTGTCCCTGTGACCAGAGAGAAGCCACTCACTCCACAGCAAGATGCAGTCCTCCTTCTTCTCCCTGCTTCAAGTCTCATTACTCTCCCACTATGTCCTTCTCTGGAAAAGCTCTTTAAAGCTTTTCCCTTTAAGGTTTGCACCTGATGTTATCAAAGGTAATTAGACAACTGATACAGAATTCACATCAGGCTCTCTGCTTGCTTTATATATGGGGTTTTTCCCCAAGCTGTGAACTTGCAAAGATGTAACTGGAAGAATCCTCTCTTGTTTTTACTGTGTTTCAGACTACCTCACAAAAGCCTAATTGGTTTGGATGTATCCAAAATGTTTTACTGTTATTTTAATAATAGTTTTTCTTTGTTCCTAACTGTTCTCTTGCCAAGGGTAGTGCCTGTAACATTAATGACTCCAACCTCATTACAGACTCATTCATCAAATCCCCCTCACTTGTATTTTGTTTTGTTGTTCTATCACTGTTTCAGTTTATCATCATTCTGGAAAGATATTTACCAAGGCATACCCAGTAGAACTGCTTGTAAGGAATCAGCCCCAAACAGTGGAAAGTTTATCCAGAAAATGACAGTGGTTTCTTATTGCTGACATTCAGAGGTCTTCAGAAGCACTGTTCACTAACTGTCCCCTCAGAAATCTTCCTGAAGAGGTAAAAATTAGACTGTATTCAGTTAAACCCTGCCTCAACTCTGCCATGTGCTGTGCACACCAGAGATGAACCAACTAATTTAGGGTAGAAAGGTTCATGGCAGAGACACAGCACTGAAGAACTGAAGTGTGTGGGTATGCATAAAATTAAGTTATAGGGCTTAAAGTGAAGAGATGCAAACAATAATTCCTTTAAAGATACATAAAAGAATAGGTAATAAGCAACTCTTCCTTCCTTAGTCTTTAAAGATGACTGACTGACTGATTCTTACTGTTCCTCTATTTGACTCCTAAACTTCTTTGGTATAAGCTAATCCTGCTTAGAAATCTGATGTCTTTTACCAGTTGTAGGTAGAAGAACACCCAGTGGTGCTGGGAATTTCTAGGCTGGGTGTGGTGGTGGTGGTGTGGAAGGAGTCAAATAAATCTCTACGTATATCACTTTTTACTAGAATCAAGTCCTCACTGACTCTTTAATGCTTCCTTCCTTGTCCCTTGAGGACTACTACATGTGTGAGATGTTTTGTCCTCACTTCCACCTTTGCCTCTCATTTAAAGTGCCCATCCAAGACATTAGCTGCCAGAGCTAACAGGGCTCTTTGCTGGAGAAGACAGCTTTGGTTTCTCTTTCTGCTAATATGACAGAGGCAGTGTGGCTGGGGCTGTGGAAATGGTGAGCAGCCTTGCAGCTGGTTGGGCTTGTCCAGTCCCTCACCCATTCAAGAGAGCAGGTTATTTTAGCAGCAGCAGATGCACAACAGACTGAAGCATGAATGCTGTAACTTCTGAGAGGTATTTATTCATTCAGATCATGGTCTTTCTTTTGTTTTAAACTACAGGAATATTTTACTCTGTACTCTGCAATGTAATACATCCAAATATAAAGTAGGACAGGTGTACAATTTCTATTCCATAATTCATCTTTTTAATTACAGTCTAGTAATTTACAAGCATGTGCTCTCTGTAAACCCTTTAAGCATGTCTTGAGAACATTATTTTAATGCATCAGTAAGTTGGTCAAGGCTTCTACAGCTGTTATTTCATAACAACTAAGCCAACTATCTCAGAGCAGTCAGCATGGAAGTGCATGTTTTCCTTTCACTTATTATAATGTATCTATTACTAATTATAATCTACTGTATAACACTTCAAACACACACACCAGAAAATATTTTCCCCATTTTTGCAGAGAATTCTATTTCCTAAGTTACAACAACCCAAGAATTTGACCTTGATTTCCAGAACATAAGACATCTCCATCTTACTTGCTGATCAAGCTCTACTAGCTGCCTATCAGCCCAGCTCATCACTGGCTGCCCTGCCTACTAGCACATTGGATAAAGACTGCACTAATTTGTTTCCAGTTCTTCTTTGCCCTTTAAATCTAGTTTATGACAGTTGAATGACCAGGGAAGGTTTTGTCCTTACTGTTGTTGAACAGCAAGTGAAAGCTGTCATTCCAGACTCTCAGAAAAGTGAGAGGAACTGATACTTTGCAGGGTACCTGCAGGAAAGGCTGTTCGTTCACAGTGATGCCTGGAAACCACTCTGACCATCAGACAGGCTAGCTGCTAAATAGAAGCATTTCAGAGGCACAGAAAGGACCACAGATTTCTATTCTGCCACCTAATGCTTGGGAAATTGTGTCTGTGTTTATGTGGCCTGGACTTCTGGGAAGGGTTAAGAAATGTGCCGTGGAGCAGAGCGTCTGGAGAGCTGGGCAAAACCAGGCTACTTCCACCAACAGAATTTGAGGTGGAAAACTGCAGGTTAGGCCAAAGTCAGAAGGAACACCCTACCCCAGAGACTGAACTCCAAAGAACAGGCTTGTGGAGCAGATCTGTAGGGAACACTGGCAGCAGAGCCCTGAGGAAGCATCATCACCTTTAGGTGGAGGTTACCATGAGAACGTTTTCCTGTCGAGCAGCAGCTGCAGCTGGGAGGCTGATATGACAGCAATAAAAGCAAACACTAGGTGGGCTGCTGCTTCTTCCGTCTGAAATCCCTCTTCCTTGGCTGACAGTCCTTTCAACAGTGCAACACAGCCTTCACACTGCTACTCCCATCCCTAGAAACTCACTGAGCCCAGGGGCAGGGTACAACCTGTATCCATGTGTTTTGGTTACAAATAAATAACTCTGCAGGTGTACCTAAATAAAGAGGAACTCAATGAAAGGGTTCTTTGCTGATAGAAAATAAACAGTGACGTTTTACTGCCATCTCTGCAAACACAGCTTTGATAATGAGAATCATGGGAACATCTTTCTATAGATATTAACTTTGCTGATCTATTGGGGCATAAACTGGGGCCCTGTACAGCTGAAGGCAAAAGCTGCTGCATGTTGGACAATCTCTCTCTTTTTGGGGTTTTGTAAAAAACAGCCTCTCTGATGCTCTGCAGCTTGACTAGAGGTTAACCTGTATCATGCCATCAGAGCCGGCACACCCATTTCAGATCTGAAACAATGCCTTCAGTCAAAGCTGTTATCACCCCTTGGTGGCTTATACAAACCATATTTTAATACAATTCTAACTCAGAATCATGTAATCTACATTGGCTCAATAAGGATAATCACAAGTCAAAATCTGTTTGCCAAAGTTCAGCTGTTTCTAAACATTCCCAAGAAGCATATCCTCTGAGTAAGATGCTTTTCTTACACGTTCCTGTCTCTGTGTAGCACTGAATTATGAAGATGGATGAGAAAGTAGGTCACCAATGCATTTTTTCCCCCTCAAAGATGTTTGTCTCTCTGTGCTATGAGATATAAGTTCCACAGACAAAATCTGTAGTGAAACTGACCCATAAGGACAGCACTTGATCCTTCTCCTCAGGTGCCTTTCTCCTCCCCACCACTCTGCTAGCACAAGCTGCATCAAGGGAAGCACTCTAGGCAGAGGGCTTGTGGCTCTGCCAAGCTGAGATCAAAGCAGCTTTAGTCACTGTTATCTTGAGGAAGGGATCTGCACCAGCAGAAACACCACTCTGCACAAAGCAGGAAGGAGTGAAGAGAGAGGAGCAGCCTTTTCTGCAGGATCCTGCAGATGGGGAGCCAGCAGAGGCTAAATCTCCACACTAAATCAGCCTGCATTTCTTTCCCAGGAGAAACTAGGCCTTAATGCCACATGGGAAGAAACACCCAATAGGAAAGAGAATAAAGAAAGTAACAGAAAAGGATAAGAAGAGGTGAAAGCTGCAAGGAATCATGAAGGCAGAGCCACAGTGTTCTTTAAGAGCTGCATGTCATGTCTGAAGAGAAACTTGCTTTCTCTTGGTCTGCATAGGGAGCAGGCAGAGCTACTTTGTACTGATCTGGGTTGGCATTTCCTGGTAAATATAGCAAAACACTTTTCCTCTTTCCAAAAAGCCTGAGAAATATTAATATGAGGTAAAACAGTAACCACAACATTCTGCTTCTGCACACTGCCCACAGAGTATCCTCAGGAACACACCCCCATACCTTGAGTGGAAAACTCAGCACTGGCTTGGTGTCCAGCAAAGCTTTGCTCTAGCTGCACTCACATCTTTCCTCATCAAGACATCTCAGATGATGCAGCTATCTTTATTCTAAACTTAAGCCCTTTGCTGGAAGAGGTGGAACTTACTGCTTCCCAATTCCTGACTGCTGTGATGGAAATAAACATGCAAGCCCTGGTATGAAGAGGTATCCAAAACTGTTAGTGGCTGACCTTTGTCGGTCATACTTCCTCCATATCCAGAATTAAACCCAATTCCTGCTTGTTTCCTTTTACCACCTATTTCCTCCTTCCCTTCTCAATTAAACTGCCAGCTCCTAATCTCACCATTTGGCCTTTCACCTCCATGCAAGCTCATGATTCCTGATCTTCTTAATCTAGGATCATTACCATCAATCACTTTTAGGCAAGTGAAGCCTTTTTTCCCAGAGGGTTGCCAGAGGCTTGCAGATCCTTCAGGCTGATAGTATCCTTTTTGTTCTGGTGCTGCTTGGGGTTTCTGACTGAACTGTGCCTAGTGCTGTTTTGTGCCAGCTAGATGCTCCAAGCTGATCCAGAGAAATTTGCTTGGGCTGTGATTCCTTCCAGTTGGAGTCATTTACTGGGAGAGGTGAAGGATTAGCTTAATGAAATCAACTAATGCTTTGACAAAGCATTAGGGATACTGCCAAGGTTAATGAGGGCTAAGGTTCATGAGGACCAAGTTTTCCTTTCCTATGTCTTAATGTCTTTTCAATAGTACCACTTAGCAGGCTCTGCCTCATTGCAGCTCCCTTCACACCCCTCCCACTGCCTGTGATACCTGTCTCAACACCCTATTCATCTGCTTCCCTGAAAGGAGTCATTGTGGCTTTTTCCACACCTGCTGCTGAGTCAGAGCTCTCCTGCTGGCCTGCTTTCCAAAGGCATCCATATATCCTGTGAGGCTGAGCACCTACCACAGGAACCACACAAAAGAAACAATCTTCTCTTTGTGTATAATTAACCTGCTTGGCAGTGCTGTGGACAGGACACCTTTAGGTCTTATTGTTCTAACCCGTGTCCTCTTTGTTCCCCTGTTGTCTGCACTGTTTTCATAAGGGCCACTGGAGCACCTGCTGTTCTAGTCCTGGAAAAAAGGCAAAAATACTAAGATAATGGGAACCTTCTAAACAGCTAAGACTGTAAAGGCACCAGACTGCAATGTTTGAATGCATTTTTTCCTGTAACTGTTCCTAGACAGTGATTTTTTTGGTCTCCTCTCAGCATGGTGAAGCTGTCCATCTCCTGTGCCACATGACAGCACATCCTCTGCAGAACTCCTGCCTCAGAAGCAGGAGCACTGCTACTAATGGCACCCTGGAAGAAAAGACAGCCACCAGACAAAGGTATTCTTTGAATGCTGCTGAAACTTCAAAAATGTGATGCAATTTTCTGATCAACTCCAGCTATGCTTGTTTGTTTTCAGACAGGTTTCTTCCAGAGTTTTTAGAGGGTTTTCCCCTTCCCTATTTAGATTTTCTTCAGTCCACTGCATTCAGATTTATAACAAGACATGAGATGACAGGAGACCTCAGGCAGATTTATGTATTACATGTTGTTAAAAAGCCCCTGTCAGCAATTAACTATACAGAGCCACTAAAATATGATTTTTCTAAAGAGTAAAATCCTAAACAGAAAGCCATAGACACTAAAGATTTACTAACCTTTATTATGTATTCATCTAAACTTTTCCAGTCAATGGATACCATTTTAGAACAAGAAGCTTAGCAAAATCTCCTGGCACACTAGCCATAATAGCCAGCTATTTTTCCTTGGGGTGTTTTGTTGTCTTTTCTCTTACTTATACTTGCTAATTTTTCCAAAGGTCTTTCAAAATGTTTCTTCAAACAGGGCAAGATCCTCAAAATGTTCTGTAAAAGCACTCCTGGACCTTTGAGCTCTTTCTGAGAGGATACATGGAACAGATCTGGAAGGCAGTTAAACAAATGAATTAGCTTCATAATACTTATATCAGCTATAGAAAGCTAATTTTTTGCTAAATGAGTTTGTTTTCAGTGGTTTTGAGATGGTTTCCCTAACAACCTCCATGGGTTAAAAACCCCAAGCAAATCCATTATCAGCATCCTTTCTTTTTTTAATGTACATTTTGTGTTCTCCAGCAAAACACTGGGCTAACAGCATTAAAGATTGATGCTCTTTAAACAGATAATGGATGCAACCCTGGTGGCAGCCACGCTGAAAGCCTCCCAACACTGCCTGCCTTAAATGCTCCATCCCCAGCCTCACTGGGTAAGTGCCACCCACTCAGTCCCCTGCAGAGGTTCTTGAGTACAAATGCAAATGGATTCTGAGGATGATGACTTCTTTGTTTGTTTTAAACAAAGGTGCCATCCCCTTTTACAAAGGTGAAACCCATCAAATCAGTCTGGTTAAGCTAGTTATATACTTTTTTTTCCTCTGGTCTTCAGTGGCTTCCAGTTTCACTGAGGTCATGGAGACATCGACGTCTGGTAAATTGCCAGGAGGTTGTTAAGTGCTTGGCAGCTTCCTTTCAAGCTCAGTCTAACTTCGTCATGAGGAAGAGCTAGTTCAGCAGCCTCCAGACCATTTATTCATAAACTGATAACAGCAGGAAAGATGTAGTATATAATTAAAATAGCCATACTGCTGCAGAAACATTTTCTCCAGAGCAATCTCATTTTCCTGAAACAAGACTATGCCCAGTGACAAGTGAAGCCTTGTCATGCCCCCTGCAATAATCCTGCTCTCCAGCACATGAAAAGCTTTGTTTCCTAGCTCTTTTCTCCTCTAAGTCCTCTCCCCAAGGCTTCTATTGAGTTTAGATTCTGGACTATCTGCATAGAAACACATGTGATTCCAGGTTTAGTTGCACTTGGTGTTTATTCCAGCTTCTCCAGTTGCTCTCTCCTGCAGTAGCAGTTTGTTGGCCACAAAAAAAGAGTCAGGTAACCTTACATGGAAAAAGTTTAGGGTTAGGTGCTGATGAACTCTTCAGGTACAAAGATCTTCTTCTCAGGCATGTTGTTTAAAGCCTTCTCATCCAGAAAATAATTAATTGAAAGAAAGGGAAGCAAGTCATCAGCTGGAGCTCCACTGAAACGGTAAGCCCACAACAGTTAATGCCACCTGGGTATTAGATTCAAAACAGGTACCCACTGTGCCACTAAGTGCCCATCTAGATGTATTGTATTTTTGTAACCCCTCCAGGGATGGTGACTCCACCACCGCCCTGAGCAGCCTGGGCCAATGCTTAACAACTCTTTCTGTGAAGAAATTTTTCCTCATATCCAAACTAAACCTCCCCTGGTGCAACTCGAGGCCATTTCCTCTTGTCCTAGCACTAGTAACCCAGAGGAGACCAACCCTCACCTCACTCCAACCTCCTTTCAGGTAGCTGTAGACAGCAAAGTCTCCCCTGAGCCTCCTCTCCAACCTAAACACCCCAAGCCCCTCAGCCACTCCTCCTCAGACTTATTCTCCAGACCCTTCACCAGCTTCGTTGCCCTCCTCTGGACATGCACCAGTGCCTCAATGTCTTTCTTGCAGTGAGATAGATCTGTCCACTCTATCAAGCTGTTCAGATGTTTGTTGGCTGGAAAATGTATGGGTTTAGGAAGACTTGAAGAAATTCTGAATGTTAAATTACTTATGAAATGCTATTATCAGTGGGAAGCTTTGGAGAACACCCAAGACAGAATTTAACTGAGAGGTAGGCATGATCATTTCTTATTAATAAATATTTCTGTTGAGGGAGTCTTGTGCTTAACAAGTCACAACCATTTTGCAAATCCATCATCCCAAATGTTAACAGAGCACAGCTCTGAAGCACTCTGTCCCCAGGGCCACCTTCTACCCACAGTAAGAGGATTACAGTTGTCTGTGGTGAAGCTGCATGCTAGCTTTTTTTCTTTCAGTTCTTAAAAAAAAAAAGGCATTTGTTTAAGCTGAAAACAGTGACATAACTATCTTCACTATTAGTCTAATGTGTCCTATCATTATTTTCTTTGCAGTTCTGGTTATATACTAAATATCTGAAATATCAGCCCACGTGTCCTGGTTTGAGTTAGAACAGAACTAATTCTCTTCAATGATTTTACTTTTCAGCTGAAGCTCTTCTCAGGAACTCGGTTTCTGAAATTAACAGCATGTTTTTCTGCAGACACTGACTGCTTCTAGCAGTGGGAAAACCTAATGTGCAGAAGGGTTGGTATGCAGAGCAAGGTCACTGAAAATCTTGTCTCCCATGTTGAGGGGTGCAGACTAAGAGGCTGCACCTGCAGGAGGAGCAGACAGGACAGATGACCCTAAACTGCCCAGCTAGGTATTCCATTCCCTTCCATTCCATTCCATTCCATATAGGCCATGTTCAGTAGAAAGCTGAGGGATCAGGGGGGTCAGGCCCTCATTCAAGCAGCCCTAACCCTTGACAGTTTGAAAGGTGGTGCCACAGTATCAGTGCTGCATGCTTCTGGCCACTGGTACCAGCAGTGCTGTGTCAAGGCTTAATGCTGGGCCAGCCACTGACCAAGTGACAGATGCTGTCTATTACCTCCTCCACTGCCCCAAACCAGAAGACCATGAAATGAAAACAAACCTCCCTTCTCCAGCTACCTCTGTCCACTGGTCACAGTTACCTGTGTACATTTATGTGTGTGCATGTACAGGTTTCTGTGCTGTACACTGGCAAGTTCTTATTAAACTTCCCACAAGATACAGACCTTCCTTTCTATTTCAGTGCTCACTGCTGACCCACAACAAAATCCAATATATTTTGCCTATACAACCTGAAAACATAATGTAGATAATAGGTTTTTTTCCCTCAGAACATGCTAATATTAGTTATGGGATTGTTTTCTGACAAGGACTGCCAGAGTTTACAGTTAGTGTCCAGCTAGGAGTAAGGGGAAAGTTTTCTCTGGCAGGGCAGAGTGCAGTGCATGAAGGTTGTAAAAGGAACAGAAGTTCTTTGCCCCAACAGCAGCCTATCTCCCAGTAGGCATTTCAAAATCAGCCCAGTGAGATGCAGTCAGACACTGACTGATATAACCCTACCAATCTGTGCCTAACACAAACTGCTTAGCTGCTTTAGCAATTCTCCTTTGCCTCTCTATTTTAGGCACACAGTGTCACTTCCAGGACTTTGACAGTTTGGGGCCAGTTACAATCAGCAGCTTGAGGGCTGCATTTACATTTGAGGCAGCCAGTTTCATTTTCCAAACCCTCTTTCCTCATGTTCAGGCTGCAAATAAATGATGCTGCAAGCACTGCACCTGGGAAGGCTGGCAGCCTGCAAGTGGTTAGCCTGAACAAATCCCAAGCATCCTCATGCAGTAGCCTTACTGCTTCTGTTCCTGAGTGCACCATATCTTCAAATTATATTTAAACAGTACCTAAAGAAACTCACTTATTTTAAAGTCATAAAATAAGAACTCTATAGACACATTTACTTCAGATCATTTCTCAGCTCTCTTCACTACCTTGCAGCAACTGATCAATGTCTGGATGCACTTCAGAGTTTTCCAAGTGCATGCATCCTGAATGCTACAGGAGCTCATGTCCCTCCTAAAAAGTTCCTGTGACCTACAATTTTGGGTCTTAATCTACAACTACAAGGTGCTGCCATAAAATAACATGGAGTTATTGGTACTGAAACCACCCTCTGGATGCAATCAATGCTCTTTGTACATAAACACAGCTTCAGCAGCAATAGACTAAACACAGTCACCCTACTTCCTCCAAACAGGATAGATTGCACATCAGTATTTTGGTTAGTCAGCCACCTCTTCAGCAATCAGAATAAGCAACTTAATTACACAGGATATTTTTGGAATCTGAAAGCACTGTTACAGCCACCTCTTGGAGGATGGGATCTGTCTGCATATGTGGTGCTTTCATCTCTAAATTCATCTTTCAAGTAAAAGCATGCCACTTACTTTGATATCAATTTATACTTGCTCTTACCTTGAAAAATACCAGACCTGTCAGTTCTGTTTCACTCATCAGTATTAACTGATTTCTGCTGAGAAGAACCATAGGACCCCCAAACAAATCTGAGAGGCCTCTCATGCCAACAGCTTGGTGATTCTGAGGGACACTACAGGCCATAATGATCATCAGCCTGACAGAACCCTGTCCTACCCTGAATTGTGCCTCTGCCTAAAGTACCAAAACACTGTAACATTTAACTTACTTGCACTCCTTGTTTCCTCTGGTGTGAGATCTCCACTACCATTCATTTGCTAACTCCAGAAAGTTCAGGTGATTTCCATCATCAACTTAAAAAGCTCTGAAACCACCCAACTAATTCCATGTCAGCTTTTCTCTCCACTCCTATCTGTCAAGAGCACTGCAATATCTTTTGAGATGCACTGTGGGGAGTCAACACACTTTCAGGTGATGGCAGTGTACCAGTGTTAATTTCCCTAACCTAGTTCAGCATGCAATATCTAATTATTTCCTCCTCTCCTGACTTCTTTTTTTTCTCTCAGCCTATTTTCCATTTAATTTATACTTTTGTAAGGATTCTACCTTCAGAAAAGATAGCTAGGCCACAAGCCTTCCATTATGCTGCAGCTGCTGCTGGGATATTTGCCACTGAAATCTCACCCTGTGTGAGAATGGGATTTGAATCACAATTGCTAAATATATCATGGATAGAAATTTGATTGCTTTACCTTTTTTTTTCTTCCTGAAGGGGGAAATGTGAGGGCAAAACTTTACAGTTTATTTCATGCTTCACTACAGTGTAATTCTAGGCCCTAAGATTTCTACCATTCCTATTTTTGGTAACGAATGGAATGTAGAGGGAGGTATATAAAATAAATTGCAGCAGTTCTTGGGGTTAAACCTGCTTAACCCAACCTTTTATTAAGAGAATGTCAACAGAGCATATACTTTGTCTAGGGAGTGCTGGGACATCATGATTCTTCTCCCAGCAAGTTTAGTTCTAAACCCTGGGATTTCTTCAGGTTCCTGTAGCCGCCGTGGACACCACATCCCCGTCCCAGATTACAGCATCTGTTCTGAGCTACTCATTACAGCAGGATTTGACCTGAGAAACTCTAAAGTTTTGTTTTACTTTATTAACTTGGAGTACTTTTAAACAGTTTTTAAATAAAGTTTTTCCCTTGACCAGCAAGGGAATTTCCAGCCTGAAGTTCTCAGCAGCATCCGTTGAGGCTCTTGGCTAAGTTCTTCAGCTGTTGCACACCCACGAGAGCAGCCTGGTGGCTCTTGCTGTGGCATTTCCTTAATCCTCACAACAGATTTCCTGGATCTAGGAAATTTAATTCCTGACTCCTTTGACCCAGATGCTGGCAAATAAGTAGAGTCTGCAGTCTGTCTGTAATTAGGTGTGTTCAGTTTCTGTTTGGATTCTAGGAACTGGCCTTGCTGTTAAATCTTTCTAAAACAGTCACGTTAATATGTTCAAAAATCCACTGTTGAGTTTCAGATAAAGGATCACATCTGTTCATGAAAATCTTCTTCTCAGCTGGGTTGCAATCTATGCAGCTGCTGCTTACTGGATGGAACAAAGTTTTGTCCTACAGGAATGAAAGAAAATGGCATTAAGTAGCAAATGTCAAGTCATGTAAAGTGCTCTCATTTTACAGAACACGGATTAACACAGCCCTGTCTGAAAGAATTCTGTGCTCTCTGCGTGCTAACCTTGTGCAATAACCACAGCTGTTACTAGGAAGCTGTAGAGAATGAAGTGGTTATCATACCTCAACTGGAGATTCATGAAAGAATGAGGAGACATCTTCTGGTCTTTAACTAACCACCACATAATAGAATGAGAAAACAGAATGTCTTTTAATAACCTGTGCACATCATGTGCCAGCCTGGAGCCCATTTAAATGTCTGAACCTGAAAAATGTGGGGTGTTTTTTTTTCTTTGGATTTGGTTTTGACAGTTTCTACAGTGCTTTTTGGCAGGAGGATCTGCAACAGTCTGTCTGGAAAATGGATACTCTTCACAGCCTGATGGAGATGTTACAAATGAATTATTAACTGAAGTGGTGTGATGGACAGAGGGACACAGGACTGATGTTCTCACTTCTCACCCCATGAGATGCAGACTTTGGCCATGGCATTGGTAAGACCAGCCACTGAAGCACCTTCTCTCTCCTGACAGGAAGGAAATCCTAACTCTGGTTTAGCTCCCTAAGCTGATTTTGGGAGGGTAAGCATTTATTAAGTTGCTTCAAAAATGATATGGATGATGATTAGTTGTATGCATTTTACTCCACAAAAGTGGAGTGAATTGCTAAGTAATCTGACTGTGAATCTTTGGGAAAGCAGGAACTACCCAGAGGAGCAACTGCTTGGGTTGGGTAGTTTCAATGTGCTTAGTTCCCACAGGCAAGTGCTTGAGAGAGACAGCTGAGGGAGTGATGAGATGGTTTGAAAGTTTCCAGGGGCTAAACATTTACTGTCTCTGTTGAAATAAATGTCAGGTGATTATTGGTAAACCACATGCAGGCTGTTCCACTCCCTACCAAACATGCCCTGCCAGTGTCTTCATACTCAGCCAGGATGTGCCTGCTGGCCCAGTGTGTGAGAGAGGGAGGAAAAAAAAAAGCTACTTGTCAAATTGCAATTGATTAGAAACTGAACAAAAGTGCTCTTGGTTCTGAGCAACAATCATACTGAAACTTCTCTTGAACTCAAAATACCCCATAGTCAAAAAAGAAGTATGAAGCAAAAACAAAAACCAAACCACCACAATAAACCAATGAGAAATCAGAGCTATTTAAGAACTCTTTTGAAAAGAAAGGGGATTAAAAAAAACCACCCCAATCATTTATCTGTTTATTTATTTTTAATTGAGGGAAGATGAAATTGATTGAGTTTGGGGTTGTGAAACGCTGGCAAAGCACAATGCCTTTTTTCTTTTACATGTATATTAACATGTGCATCAAATTGCAAAGTCAGTAGCATCTCATGCTCTGGCTGAGGGTGGTGGTGTTATATCTGCTGCCCTTCCATGAAGACAGTGGGTAAACACAAATACAAGACTGTGATCCAGAGGGATGGTGTCAAAGCCAACAAGGCTAAACCCAAATGGCCAGAGGCCTTTTCATCATGCTCCCTTTTGCTCTGTAAGTTGAGCAGGTAGGATACTTCAGCTTGAGAACAGCAGCTACCTGTGCCTGTCATCTCAAGAGTAGGAGGTGGGCCTGCCAGAGCTCCCAAGCACCTTTTGGAGTAGTGCAGTCACCCATTTTCACCAAGCCAGCTTCTCCTGTCCTTCTGTGAGAGACAGTGGTACTGCCTGAAATCAGGACACAGTGACTGCTGTGGGGCCTTGGAGGAAGGTGGCATCTGGTTTTCCTTGCCTTACAGCTGGTCATAAGGGTCAGCCAAGCTATTAGGAAGACAAAGCTGGAATGCTAGAACCTATAATAGGATAGCTGGTACAAGGAGAAAGGCAACAGCTTCAGTACAAAAAGCATGCTATGAAAAACACCCCAGCCCTTCTGAAGAGAGCTGGCACTCTGTCTTCTCACAGGAATATCCAAGGGATGCAAGGTCTGAGTGAAGCATTGTTGGTGCTTTCTTCCAGAAAGCCTGGTTATGAGGAGGAAAAAAAAGTGTCTTTTAAAAACAGGGAGATAGTTCCCACTCTGGAAAAACTTCTGGCTGCCTTAGCTATGTCTAAAGTCTATTAATTTATCATCTCAAGCTTGTGCTGACCCAAGGTCAACGCCTGCTGCTCTCTTAGACTTCAAGGGGAACAGGCTCAGGACCTGAAGGGCTAACAGTGGCATGCATGCCAGGGAAGAACTTTCCAAGGGAAACAGATAAATTTCTCTTTACACCAATATTAAAAAACTTCAAGAGCTCTTGTGGAGACATCTGAAAACAGCAGATTCTGTGTTTTTTTCCCTCTGTGTGAAGGCAAGTCTGAAGATTACTTGTGGAAGGAGAAACTTCTCCATAAGATAATGGGCCCTGGCAGCTCAGGAGATGGGTAATGAGACACAGCCTTTCATTTCTTCCAGGTCACTGCTATAACTATGGCTAAGGTCAGTGGCAACTGGAGGTCATGATCAGCTGGTGGCTGCAGTAGTTTATCTGAAATTAATTGGCAGGCCCAGTGCAGTCTGGGCAGGACAGATGTCCATATGATAAAAGCCACTACCAGAATCATGTCTTCAGTTGTCTGAGGAAATAATCCATGTACCTACTGTGTGAAGAGTGAGCTTACTCTTCTAGTTTGTCCCTGAAGCTGTCAGGAGAGCCTGAGCAAACTGTTCTGGGCACAGTTTCTGCTGTTGTCAGTCTAGTGTCTAATCATAAGGCTGGGGTAGAATCAGCATCCAACATCACCAGGCTCAGGGTAGAATCACTGAATAATGAAATTGATTTGACACAATTGTTTCTTTTTAAAGCCCTACTACATCAGCCCTCCCTTGGATGTTGGTGCTCTACAAATAGCACTAATGGGACTAGGGCACATCAATTGAATCATACTTTATCAGCACCAGGGTATTAGCTGTCAACCCAGAATGATGCCACATTAAAAAACCAGGGCTGTATTCCTTCACTGGGAGGAAGGGAAATTTGTAGGCACTTTTGATCCTGGGCTTTGGCATGCTGAGGAATCTCAGACAGAGTCAAGGAAATAGCTGTAGTTTGGGAAGGTACTATTCTCCCAGGTCTCTATTTCAGGTTATTTACCTTTTTTTGTCTAGTTTCTCACATGACTCCCATCATTGATGGGAGCTCCATGATGGTGTCAATATTTTTTTTTGTTCCCAGGACTAAACTCACTTTCTTCTATTTCCCACTCACAGCAGTGTTTCTGGTATTACTTGGATTCATTCTACTTCATTGCTTCTTCACAGGGTTTATTTAAAGGTATACTTACTTGGCTGTGAACCAGTATTTTGGATTGCTCCTAAAAAATCAGGGATTTTATATCACATACTTACTAGACATTCAAATAGTTGCTCTACCTGTAGTTTAAGCAGTATGGGAATAACAATAATTTTTGAGACTTGTTTACTAGTGGTACTTTTGGTCTCATTCATCTGAAAAGAATCCAGTTTGCACACTCTGAGACTGCACTCCAATGAGAAACAAAGTGCAGGCAATGGGGATAACCTGGACAATCTTTGTCAGAGGAGCACTCCTCCAAAGTAAAACACCAAGGTATTCTACTTGCCACTGAAATACTGAAGCTGTTCTTAGTTGCCAGGATCCAGACACAGGTTGTTAGGGTTCCTGTGCTGTTAAGAATATGGGATCTTAAAAAGTACCTGGCTTCAAACTTTATTTGCAGCACTCTGTCACCGCTTCACAGCCCTGAGTTCTCACTAGTGGCTTGAGGATGGGATTGATCATGTGAAGAGACTCATCTGTAGAATAACAAAACCCTCTGATCTCCTAGCTTTACAGGAATGGTATGACAGCATGGGAAGAAATGCTTCAAATTAGGTGTCCTGTAAGTTACTGCCAAACAAGGTCATTTTTCCCCTAAAACATGGGAAAATTATTGGTAGGATGGATGTGTGACCATTAGGAAGCTACAGCATCTGTCAGTGGTGCAGGGAACAGAACAGCTGCTGCTCTGCTCTCTCTTTTGTAAAAGAAGGCACTTCTTGCTTAACCAGACCATTACTCTTAATTATTTAGAGGGCAATTTGAGTAGCATTTCCATCCTCAAGGTAAAGGGCTCTACTGTAGATGCAGTTAAACTGGTACAACATGCTTTTCTTGTACAGGTGCTCTTCTGGCTTGGTGGGTTGGTTCGTTTGTTTTGGGGTTTTTTTTGGGTTGTTTTACTACTTACTGCCTAGCCCAGCTAAAACTAAGCCTGAAGAGAACCATGGATACATCACTACATCATTACAATGCAGTTTGTTACAATCTGAAGGTTTATACAGACTGATCAGCTTGCTGTCAGGTTGGTCTCACAGTTCTTCAGTACTTCCACCCTAGCAAAATGTGGAGGTGTTTCTAGCTGAGATGCAAATCCCTGCCTTGCACTGAGAGTTCTCCTATCAGCCCTGTCAGCCTTCTGGAAATTAAAAATGAAGCTGTGCAGAGAACATGAGAGAACTCACACCTTGTATCTTCTCCAAATGTCATTTTGTTTTTCATTATCTGCTCTATTCTCTCCTCATCAAAGGTGATGAGCCTCATAGAGGGCAGCTCCAGAACTGCCTTTTGTCTTAGGAACTGACTCCATTAAGTACCAATGAAAGGTCTGAAAGCTGCTTTCTTGCAGCTTGGGTAGGCAGAAAGATAAATTGGAAGGTTTTTGAAGCAAGAAGGTATTATTATGGCATTATAAAGGTAGATATGCAGCAATACAGCTCTGACAATTTATATCCTCTAAATATCTGGCCAATACACTCTGACTTTATTACAGGTAATACTTCAGTTTCAAAGGGATTAACACTTCTGGAAAATCCTGTGGTGGATCTCCAAGTGCAACATAAAGAGGCTAAAGAGGCCTAGGTTAATAAGCAGGCACTAGAAAAAAGGGTTGGGCAAACCTCTTTTTAATTATTCTGAATTAGTTTTCTACCCTATTTAATTTCAAACTAGAAAGCAGTATTGGGATTTGTTCTGCAAAGACAAATTCCTGGCAGTTTGGCCTCAGCCTAAGGAAGATGGTGGACAAGGAACAGAGGTCAAAGCAAACTGTTGGATGTGTGAAAGGAATCCTCAGCACTTCAGAGAAATGTATGACATCTTCCTGCAGAGGGAGATCTTGAATGAAGGCAACTTGTTGACTAACTATTTAAAGAACCTCACAACTGTAACTCAGTAGCATCAGTGGGACTTTTTGCCCTAGATGAGGCTCTGACAGTTTCTACCTTGACCTCCTGTTTCCAGTGATTTATAAAAATGGGCTGAAATTTAGCAGATCAAAGTAGTGTCTAAGCTGCTTATCTTTAGTCTATAAACTCCTGCCCTCTTTGGGCTTGCAGCAGTGCTTTTAGGGTTGCATTGGTCTGGTATTTTTCTTTTTCTTTTTAGGGAGATTTTTCTGCCACTAGTAATCTTTAAAATGTAGTAAAATAACCTTCTTTAACTGATGAGCAGCATTTCTTACTGCTGCCACGCCGGATGAAAATATCCCCAACAGCACCTCTGTTAAAAATGACACAAGCATCTCAAACAGCCAGATGAGCAAAACACCTTTCAGGGAACAGATCCAACACAGACAGCCTCTGAGCTGGATCAGACCCAACACAGACACCCTCTGAGCTGGATCAGATCCATTTTCTTTTCAATTTGACCCAAAGAGCTGCATGCTCAGAAAGAACATCCTCTAGAGAGAGATGACCCGAAATTAAATGGGAATAAGATGAGGTGAATTATACAACAAAACTCTGATGGGAAAACACAAGCCTGCACTGAACTGAATATTGACACAAGACAGCCTGAACCTCTGAGGTTCCCCACAGTGACTCCAACCTTCCTGTAGCTCCAGTGCTGGTTTCCCTTCATCCCGTGGCAGTCGTAGAGCGTGAGAGGGCTGCTGTGAGACACGGCGTCGAAGCAGAACTTCCTGGTGTGCAGCGGCTCCCCGGGGCGGATGTCCTCTCTCCAGCCAAAGGTGAAGAGCTACAGAAGCAACCAGACAATCACAGTGATAGATGACTAGTCACAAACATTGAAAACCACACACAAACCTTGATGCATCTTTCCCTAGTCCACACATCCCAGCTGCTGGTTAAATGAGATCTTGCCTGTGTAAGATCCAGTGATGCCAGCTGTCTCAATTAAAGGGCAGCAATGGCAATGGGGAACATACCCCAGGAAGGCAGAGTCAGGGTGGCAAGGAAGAAAAAATCCTCTGGCAACACAATGCTGTAATGAGGAAAGGAGATATGCTGTCTTAAAGCCTTTAGTTACCTTAGTTAAAGCAGCACTCATATGCACTAGGACTACAGCCGCCTAGGACTCAGAAAGCATCCACTAGTGATGCTCCTCTAGCTCTCATTTGGGTCTGAAGAAGCTAACCAGAGAGATCTTGACATCATAGAATCTTTCCCAGTTTCCTTCTGTTTATAGGAATACTGTTATTATACCCTCTCTCAACTGGCTTTTTTCCCCCCAAACACCACACATAAAACAATCTCCTTACTGCAAAAGCTGTGAGCTACAGGCAGCTTGTTAAAGCCCCTTCTCTGGCTGCCTGAGAGGAACTGTGAAGGCTAGCAGTTAATAGAGGAATCCTTCTCAATTAGACACCAGCTGTCTGAAATGATGCTGTGACACTTCAGTCTTTCAATCAGAAGATGAAGGTGACAGGTCTAACAGCACCACATTTAAAGATGCAGAGTGCATTTTCCTTTCCCAAGGATCAGTCCTTGCAGAAAGCAGGTTGCAGGTTGTAAATTCCAACACAGAAGCTCTGCTGAGAGCTGTGAGGGGTTTGTTTTCCCTTTTTTTCTTCCTTTTTTTTTTTACTGGTGCCAGTGCTATTTGGCTTCCTGCATGACTTTTGGTTTTCCACAGCATAAACTGAAACATAACCTTGAGAAAGTTATGCTCTCTTTAAACAAGCAAACTTTGCTAGTGGCAACTGTTCAGCTGTGCTGGTTGATGTGGAACTGCATGCAGGCATGGTATCCAGAGAAGCAGCTCCCTGCACTGTGCTCAGACTGCCTCCAGCACCACAGCTACCTCCTCTCAGGGTCCTTCTGGTCTTTACCCAGCACTCTGCTCCCTGCAGTGTCTACATTCCCTGGTAGAACCAGCCTCTACAAATCCAAGTTCAGTGTCCTGTGGGTCTGATCCTGAACACTGCTGCTGTGGTTCCCAGTTTTTAAGCCTTTCATTGTGATAGTTAGCTATTTTCTTTCCATGGTCTTCCTAAAAGATACATCTCTTAAGAATGCTGCATATTCAGTGCTGTTACTCTTTCCCTTGGCCTGCAGGCACAAAATACAAGCATGTACCTGAACATTTGCCTTTTTTGGTTGTGTCTTATTGTAAGCTCTTGTTCTCTCTGTCAGCTGCTGTCACTCCCTATTTGCTTCTCTATTACAGCTCTTCTAGACAGCACTTGCTTAACCTTCCTCCATGTCCTGCCTATTGCTTCTTTCTCCCAGAGTGCATTTTACATGTATCTGCAGTACAATGCAGTGGGCAGCTTCAACTTCCTTTTCAAAGCAATTTCTGCTTCTCAAAAGGTTGTCTTTTTTTCTTCTCTCTTCATCTTCCTTGGTAGCAGTATCATGGACTCCCTACAAAGACAACACCATTTCAGAAGCAAAGACAGAAGCCAGGTTTGGTGCAGGAAAAGACCATGCTGCTGCTGCTTCTTTAGACAAAGAGAAGTCTGAGATGATTTTCCTTTAAGGGAAAACCCACAAAAGCTGTTCTCTTTCTCTTACCTTTTGCCTTTCTACAGCCAAGTAATAAACCTAGAGTTCAAACTGATGAAGAGCAAATACCTAGAGGAATGGTGTGGAACAGTTGCTCTGCAATATTCTCACTCTCACCACTACTACAAGAGACAGCTCTTGCAGGACCTTCCTCTTCCCTCCCACTGGATGGCTCTCCAAATATATCATTCTGTGCATGACTGGTGAGCTCAGGGACCAATTCCTGCTGCTCTCTGGACCTTAGCCTAAGGACTACTACCCTTCTGAATGCGTCAGTACACCTGAAAGAGCTCAAGCTAGTCTTTAAATCAGATCATACTGATCCAGACTATCCCTTTGCCCTTTCCACTCCTGTGCTGCTTCTGAAGACCACCAAGATGTGGTAACAGATAGGGGTTTTTTACTTCCTTCCACTGAAAACCACAATCTATGTAATAGTAGATAACAACATTCAGACTAGCACAGATTCTTCTTCCACCTTAGCCTCCTGTTTTGTAAAACAGTTTCATATTAAATCAACAATTGTGTCTTCTCCCTGGTGACACCGTTACAAAAACCAACCTTGTAAGGGGCAGGAACTCAGTTTTAGGACTAAGACAAGAGAAAGAAAACAAACAAAGATCAGAAGACAGGTTGTACTTCTCCAGACACCCACTTAATGTTGAGATCCTATAATTACACATAGAATTTGAAGGCCCACAATCCTTCTAATCTCGTCACTCCAGGCTATCCTCCATTATACAGCAAATTCTCTCTAGTCAACACTAAGTCTGGCCAATACAAAAATTACCTCTCCCCTGCATACTGTGCAACATGTTACTAGCTGAAGTCTTGAGTACATAATGCTCTACTTTGCTAGCACCTGTCACTTTGGATTTTGTTGTTCCTTTGTCCTAAGCTGTTAGGAGCTGCCTGCATTGGACTTTATGAGAAATGGATGAACCTTTTTGCACCTCTTCCCTCCTTCCTGTCTGCCTGTTGATTTGAAACAAGGCTGCACCTGAATTTCCAGACACATTATTAACAAACAGCAGGCTAGTTTTTCACCTGTGAGGCTACTGTTCACTGCTTCCTGCTAGACCCAGGAAACCCTCTGTCCTGGCTCAGCAGATGCTCATTCTCCTCCTCTGCCTTTTCTCATACCACATAGCCTGTAAAACACAGCCCCATCCTCTGCATTTGCAACCAAGCAACCTCTCAGTCCTCAGGCTTTAGTTTTCTATGCAGCTTAGCTCTGTCATGCAGTAACTGGGGAAACTACAGCTTTCCAGCTTCATTTATAACTGGCACAGGGCCTGAAGAATGACACAGCCATTGGCTTGGGACCTTCTACAGGACAAAGGCCCTTTTGATACCATTAATGCTTTCCACCCTGACAGCATTGCCCACTGCCTGGCTGGGTTCCATCAGCTGGCACCGTGCTTTGGCTACGGCGTTGGACTTGAAGGGACAACATGTGCTCCACACAAAGACCAGACACCATGTTTCAGAACTAGGCTCTGACTTCAACTACATCTTCATGTAGAGAAGACAGAGCTGGAGAGGCTGCATGGCTCCTTGCTGGACCGTGTTAGAGGTGATGCCTGTCTGGGTACTCCCTGGCTGGGCTAGGGGACTGGAGATGAGAAAGTGATGCCTGTTATTTTCCTTTACTGCTGCTTGTTATTGATCCGGTGGGGCCCCAGTTTCCTCTGAAGCCAGAAGTTAGCTCTTTGAAGACGGAGGTGGAAAAATGCCACCTGTGCCATCCTCCTCCTGCCTCTTTCCTTCCCCTCTGTTTTTTAATTTTGGGGAAGATTCCAGAAACCACAGCAACACTCATCCTTGCCTCCCACCCTTCTCCTGTTCACCAGAACGCCTGCAAGTGCAGATGTTCTAAAGATTCTTAACCATTTCTCACATGATTTCTAGGATTGACAAGTGGGGAACCTCTCAGCAACTGTGTTCCTACCAGCGGGAATAACGACCTCTGAATGTACTGCTACCGCCTGGAAGAAAAAACAACCCAAACCAAACAACACACACACAAAGAAAACCCCAACCAACGAATCGAAACAAAGGAAAACGACCAGCTCTGAGGGTTAGTTAGGCAGCGTGCAGCAGCTGCCGGCCGGGGATGCTGCCCGCGGTCTGTTCCGGCTGTGCCGAGCCGCAGCTGCCCTCTGCCGCCCGGCTGCCGACTTGCAGCAGCCGCGGGAGGATCCCCGGCAGCGCTCAGCACCCCCCTGAAGCCCTGCGAAATCACCGACCTGTCCACCAAACGATGAAATGGCTCGGACTGGGTCTTGGCAGACCTTTCCCAGTGCAACCGCACTCCTCTAGTGGGAGACGGGCTCCCTGGTGATGTTACCTTGCAGCAAGAAGGTTCAGACTGTTCCATACGTGCCTGGCAGAAACATTCCTGCTGTCTCTGGTAAGCATGGCAAGCACAGATGTGCTTCAGACTTCCTAGTTCTTGTTCTGTGACCTGAGGTGCTGGCTGGTTGAACTCTTTTTGTGCTAGTTCAACTCTATTTATTTTAATGAAGTAACTTTTCATCATTAGTACAGAATGAGCTGTTTACATCACGTCTGAGCCCAAACGTTGCAATGCACTGGAGTATACTGAAACACAGATTCCTACCCATCCTTCTGCCTTGGCATCCCCTTCCCCTTCCTCACAAGAACTTATGCCTTCAAAGGGTATTTCAAGTTTCCCTTTCCTCTGCTTGCCCTGCTAATTTTTTCACCCTCTCACCTTTTCATCCTGTTTTCTTCCCTCCTTTCTCTCACAGAATGGTTAGAGTTGGAAGGGACCTTTAGAGGTCACCTAGTCCAATCCCCCTGCAGCAAGCAGGGATGCTTATAACTATATCTGGTTACTCAGAGCCCCACCCAACCCAACCTTGAAGGTTTCCAGGGATGGGGCATTCACCACCTCTCCACACAACCTATTCATCTCTAGTAGTCTCAGGACTCCCTCTCTTCTTGAGGAGGGTTTGCAGCTCCTCAGTTTGCAGCTTTTAAAACCAGAGTGAACTGTGGTGCTCTGGTCTGGACCAGAGAATTCAATTAACTGTTTGAATTACTGGATGTCTTTCCAGGAAAACAGGATTACATTTATCTAGTCTTGGCATCCTATCACTGTGCTACATGAAAGAAGTCTTCTTTCAACAACTTTCTTTTTCCCACGTTGGCACTTACCTAAATTGTGATCATCCCTCAGCTTCCCTGTGTCATTCTCGTGCACCTCTCCCCTGCAGTTCTCAATATCCATGATTTCTTGACCTCAGCACTTCAAATACCCCTCAGCACTCCCCTCTCCTGAGCTTTTAAGCTTTATTATAAAGTGCCACGTGCAACTGCCAGGTCAATTCTCCTCAGCATTAGGAATTTCTTGTCATCTGGGACCTTCCTCTGTGAAAGGCACATTCACTAAAATTGCTAATAAATGGTTAGGTTGTACGTTTCTTTGGGATTCTCTTTGCTCACGCTGGCCAGACCCAGAGGCCGTGAGTCATGATCCCTTTCCTATGGCACTCAACCACAATGAGTACAAATCAGAGCTCTTTTTCTCTGTACTCCTGAGCACTAAGATTTTTCTACCTAACCAACCTAGATAAAAGCTTTTTCTGAGTTTTTATCATGCCTTGTCTTTGTGAAACCTTTTCTTTCTAGCTTTTATCCATTTGTCTTGCTCATGCCTCATATTCATTTAAAATAGAACTATTTGTTGAGATGAAAGCAGAGAAACAGACAAGCACTGGAGCTTTAAAACACCATGTACTATATGGAAAATATTTTCAGGTAACTGAACTGAAATCAACTTCTTTTTGTGACACAGTGGGGGAGAAGGAAGCACCAAAAAGCTCTTTGGGAATTGAAATTCCATTTGGAAAGGAAAATGAACATACAGCCCAGCTGGTAGGTGGAATTGCCAAGCTTACATTAAAGAGTATTTTGTAAAGGCTGTTCAGGTCAGCAGTCACTCACGAATTATTTCTACAGCCTGCTTTGCCTTAGGAAAAGGAGAAGCCCTTGGAGAATTGTTTAGAGACTGGGAAAGAGAAGCAACAATTTCAGACTGCTTTTCTCTTTCAGCTGTTCCAGTACCTGCTCGTGTGACCACGTCCGCTCCGAGCCGTCCTTCACACAGGTATCTAGCCTCAGCTCAGTCCCTGTAGCTCCGTGCTTGCTGTCCACACACAGGTTGGCTGCCACATTCCGAATCTGCAAAACCAAGCAGCAACAGTCACATTAAAGCAGGTTGAGGAACAGAGCTTCCAGCATTAGGAGGTTTGGAGTTTAGCTCTGGAGGGCTGGAGACTGACCATCAGTTACACAAAACCAGTGGGAAGTACTTTTCACAGGGGAGAGAGCCACGTTCTGGAAGGAACTGTTCTTTTGGGAAGCAGCTTTGCTTTAGAAGCAGCTGTATTTGAAATGGTCTAACAAATAAAAGGTAGGACTGTATGAAGTATTTTCATGCCAAGAAACTAAGAGAAAAAAAGTCTGAGGACTTCCAAGCTTCCTCTGACTGTCCCTTCCCTCCCACCAGAGCAAGAGTGATCAGCTCTATTAGAAGGAAGTTCTGCTGGAGTCTCTCACAGGCTTTGGAGCAGGAGTTCCTAAAAACTCTGGCATGCCCTGTTCCAATCCTTGTCCTTACTTTGACACAATAACACCATTGTAGATGAGGTCATGCACTAGTGCCCACAGTGCATAACATTAAAAAGTACTTAACAAATATGTACTGAAACTTGGACAATGCCCTTAGACACATGGGGTGACTCTGGGCCTGTCCTGGGCCTAAACAGGGCTTGGACTTGATGATCCTTGTGGGTCCCTTCCAACTCAGGATATTCTGTGACACCATGCTTACCTGTGGAGGTTCCTTGTGCTGTTTGCATGCCTTCTGCAAACACTCTGCAGTGCAGCTTATTCTTAAAAGGAAAACCTCATTTTTGAGACTGAAGCAGCTGACTAATAACTGATCTGTGACTATCAGTCACACCAGCTACCTACTGCTGCTGCCAGGTATGTATTCCAAAGACTTCATTGGAAAGGAGTTGGCTGCCCACTGCCACCAAAACCAGAAAACCCCAAATTTAATTTTCAAATCTCTGCACACTTGTCCTTGAGTACCTCAGTTGGGCTATTAAAAATCCTCTAGACATCTCCAGAATGAAGAGGATTTCTTAAAAACCCTTCCCCTGTCAATGAGATACACAGAAACTTAGTCATCAGAGTGCAGGCACATGCAGGGAAACCTGCCCAAATTCTGTATGTATAACATGGAGAAAGCAGGTGCATATTTTGACATTCTAGCCTCTGCTTTGATCCTTATTTAAATAAAAAAAGGAAAGCTAGATGCCAAATGCAGAGATAGTTGAGCTGACATTTGTGTTTTCCATGGCAAATATTTAAGAAGTCACTATCACTTCCATATGACATCAGACAAAGGCAAACATCACCACTGCAGACCTCACACACATCCAAGGGATAGAGAGAAAACTTCCCAGCATAGCAAGGAGGGAGAATCATCATGCCTGCAAGACATGTAGGAGAGCTCCTCTTGCTCTTTTTCTGATTCTGGAAGGCTGGAACTGAGTCTATTCACCATCATCTAAGCCAGATTTAGACAGAGGGGAAAGCAACAAGAAGAGGAGAAAATGCAAACCCCATCACCCTCAGAAAAGGTTTGAGGAGCTGCATTTGTTTAACCTAAAAAAGAGCAGATTGGGCAAATGATGGAGGAGCAGCAGTTTGAGCAATTGACTCCAAGAACCTTGGAGCCTTCCCCAGAACTCAGAGAAGAATTCTAAGACTTGGACAAGCCCTGTTCTAGGGTATTTTTCTTCCTTGTTTTCAGTACAGTAAAAATTGCTACAGATGAGGTAAACCAGTAGCATTTCATACATAGAGCCAGATGCAGAAACACAGTGCTGAGCAGCCTCACAGCACAAAGGGGCATGTTAACTGAAAACAAGGATGAAAGGTAACCAGTCCTAAATAACCCTGCCTTCATTTTAATACCATCCAGCAAGAGAGACAGGAAAGAATAATGAGGGGAAGAGATTTTAATCTTATTATTTCTAAAGTTTCACATGAAATACCTGCTCCAAGTCTGGTTTTTTGAGTGTTCAATCATTTCTCAGTGCATTAAAAATTTATGTCATATCAATAAAGATAACTGGCTTAATACAGAATTAAATGATACACCAGTGCCATTCTTAGAGCATGTAGGCTAATTAAAACAGAGCTGCTAACAACTGCCATTAATAATTGGGGTACAGTTATGGGGTTCATAATTGTAAAATGCCATTGAATATACTCCCCATCCAATGAATGCTTACTGGGTTAAAGAGCTTTCATAATTTGGTCTTGATGGCATCGCTCCATCCCATTTTCAGTCCTTTGGACTACGTGGTAAATGTGTTCCATGCATTTCTGGAAAAGGTTTGAGCTGAAGTCACTGCTGGAATCTGTCTCCTCTGTTCTTTATTTCCTCTCCTCTTCCCTCTGCTCCTGAAAGGTTTCCCTGAGTTAGTTTTCCCTCTGGTTTGTTGCAGCTTACATCTTAGCTCATCCTTTTATTGTTTGTTTTGTTTTGTTTTATCCTTCCTTTCAACTGCAGAGGGGCCATGGTTTGGTTTTAATTTTCTTTTTGTAATGCAGACATTTCAGTCAAGTCTGAGCTTTTGTTCTCTTGCATTTCTGTGTGGCCTTGGCAGTTGCTGCAAATTCAACTGAGCCATCATGCTGCTGCCAGAGCCATGGGGAATGTTCTGCTGAGCACCAGCACCACACAGCCTGCAAACCCCCTAAGATGCTTTCATGGGTGAGGGAAGGAAAGGAGAAGCACAGCAAGGAGAGGCTTTTTTCTCATTCATACATCAATACACTCTCAAAAACATGGCATTTGTCATTAATACACAAGCATCAAAGGGAAAGTGGGAAGCAATAGATGTGTTGATTACCATGATAACCTTGTCAGAAAAGCAAGAGTCTTCTGAGGAAAAGGAAGGGCTGTAGGCCATTGATACAACCTGCTAGGGTTAACTTTGAGATTCTTGAACATTTTGGTGCGAGCTGTGTAAAGGGCAGACTGCCATGCTCCACATCAGTGGAGGACAAAAATAAGAAACCCCAATATTCTTTGATAAATCTAAAACTCTATGACTTTGTTCACAGGCAGATGAGTTCCTGGAAGGTTTGCTGTTGAGGAAGCTGGTAGAGAGCCAGGCTGTCACCCAGGGACACTTCAGCTTTCCTGGAGACAGAAAGGGGTGAACCAGAGAGGGAGAGGCACTCACAGGGCTCCTGGGAGTGACCCTGCAGGCTGATTGTGGCACAAACCTGTCTCCAACAAAAGCAAAAGGTGGGGAAGCACAGCAACCTGAAGACAACTTGATGTTCAATGTGGTCATCTGTTAGAATGGTGAATATGGAGATAGTGCTGGGACTGCTAGGGTGCCCCAGTACAACAAGAAGAAGGGGACCTTGCTGCTACCAGTTTGTATAATACTTTCCATGGATCTGATTTAATGCTTCAAATAAGAAAGTGGCTGTGGCTCTCACAAGACATGCCCAACATTCACTTATGTTGCTCTTTTCATGTGAGCAGCACTTAGAGCCAGTTTCAGTGCCCTGCTCACCTTCTCAGATAGCCCTAGGGCCATCCATGTCTATAGACCAAGTATGGAGAAATGAGCCACCTTTCCTGTCAACTGATACATCCCAATTTTAAAAGCATTTACCCTTTGTGAGAGCCATGAAAAGGCAAAATCAAAGTTCCAAGAAGCCAAGCAGTACCTCACAGAAGAAACAGAGGACTCTGTTGTCCAGTGGGACACCGCTCCTGACGGCAGAGTGCAAGCGGCCGGCGGCGCGGCACTGGGTCTGTGCAGGCTGGGAAGGAGCTGGCTCTATCACTTCTGTACAACACACTCTGACACTTGGGGGTCTCAGACTGCCTCATTAAGGGGATTAAGACTCATTAAGACACTTTAGAAGATGAAAGCAATCCAAAGAGTGGTTAGGAAGTTCTTATGTTTTAATCCTTTTTCAAATGTGCTACTTAGCCTCCTGGGTGACATTCTGATGTCAGTGCTGTAAAACAGTTCTGGGGAATCCAGGAGTTTGGGACTCAGAAAACAGTATTTTCAGGTCCTACAGCTTAGCAGTGCTGCAGTGACTTAAAGACATGCTGTGTATTAAATCACTGAGTAACAAGTTCATGTAACAGCAAATGAAACCAAGCTTAAATATTTCCCTTTTGACTTAGTAAAACAGATCAGTTTTTTCATATCACCTTTACTGCAGAAAGTCTAACATAAATGACAGTGGCTGACATTCTGTGATTGATTTACTGTAAGATGTCTTTTCAAAGATACTGCTGGAAGTTCTAATAACTGCAGAATATACTCATGCTGGATAACAGCTTGTAGATTCGTGAGTACTTCCTAAGAAAACACTTGGTGTCCAAATCTCACCTAATGCACCTATTGCTTCAACTTCCTTTGACAGGATTTCAGATACACACTACAAATAAATCATTCTGTCTTATAAAGAGCATGGGTGGGTGTTACTGTTTTTCAGATGGCAGCATACTTTCCAATACATTTGGAAGGACAAGAACAAAACCTAATTGAAAACTTTCCTTTTCTCCATGGAGGGTGAGGAAAGAGAAGAGTTATCTCACTCAGACACAAACCTGACAATCTCACTAACCTTAATCTGTCTGGGTTCACTGTTAGTGATTTACTGCAATTATTTCAGATGTTACAAGGCAGAAGAGCATATCAAGGGGACATGCACCCTGCCTGCCACACAGGACCAAAAGCACAAGTGCAGAAGAGAGAAGGCCATAACAAGTGTAGCAAAGATTGGGTTTTGTTTTGCCTCTTTCCTTCTTTGCATAGTCTAACCTAGCCTGGCCTGGCCACTCCTGGCCTGCTAGAGTCAGATTTTAAACAGATGTGTTTGCAAAATAAAGGAGCTGTTTAGGAGATGTCTGCTTCCACACTACACACTTTTACTAGATAGATATCAAAATACTGGAGCCAAAAATTGCCTGAGTACCTCATTGTTTATTTGTTCTCAGCCTGGCACAGGCAAACAGATGTAGTCTTTCCAAGTGGAAGCAGATAGGGCACTAAATGACAGTCTTGGCACAGACTTCCAGTGTGCATAATCAGCAAGGTTTCTAGAGCTGCTTGATTCTTATGAAGCAATAACACACAGTCTGTTTTCCTCTTTCAGCTTCTAATTATGACAGCCATCGACCTTCAAGCTTCTTCAAGTTCCTTGCAAGTGCCAACAAATTAATTAAAACTTCACAGGAATGTGACAGTCTCAGGAAAAAAAACAATGGCTGAAACTTCTTTGTTATTTCAGAGAAAGTACATTTTGGAGGGAAAAGAAAGCCTTTAGTCTTCATTTCTTTCCTAAGAACTCAGTAAGTGCTTTTAAGGGACAGATTTGATACTACTGCTATGATCTTTGACTTACTTTTCAAAAGTCTTGCTTTTATCCAAAGAATATTTTAATATTGCTCTGAAAAGAATGAATGCCTGAATCACAATACCTTCTACTTAGATCCTCTGACTGAATTCAGGATTGTTCAGCTGCCCAGAGAAATTACACACCTTCTGATCACTGTCCTTCAAGGACAAGCATGTATACATGTAGCAGTCACAGCACCCTGATCCAGGCTGACTTCTACTGATAAACTCCTCACCTCCTGGTACACATTAATCTCATAAAGCATGGGCCAAAGACAGAGGAAACTTCAACAAAGGAATTAGTTATTGCCAAGAAGCAGCAAGCAGTAAGACATATATAAGTTGGAGTTCCTCTGAACATCTGTAACCAGTAGCTTACAAAGAATTAAGGACTGCTACTACCACAGAAAGTGATCTTCAAAAGCTAGCAATGAGGTAATGTGCTTTTGCAATTCTGGAGAACTGTAGAGGCACCTACCTTTAGAAAACCCCTGCATGGTCCAGCCTTGACCCCTGGGGATATGCAGAGGTGTGAGGGGAATTACCAAACGTTTTGGTGAAAGTTTCAACCTGATCCTTTGGTTTCAGATATAGAAGGTAACTGTCTGAGAGCTCCAAGAAGATCCCCAGTGAAATCAGAGAAGGCCAGCACTCACAGTACAGATATTCCTATGCTTTGGGTGTTGGTTTTTGGTTTGGTTTTTTCTTTGTTTGTTTGTTTTTTCAAAGTACTAGAATGCACTGAAAGAGCAAAGCCCTTTTTATAAACCTTACTGAACTGAGAGGAAAAATCCCTCTGCATGCCAGCTTTCTATGAACTGAATCTGCTTTAGTTCCTCAGGCTTAGTTTCCTAGGGGTAAAAGGCCACTGCAATTTTTCAGTGCAGTTACAGAAGTAAGTTCCTGTCCTGCACTCTTTGTGTTTCCATTTATCCTACACAAAACGAACCATCACAGCAAGGTGCACCATGGCTCTGTTCTTCAGAGAATGCAAAACATCTTTGATCACAGGTGGAGAGTTCCAGCACACTGTTTGCTTGCTCTCTGCTCTGGAGCGATTGGCTCCTCTTTGGTGGTCTCTCCTTCCCCTCTTCCCCCAAACAAGAAACTGCAGTTGTCTGCTACTACTAATTGGCCATGGAAGCACCAACAGAATGCAGATCACATGCTGAAGAAAACTTAACCTTTTAAAAAGAAAAGAAGCACACACTTGCACGTGTGAGCAAAACAGCAAACCTAACTCCACCTACATACAGTTGTCCTTCTAAGAGCAGGAGGAGGGATGTAAGTGCATATGCAAAAAAACTCCCAAGTGTTGACTTCAGACCTCAATTTCAATAGGGTGATTCTCAGCATCTAAACTGATCTTGTGACATGAACCCTTTTCTCCCCTCTGGACCTCATTGTGCATGCATCTTATGGCCTGTGTCACAAAACTGTAATGAATTATAAAAGGGACAGCCACATTCTTAGACATGATGGTTTCTCATGTTAATGGCTAGTCCAGAGAATGTTTCACTCACTCTGAACTCCCCTTATAACACTACTTATCACAGGAGCCGAATCTGACTTCATCATTTTCCTTTCCTGCAATGGAAAACGTTAGACATTTAAATTGGATCCCATTTGCATATTCCTTACCTCCCCCCAGGCAGCAGGTGGAGGCTCCACAGGAGGGTAATACTTGGGGACATCCCAAGCCACTGCAGCCATGAACCACTTGAAATCTTTACATTTCAGGTGCTTGCGGAGCTCCTTCTGGGCAGAGATATCGCCAGTGGAGAGGTGCCTGTACTCGGGCCGCCGCTGGTAGATGTACTCCGCAAACTCATCCATCCACGTCTCGGCCACGCGCTTCAGGTTCTGGGCAGCAGCAGAGAGGAATCATTACTTGGCTCATGCTTTCAATTGATCCTATTTCTAACAGGGATAATTAAGCACACACACACCCAAAATCCATAGTCCACGCCACTTTTAAGCTTAGCTGGTCTAATTTCTCAGTCTTAAGACACACAATACCAGTAAAGGTATGCTGTCTTCATTACAGTGTTGAGCAAACATTACAGAGTGTTAAGGACCCTGCCTTCCTGCTGACTCTGTAAGATAAGGTTGTCTGTCGGTTGAACATCTTATTTTCCTTCATATTCCTCATGCATCGTCACCTGGGGTTTTGATTAATAATGGATGTTGAACAGAATTTTCTTTCAGCTGCTCACATTGGTACCCATGCTTCTTCCTGTTAGTTCAGAACCTACTAATGAGCATGAATGGCTCAAATGATTCCTTCTCATGGATTTCACTTGGCATTTGAAGGGCATCTGAATTTTCAGCTGTCATCCTACTCCTTATCACCTACCAACTCCTACCTAACCTTTACGGTCAGGCCTTACGTGCCTATGTATGGGGGCAAAGAGTCATGAACTTGCTCTGCCCCATCTCACAGCTGGTTCTGCACCACCTTTGGAGTGGAAGCTTTGCTGTCTTGGCATGCTACTGAGTCTATGCAAAAGCACAGAATGTTACCCTGAAGTGGAAGTGACCTGAAGGGAAGCAGCTGGTGGGATAAGTATGGCATCTTGTGGCGTTCTGCTCTCATCCTAGAGGTGCAACTGAGACTATTTCTATTCCATGAAACTCAGTTTCTGCCTGATGTCCCACAAAGTTTACTTTTGTTGCATTTTACAGATAACAGAATGACTTATTGTTTTGCATAAGAATTCATTCAAATATAATGAATTAAATTAGTTGACTTAAATTATAAGAAAAAACCCTGAAGAGATCTATTCTATTGTTATTTAATGCCATGGAGTCAAAACAGGCTGGGACAAATTTTTCTGTGTTTTGTTTGTTTTTAACATTCCTCCTGCAACTCAATCCACACAAGTTTATAGGCAGATGTTGTAGTACAGGCTTAGTCTATTCTGCATTTCCACAACTGCCCAAAAACCTCTTATCCCACCCACAAAGCAGCATCTCGCTGGATGATGCTGAGATACTAGGGTGTTCTTATTGCTTTGTTTGCCAAAGCAAGACTGTCAAGGTTTGTAATATTCTTTTTATAGAACACTAACTGCAAAATGCTGAGATTCACTCTGTAATAAGCTGGAGGACAATATACATCTGATTATCACCAACATAAGGTAATGTTTCTTCTCAGAACACTCTCTGCATCTAAGTAAGCCTGATTCGGACTCTGATTTGCTTTCAAGATTCATTTGAAAATCCCTTCCCTGAATTGGATTAATCCACACAAACTGAATGTTTCTGAACTAAGAAGGCTTATCTGAATACAGACAGCAAGACACAGAGCAAACTAAGTACTTTTAGCTGAGGCTGCAAGATGAGTTTCTATGTGCTTTCTCTCTGTGAGGCAGCTACACTGAAACCTACAGGGACAAAGCAGTTTAAGAACTCACAAAGCTTACATCCCTATTCAGAAACGTTCATGGCCCACATCAGGTTGACTTTGGTTATAATGTCATGAAAACCTAAATTATTTTACAAGAAATTAGAATTCAAGAGTATAGGAACTGGGTAGGACAAAGAAAACCAGAACAAATTCAAGAACAACAGTTAAATGACAATCTCACCTTTCTGGCAGAAAACCCTGTAATACAGAAATCTCTTGACAAGTAAACATATTACGTGATGAGACTTTGGAGATGAAGCCAAAATATGACTAAGCACATTATACTAAGAAGTAAAATCATAAACAGAGGTATGATCTTTTTAATATATCTTCCAGTGTAATGCTGTATACCTCATTTACTACAAGGAAAATGCAGTCTAAGACTGTTCCAGAAAATATACTATTTTTGCACTGTTAGTGCTATTTTCATATTTAAAAATCTGACTGTAAAAAGACTCATACAGTAAAAGCCTAGTACAAAAAAATCTCTTAGGAAAAAAAAATTCAAAGTAACTCCAGCAGCAAACTACCTCATCAATATTAAGAGTAGGCTCTGCTGGAGTTTTCTCTAGTTATCTGGCTTCACTAAAAGAACTGCATTCTGCTTTAGATGATGTCTGCTTTGGGTTAGAACAGAACTAATTCTGTTTGATGATTTTACTTTCCAGCTAAATCTCCTCTGAGAAACTGCACTTTCTGAGAAGAACAGCATGTTTTTGCAGTTTTAAAGAGGTTTGTTGACTTCAGTTAGCATGGGTTTCTTATCCTGATTATCACTATGCAAGGCCAGTAATCACCACACTTCCTTTTAACCTGAATGTGTACAGACTAGCAGTAACACTTTGAATTGCAGTCAACCCCCAGAAGCTGTGAGACATGTACAAAATGATGGCAACCACACTAAGACTGTCTCATCAGCTGTCATCAGTTGCCCATGGATGTATTCTTAACTAATGAAGTTTTGTGCCACTATTAAGAGTTTTACTCTCTGGTACATCCTTTCCTATTGGGTTTACACTGAGACAAGTTTTCTTCAGGTTTGTATGAACTCACACTTTTGAGACAGTGACTTTACTTTGTATTTTCACATAGCAACAGTCTACAAGACAGTAAGTTACAATGTCACTGATATCTGCACTTCAACAAAAGAGTTTAAATCAACTTGACTGGAAGAAGAAAGAGATAAATGAGAACTTCTCCACTTGAAAGAAAAGGAATTTTTCATGGATCATTTTGTCCCTTTCACTGTTTTCAGTGAGCAGGGAAGATACATCTCTCTGATCAGACAATTGTCCCTTCTTCTTAAGCATATAAAGCCACTTGTCATTTCAAAAGACATGATATTATTCAAATAATTGCAGTAGGAAGAAAGCAGATGCTTGCTATGGTGGAGAATTGGAGTGAGGCAGGGACATGTCAAAGGACAGCCTGATACACCTTCCCTTGAAGCAAGATTTAACTAGATTGCTGATCCCTAATACAAGAGGGGTAGTTCCACTTTTCCTAACTGTGGCTGGTGTGCTGGCTGCCTGCATTGATAAGACAGGTATGTGGCTGTACTCTATTCTGCATTCTGAGCCTGCACAACTCCATCCTCTAGTTGCATCTTTTCCCACTGACATTCTAGAAGCAGCAGTTAAACTGATCTAGAAATGCAATTCTTGTTTTCAGTTTCTCCAGCCGTTCTAAACTAGGTTTTTTCTTATCAGGTGGCACTAAAACAGCACAATAGTCTTATTATTTGTTCCATTTCACCTGCATAGCCTGGTTTTTCTGCTTTTCTGCCTGTCTCACTGTTTGCATGAAACTAACCCTGACCCCAATCCACAGGCTTCACTTTTGTCAATATCAAGCTACTACAGGAAGTTCTGGATCCTGTAACGAGTTCCTGTTGTCCCATATTTAATCTGAACCTTTTCCAGGAACCTGGATGTCACCAGCTGCTGTAATCTTATTTTTCATGATAAGAATTTCTCTCATCAGACAGGACATCCAAAATAACTTTCAATTACACCAATCACATGTGAATCACCACAGCACATCTAAGGCCTGACTGCATTTCAGTTGTGAAATATGAGAGAGGATAGGACTGTTGTGTTTGCTGAAAACAACCTAACAGTCTCTGCAACAACTGACATCCTAATCTCTTTCCCTTCCTAGTAAAATTCCAGTGGGGTTATTTTCACTCCACCTACACCATCTTCCTAATTTAAGTGTTTTTAATTGTATGTTTGGTGAAGCACAGTGCTGCTGCTACTTCAGAATGGGTGCCCTGTTTACTTCTGGAAGCTGCTATGTTTCATTTGGCAGGAAATACTACAATGCACAGTTTGTTCTTCTGTAAAATGTATTTAAAAGGCACACTGGGATCCAGCCAGGCAGCACAACTATACTTTATGTTCCCCTGGAATGTGAGGAACATAATGCCATCGTAAATCATCAGAGAGGTAGGAGAACATAGCATAACTGGAAGAGCCCATCCAACAAGTATGGATTAATATGACAGAGGCAGCAGGGTACAAAGCTCCAGAGCACTCACAAAGAGAAAAATGATACCCTCAATTTCATGCAAAGGTCTTTCCATCAGTGTTGGAACACAACCATTCCTCATTTCTGTATATTTCTAGAGTGAAAGCACAACAAAACATTTCTTGGGCACTAATTACAGCTTTGTGACATTCAGGCCTCAATATCCAAGCTGCCCACATCACTTAAGTCTACGGAGGGGTCTTGCCTAACTACCTTTCAACTGAGGCTATGCTAGTGTTTGCCAGTCCTTCCCCCTCTTGGGTATCCTATTTTGATCCTCTACACTTAACTGTGTTTAAAACTTAACTGTGTTTCATTCTAGCAATGGTTTGTGTAAAAATACCCCAGCCAAACAAAGAGAGGTCTGCAGGCATAATAAAACTGCTTCTCCATGGCAGACAGTATGCTAACTAGGTGACAAAGCTGGTGCTGTATATAAATAACTCCTGGGAGAGTTAGCACAGCTGGCAGAGAAGCAAGAGGCTATTTATTCTCAGCCTGTAGTCTGCAAACACCTACAACTGAAATCCTACAGATGTCATCTGAAAACAGCCAGGATTTCATTCTCCCTAGAAAGGTTTCCTTCTTCACCACTAAAAATTGTAAGATCTAGACATAGGAAAAGAGTGAAAAAAGCCAAAAAACCCCCAGCCCACTGCCTAAAGGCTACATCTCTGCTGGCTGGCTCACTTGAAGTTGGCCTGAGGGGCTTGAGGAGCAGGGATAGGCACAGTCCCTGTGGGGATGCTGCTGCCTGCCCCCCAGCTCGGTGGCTGCAGGCAAGCTGCAGAAAACAGAGGGACTGTGTAGCAGTGTCTCTGTGCATCTGTTGGCTTCACAGACCCATGCTCTGTGGGCACTTAGGGACAGCCCACTTCATCAGCTAAGCCTGGAGAAAAGTTCAGGGGGTTTTATTCCAAACAGATTTCTTCAGTCACATAACTTGGGTTCCAGTGCCAGCCCATTAAATGAATCCTGGAAAGCAGCTGCCACCACTTTGATGTCATTGTCCAGAAACATCTAGCTCTCTATCTGCTTTGTATTCCTTGGGTAGCTAAGCTGCCTGTTGTGTTGCATAAAAAGATAGCATTAAAAAAATGACTTTGACTTTCCCTTATTCAAGGATTAGAAGACATTAATTTGAAGTTTTCTTTGGCAAGTCCTTTGTTTAATTAATTTGCACGATGAATTTGCAAATCTGTTAAATCAAAACAGTTTGAATGGAAACTTGAAAGCTGTTATGTCATCCTTACCATATATTATAGCTGTGCTGCTGCAAGAAGGTGATTCTTGCTTGATTCCTAAATAATCTGCTTATTTTAAGCTGATGTTTCAGCTGCTTACTGGGACTGCTGAATCATAACTGACTTTGTGCTATCGTTTTTTGTGCTACAGAGGCGACTGCAAAAGTGCTCCCCTGACAGGATGCATATCTATCAGTTTACACTCCAGTCACGAGAAAACATAGCTGCTACCTAATGATTCTCCTTGGTTCTTTATTTTGCCTGGAAACTGGAAAAAAAACCCCTCAGGGGCCACTTTAAGAAAACCCCAAACATTATTTGCAGCTGGAAAAAAACCCAAACAAATCAAACCAGTCATAATGCCTTTGTGAACTGCATCTCCAGCATCCTCCTTCATGTAACAGAAGATGGAAAAGGATTTAGTAAAACTATTTGTGGAAACTACTTAGTAGTGAGAAGTGTTGCTTTTGGCAGTGGGGATAATACTCACAGATATTCTGGAGTGTGCCACACATTATATTCTTGAACTAGAGCAAAGTGTTAAGTAAAATACTCACAAGGGGGATACTATAATCTCTGGAGGATGTAATAAAATATTTGAAGGATAACTGGGTTAGGGGCTGGACTAGATGATCCTTATGGTTCCCTTCCAGCTCAGACTATTTTATGATTCTATGATAATGCAAAGATAGCTGAAATATCCAGGCCACTCCTGTGCACACTCTTCTAGGATTATTTTAGCTAACAGCTCCATTTAGGGCAGTTTATTTGGAACACAAGTGGTCTGTATCAAAAGGGACTGACACACTGAAGATGAGTATGTTCTTGGTTTTCCTTTTCTGGCTTAGATAAGAGAAAGAGATTGTTTTTTAGGTTTAAAATCACACACAATTTTATGGGTCAGGAACCAAACTCTCTTCTTTAGCTAGTTCCTGAGACAGCCTCAAACACTCTGCACTTGGCAGCCCTGATACAATGTATGCTAACATTAATGTTTTGGTTTAGAATATGGTCCTGGAAAGAAGCTAGGAACCTGAGAATGCAAATTTTCTGTCAGTAATACATATATGCCAGAAATTTACCTAAACATCATATTTTGGACCTCCCCAATACTGAAGAAACTATTCATTATTTGAATAGAAGGATTAAGACACCCCCCCCTCCACCACCACCAATACACTAGGTCTTTTCCCTCAAGTTACAGGGCAGGCAGTCCATGCATGGGTAGAGATTTCATATTTATAACTGGGAATGTTTTTTTTTTTGGTAGTATTTCATAAGTGATGGATTGAAATCAAGATAAACTAAACAGTATAGGGAGGCTCCAGGCTGTGGCTACCTGATGGCTCCAAGTACTTAACAGTGCTTCCATCAAAGCTAGTTAAGTGCTGAACTATATGAGAAGCTAGTAGCCCAAATAGCAATGATTGTATTTTCCTCCTACAGGTAATGCACAAGACAGCATATTCTTTAATGAGATATTTTGAGGTGTGGTAGAGAAAAACTGGGATTGAGGTTTGGATTTCTTATTTCAAGTTGTGTGTGATTTTTGCAGGGTATGTGATAAATGAAGCAGTTTACTTCAGCCAGTGCAAGGATCTGGATGGGGAAACTGATACTACACAGAGCTGTACTGGGGAAATACTTTCATCTCACAATTTAGTTAATATAGTTTTTGTTACCTCCACTAACACTAATCCCATTTCTTTATCATCTGTCACACTGCACTTATGCTCTTTTAAGGCATCTCCTTCTCTCTGCCTAGCCAGCCAGCCTCTTTCCTCTGCTGCAGTTACTACAGTGAGCCTTGTCCCATGGTGCTGAAACCAAGAATATCTCCCCCTTAAAGCAAGAAATGTATTCTTTTATTCATACCACATGAAGAAAAAAATATGATTCATAAAATATTACCCTATGGCAATATGCAGACTTTAATATTAATGCCATTCTATTAAAAAAAATATAATCTCTAAACCAGAAAAGATTAAACTCAAGCATGAATAAATACTAGTATCTGCCTGGGAGCTAAATCTGTGCCCTTTGTCTCCCATCTTCTGACATCCTGTGAACATCTCCTAAAAGTTATAGAACATTTTCTCTTGAGCAAAAAGTCCCTCATGGATATGGATGCTTTCAGTAGTCTTTGAAAAATGTCTAAAGGTCTTGTAATTCCTCACTCACACAGCTCCAAGCTGGCTGCATTCCACAGCCACATTTTACACAATAATTAGACAGTTGCTCAAATAATTGTGACTCAGTCCTTTTGCCTCAGACGAGGTCCCTTCTGCGAGATCCTGCCTGTTCTGCTGACTGATAAGAAAATGTGCCTTCAAATTGGGCCTGCTTGTAAAAACTATGACTGACAACACTGCAATTTGAGAACCAGAAGCCTCGGGTTATTCCCAGATTCCTTTGGATCAGTAGGAAACGTGCTTCTGTGCCGAGATGGCCAACCTTGTATGTTGAAGCTTCCACTTTATTTGTGGCAATCTTATCTCTGCAAGGCAGCATAACCACAGCACTTCCACATCTCCCTTCAGAAAAGAATCTTTTGATGGTTTACTGGAAACTAGTTTACAGGGAATTAAGAGGCTGATGATGAACAAAACTGACACCCAGAAAAACCCAATGACTCACTCGTGCTAGGCTGGTTCCAGAAGGGACTTTATAGGGAACGTATTTCCTGTAGATATGCCCAACTCGAGAGCACGGAACATCAAACATGCCACCTCCACACATCCACACCTGGAAGAGAGACAGAAAGCAAGTGAAAGAATGATTCCTGGAAACAAATGAGGCATTTGAAGTAATGGGTAGGTGAAGATGAACACATTGCTCTGTACTGATCCCTCCCTTCTCAGCAGGCTGATGGTGGAGAGTAGGAAAGGTCGCAGACTCTTCCTACCTGGAACCTCACTGAGCAAAGGCAGAGTATGTTCAAAGTAAAATCATAAACCACATTTAGACTATCTACCAGTGGTGCTCCTGCAACACAACCAAGATGTTATTGTCTGTTGTTTATAACATACAGGATCAGAATTTCTAAAGAAGGCTGTGTGAGTAAAAGAAGCCATCAAGAAAAGGCAGGGCTTTTTTCCACATCATCTGGCTTGGAAGAGTGAATACAGGGCTCAAATATTAAGAGGCTCTTCACTTTATAAAGATGTTCTTCATTTTGGAAAGAAAAAGGAAGAAAAATAAATTTCCTTCTAATCAAATTTGCATAGGCAAAGGAAGAAGAGCATGCGACTGCCTTTCAACATGAGTACTTCAACACTGAAACAGATGGAAGCAGCTGGAGCACACAGGTTTGATGCTTGAGGTCTGAGCAACCAAAACTTAGTCAAAACTGATGGGAGCTGCAAGTACTTCGTGGCTCCAAAAATCAAGCTGCATTCTGATGCACAGCAAGTAAGGAATTCTTCACAATTCTTCATCTAGCATGAGGAGGTTTAATGAAGTGCACATGAAAACAAGGTTGTGTGCCGAGCCAGAGGAACTATGCCAATCACGGTAACCTATGGGGCATGATTCTCTGTGCTCGGGCAACACAGAGCCACCAAACTCCACCATGGCTTTTAGGTGACTTATGTAGCATACTGACAGGACTCATAACTTTCTGATTGCAAACAAAGCAATCAGACTTTGCAAATCAGGGAAATGGAAAACAACAAAAGCACCTCCCCAAAGCCCGAAGCAGAACTCTTTTTAAGTATCCTAAAACCAACCACACAGCAAGAGTTTAGAATTAGAGTGAAAACATCAGGACTATAAAAATTATTTCCTAATCCTTACCAAGTATGTTTTTTCTCCCCACAAATTTAGAACAGAGTGGCTGTTATTCCACAGGACACTTGTGGTCTCAGCTGTCAGCCTTTAGACTAAGACAAGAAAAAATCCAGCCCCCTCCCACCCAATTTGAAAGAAAACCACATCAAGCTGAGAAATAAAGAGGACTTGTCCTTTCCACATCTCTTTATGTGGAAATGCATGAAGATGCTTCATGAAACATCCCTGTGATTCTGGATGAGAATTTAAGTCCATGCTTTACATATAGGAAGGAATTTTATCTGTATTGGATACACTCTGGAGCAAAATGGTGTGGAATAAGCTTGTGACTGAGGCTAAAGCAGAGCAGAACATAGACAACTGAGGGTTTCACCAACAATTTCCATATTGAAAGGAATTAATCCAGCAGCTGATACACTCTGAATGAAAACAACAGTAATCAGACCCTTAAAAAGGTATCAGAAAGTATGATGTGATCACAAACACTGGATATGCTGCAAGAAGCCTGCAGAGAACAACGTGCATCTCTACACTTTTATACCATACATTTCTTATTCTCTCTTTAGCCCTGCCCACTAGCTGGCTGCAGCTCCTGGCTTTTTGAAATCCCAGGAGAACAAAATGATTCATTCCATTCATTTAAAACAATAAAGAAAATGGGCAAGGGTTTGGCCTCTTCTGCTGTGCTTGTCTGTGTTACTGTGGGTATATCTGCTTTGTCCTGGCAGTGTGGCTGTGAGCCTGTGACTAAGTTTTAGTCATCTGCACATGCAGATGCTAAAGGCTGGAATGTGGGATAACTTAGTGCTTGAGCATAAGTTCCAGCACTTGCTGAAGGCAGCACATTGGAATTCAGCCCTGGATGTTCTTCATACTGTGAATGGAGAAAAGAGGGGTTACAGGGAAGGCCTGAGTTGCAAAGTAATTTAGGAAGCTGCTTCTTACAGGTCATTTGTGTATTAGCCCTCACAGTCCCTTAGCTGTTATCCATAGCATCCTGCTGAGACCTGGTAACCAAATGTTTGAGAATCTACACCTCATTGTGAGACAAACCTAAATACACTAATGTAAATGTTTAAGGAAGGTTTGGAACCACCAAAAGTAAAGCAAGACCACGGGCTTGCCTTTGCCCTGAGATCCCAAGGACACCCTTGCACTGCTGGGCACAGCTGAGAGCTGCTTGGGAAGCTGGCCCTTATCACCCTCTACTAGGAGTTAGCTGAGGCATATGAGCTCTGAGTAGGTGCTTCTGGTGCATGCTAGCATCTCAGAACAGGAGGCAAACTTTGCAGGTTAGTGGCACAGGGTAATAAAGGTAGCTGCCCTGTGCATCACTCTGCCAAGTGGAAGCATGTATGTTGATGGAATCAAGAGTATTTCAGTACCTACTGCTGAAGTAAGGTTGTCCCATCTGGTCTCCTAGTGAGCACTGTCCTTCTCAGGGAGCAAAACCTACTGGTGGGTTGAAACTAGAGACCTTCTTGCCAAAATAGCTCATCACCACCCAGAACAGCCTTGCAATGCCATGTAGACAGAATCATTATTTTCTTTTCCAAAACATTTTGCAATATTTGCTTCTTAAAGAAAACCTTGAAACCCTCACCCATTTAACCTCAGGGCACCTAATTCACCAGGAAACATGCTCAAAAACATATTAAAAACCAGATATAACAGTGGTAGTGTTAAGATAAGTTGGGTAATGCTATCATTAAAAAAATGTTACTCACCTTTCTAGCAGTACTTGGCATGATACATCACTTGTGCCTTTTTCAGTGGCAGCCTCCTCTCTGTGGCTGTTTTCAGACAAGCCAGTGCACCAATGAAAGTGCAGACCTATATTTGGTATTTGCTCTTGTTTTTTTTCTCCACATTAATGAATTATCTCAAAGGCTGGACAAGATATTACAGTGATTAACCAAGGTTTATTAGCCTTTGAGGAGAGGACAGCCTAGCAGTTTGACTCAGGAAGTTCAGCCACAGAACAAATATAAAAGACAAGAAAGCAGAAAAATATATATCTAGGCCAATCTTATTTTAACTGAGACAATGAGAGCTGCAGTAGACACATACTGCATGTCCTCTAAAGCACTAGGGTATCAGTTAAAAAAAAAGGAGAAAAGGAGTTAGAAAACAAAACAAACAACCCTGTCAGATATGCTGAAGCAGTAACAAGGAGGAGGAAACAACACTCTGTTAGGCTTCTATTTGATAGATATAAAGCCTGGGAATGCTGTGCTGCACCTGAGGTGCACCGTGCAGGGTAATTGAAATGAATCTTGGGCTGCCTTGAAGGACATTTAGCAGCTGTTCCTGTTTATCTTTCAGCTTCAGAATGATTTTGAAAGCATCTCTTATATTCTCCTGGGAAGATCAATTCTGGCAACTTTGTCTTTAAAATGTGCATTTTTATGTCACATGTGCTAAATGCAAGAAATTGGAGAATGACTTCTATGTTAAATACTACAGTCCTCCAGTGTACCATGAAAGGAATTCAGGTGGTGTAGGACACCTGGGAAAATGCTATCACAACACTGCTGCCTCTCTGTTTATCTAAGCAGCAAGCAACGACCCTCTCAATATTGCTAATGCCTCCTTCTTACAGAAGCAATGAATATGGTCTGCAGCTGAGGCAGAAAAACCAAACCCAAAACAATGCACTTTCAGCATGGAAAGATCAAAAGAAGAGTAGTTCACATGTCAGCTACATACTATCTCCCCCTGTACAGAGCTGCCTCCAACAGAATGCTGCAAAACACTTCATAGGCATGGTTGAAAGCAAAAGGCAAGCATTAACACAAGCTTTAAAAGAGCTTCAACTGTGGTTATGTGGCTTTGTTCCTGGCTGGAGCTTAGATGACACAGATGCATTTTTTGGCTCTGTTCTACAGCTCTTGTGGGATTTTGGGTGAATCACCCTCCTTTCACATCACTTCGTTCTCTTTAAAGTAGAATTCTGCTCTTGTGGTGGTTTCTGTTTGTTTGGTTTTGAAGGTTGGGTTGTTGTTGGTTGTTGTTGTTTTACCCCTGCCTCATCTCTCTAGTTTATGAGTGATCCAGCCTGGGGACTCTCTGGAAGATGTAAACACTGTACACATGAGAGTGAGACTGCAGCCCATATGCTACATTGCAATCATAATTACTGCAGTAAGAGACTCATGACTTCTGAGCACTGGAGGATGTGCTGCTGTGGAACAGGAACAAAACCATACAGCAAATCATGTGAAAGACTGAGGAGAGACTGAATGATCTTGGATCTGGCTTCAAAACCTAATTGAGATATATACTGCTGCTGAGAGTCAGTAACAAGACAGACAACAGTGAGAGACACTGAAATGGGTGGAAAACCCAACCAAGCAGTAACCTGAAGGAGGAAGAACATGCAGCATTGTCACACCAAACTGTCAGCTTGCTGCTCTCAGTGTGGTGCGAGAGGGATGGGCTACACGCAGGAGAAATGTATTACCATAATGGAGCTGAAAAAGCTGTAGAAAGTAAGAATATCAAAACTTCAGGGGATTTTGCAGTTACTCTTGCTGAATTATAAGCCAAAGGAACAAATTTAGCAGTTGAAGGAAAGGAGAAGTAAGAATACTTTCCAGGTAGTGAGTAATGTTCAGCTAAATGCAAGACAAAACTGACAAACTAGGATCACTGACTGGAAATCTGCAGTCAATGGGCTCACAAACAGCAAACCCATTGACTTCTGGTGCAGTGGGATTTCCTGTCAAGGACATTAAAACTTTACTGTGTAAGTAAACTGTGAATTGATGACTGTATTTCAACAATACTGGCACCTTTAGAATGCTGAGAGAAGTGGCAATATTCCATGTTCTTCATATAGACTACAACTGCACTGACTACCAGTACTGCTCCCCCTTTCCCTCTCTCCTGCCAAGGTTGCCAGCAGTGGAAGGAATTGACAATGATGATAAAAAAAAGGGATTAGTAAACTTGGAGGTGTGTGCTAGAAAACAGGGGTGAAGAGAATCTGGAAAGTGTGTCATCACGGATAAGGATAAAACAAGTCTAGATAGAGCTGACTACCTTCCAAGAGGGTAGGGTAAACCACTAGCACTTTTGTTAAGGTATGATTTAGGATGCCTAAGGAACATCCTGTGCAAAGGACTGCATTGGACATGGGTGGCAAGGTTTTGGTATTGGGGGAGCTACTAGAAGCTTCTTCTATGTCCAACAGAGCCAATGTTATCTGGCTCCAAGACAGACCTGCTGCCGGCCAAGGCTGAGCCTACCAGCAACAGCGGTAGTACCTCTGTGACAATGTATTTAAGAAGGGGGGAAAAAACCCCAAACTTGTGCACCTGCAGCCAAAGAGAAGAGTGAAAATATGTGAGAGAAACAACTCTACAGATCCTAACATCAGTGAAGAAGGAGAAGGAGGAGGTGTTCCAGTGACAGAGTAGACTCCCCTGCAGCCTGTTTGAGGAGAGGAGGTAGAGAAAATCAGGAGTAAAATGAAGCCCAGGAAGAAGAGAGGGGTGGGGGGAAGGTGTTTTTAAGATTTGGCTTTATTTTCTCATTACTCTACTCTGATTTGATTGGTAATTAAATTACTTTTCCCCCAAGCTGAGTCTGTTTTGCCTGTGACAGTAACTGCTGTGTGATCTCCCTGTCCTAATCTTGACTCACAAGCCTTTTTGTTATATTTCCTCTCCCTGTCCAGTTGAGGAGGGGAAGGCTTTGGCAGACAACTGGTGTCCAGCCAGGGTCAACCCACCACAAGAATCTGCAGTAAAGACAGGAAATGAGTAGCTTTCACTACTCTCTATTTTAGAGATCACTACAGAAACTGTGCTTAACAGATTTAAGTTTAGGCTTTCCTAAATAGTGGCTTTCCTGGTTACTGAGATGTTATTAATTAGGCCAGCTCCAGTGCTTGGCCAGCTTTCACAAAGTCTAGCACATGCTGAACAGCATTCTCAGCAAGATAGCACAGCTCTGTTTAGATAAAGTATTGATTGTGAGGTTCTGCTGCCAAAACATGAAAATGCTGCAGGTTATTTCCTATGTCAAAACAAATCTAAGCAGCTATTTAATGACAAGGTCATGTTTTGACACATGGGTGGTGGCTGCCTCCCTATCTGTGAACGTGCACATTCTGATCTGGAGACAGCAGTCAACAGTCACTCAGCATAGCAAGCAGTGCAACTCTTGCTGCTGCCTTCTCCAGCAATGTTAGCAAGCAAGAAAAGAACAAGAGAGAAATATGTTGGGTTTTGTAGTCAAGGAAATAGAGGCCAAGTACATGTTTAAGCAGCAGCTTTTTCTTTTTTTCCACCTGTCTCTCAGTGTGGCTGACAACTCAGCACCTGGAATAGTCATGCCTGAAGTTTGAGGAAGTTTCCTTTCCTGCTATGGCACAATTCCCAATGTCAGAAACACTACAGAGCCCACTGTAGTTTGGAGGAGCTTACTGAATTAAGCTGCAATAAATTTAGATTCACTGCAGAGCCACTTTCTGTAGTATTTTTCTTTTTCCATCCAACACCTTCCCCCCCCAAACACACATACAAAAATGTATTTTTTGCTCACACCACCTACCTTCTGTCCCTGTACAATGAGATGCTGTAACCTCCCTCCCAGAAAAGGACTTTTGGTTAGGATTGTGCTCTGCACTGAATCTTGATGTCTGTCACCCCCGGTCATGTCTAGTGAAACATCCAGAGAGAAACAAAAATTGACACTTTCCCTTCAAGCTTCCCAGCCTGAGTACCATTCCTAAATCTGGTTCAACCTATCCTTGCCAGGAACTGCTTCCTGATTCCCCAGGCAACCACCTGTCTTGATAATCTAATTTTTAATCAGTCCTTGAACACTGTCTCAGCATCTTGAACTCCAAAAGCAATACAGCATTGCTATTATTAGGGATTCCTTTGAGCTTGCATGATGACCCTTGATCCAGCACCAGACTTGCATTCATTGCCTGTCTGAGCTTTGCAAAGTGCAATAGAAGATTACAGTGAGCAGAGCAGTAGTTCAGGATCAAGGAGCTAGTAACTCCTTTAGTCAGAGGACTCGCGACAAACTATTTTATTGACTCTTAAACAGCACAGATCATACTTTTCTGAGAGATCCAATTTCTCCAACTCTCTAAGCCCACAGTTTGCACTTGTGGTTTCCTAATTGCTTTGTAGCAAACACTCCTGTAACCTGAGTTGTGAGGATGAATGTGGATGTCTCTGGTGCAGAAATGCAGAGGCTTTTGGCTGAGAAGATGCTTTTCCCTAACAGGATCTCAAAAGTAAAGTGATCTTTTCCCTGTATAATGTCTGAATGTTTCTGTGGATTGAACTTTCATTTCTACATCTAATAAATTCTTCTCTAAATAAAATTAGGCCAGGGAATACAAAACAAACTGTTTCTTAAATCTTATTCCACATGAATTTGGACAGGTAAACATGCTATTTGACACCCACATTTGTGATAAACCTTCCTGAACATACCTGTCAGCTTTCCATTGCATCAAAACATAAGTAAAGACATGCCAGAGCTTACTCTGTAGTATCTGGACCTGCTGTTAAAATGTTAAGCAGAATGGTTCCTGTAGTCTGTCAAACCACAGAGTTTAAAACACTCCACTGAGGACCAGAAATGACCTGCAAACACTCCTCACTCCAGCTCACAGAGCAGGGCAGCTAGCTCAAGATGAGCTATGCACTACTTTATCTCAGGGAGCACAGGACAGCTCTTGCTCTGGCATGCATCCTGCCATAATTGCATCAATGTGTTTGAACTAACTGCAAGGAGCCCCAGTGTGACACTGGGAAGGTCAAGTCATCAGCATGGCCTCTGTTTGTAGTAGATTATTCACTTATATACCCTCATATTTCAGCTGCCACACAAATGAATCTCAGAATTAACACCAAGATATATGAAGAACATGAGAGAAGCACCATGTCTGCCTTTGAGCTTAAAGATCAGCCTGAAACAGCCTTCTAAATACAAACTTCCCACAATGATGAGACATTTCAAACTGCTTCTTTCTGCAGCCTCTTAATGAACCCCAGCCACAGTTTCACAAAATACTTCAGAACTATTTGATCAAAGAAACAATGTATGAGCACAGCTAACTATCTGGTGGTTAGAGATGTTCCTGAGGCAGGATACTCAATTACCAAACAATTATTTGCCAAGCAAAATAACATTAATATGAGACATGACATCAACACAGAGCACTCATACTATGACACTTCCATAGGGCATAGCTGGGAACACAGTAAGAAAAGTTAAGATGCATTTTCAGAGCCACTCAAGCAGCCAAGGAAACAGAACCAGGCTGGTCACCTGGCATTTTCACTGATTTTGTGAACAGAGAGATGGCAAGAGTTCACCACCTTCCCAAGCTTTGTCAATTAATCTGGTAAATTAAACTGTCTGGCTAACTTCTCCTCATTTAAATAAGTTTTAAGATGACTGAATCTACAGCTACAGTAGAAACTGCTGAAGTAGAAACCTTTCCCAAGCTGATATTGGCAATTCTGGTAAACAAAACTCAGCCTTCTCTGTTTCTTCCTTCCACCTCCATGATTTTTCTCCCATTTTTGTCATTCCAAACCAAACAGCAGTCTTCTTTTTAAAATTCACTTGTTAAATGAAAGTTGTTACTATTTGGCAATAATTTGTAAGGGGTATGTTTGTATTCTTTTAACTCTGCTAAGAAAGGTCAAGGACCCCAAGGTCAGCACATACTGAGATGAATCAGATGTCACTGAAATGAGACCCAGTGTGACACAGCTGCCTCCAAAAAACAATTCTATCCCTTGAGTAAAACACATTGGGACAATCTAGGATCTCAATTTCCAGTGCTATTACCATGGTTTCTATACAAAGACTGGAGAGCATTACAAGTATATTTGTGATGATGAAGAAAAGGAATATTTGAAATAGGATAATAAAATCATAGATGACATGTTGGAGAGCACTGTCACACCTGCCAGTGACTGCTGACATTTGCCTCTCAAACAACCTCAATGGACAGCAAGGAAATCAGTATATTCGAAATACACTGCCTAACCCATTAGGTTTCCTCTGCTTCCCTCTTTTACTATGCTGGAGTATAAAAGTGATTTGGAGAAACATGAGAGTAGCACAGCTAATACAAACCATTTTGCTCTCTTTGCTAACTCCTGTAGAGACAGCCCCACGTCGGGTCACGCTGTACGTTCCACTCAGCAGAGTGGCCTCAGCACTGCTGCTCTAATCCATGTTGAGACTCCCATTCAGCAAGATGTCTGATATTAGTCGTGGCTGACATACTGGATTTATTTACTAGGCTTTACACTGTTGGAGTTTGGAAGTAGGTTGGAAAGATCCTGAAGCCAAATGTGAATTCTAATATCAGTTCCAAACTTGATCCAAATATGCCTGACCCCACTCATCTGTGTCATGCAATTCTATCAAGTCATTGAAAATCTTTGCATGTAGAGGCCAGGAGGTAAAATACTTATGTCTTTAGGTACACTGGAAGACAATAAAATCAATTTTCAAAATTAGACCTGTTAGTCCTCATCAAGCTAATGCAAATATCTATTTTACATGTGGAAAAGAACAAAGAATTTCAGCTCAACATGTCAAAGTCATGTAAGTAATTTCAATGTGTCCACGTAAAAGACATGAGGATATACCATGGCTGGCTGCATCTAGCCTGAGCCCTTGAAAACTCTCCATCTATTGTGTTATTACAATAACTCAAATGCAATTAGAACAATCATCTGAATTTGAAAAGCTGGCCTGCAGATAACAGCTTACAGCAGTTGAGCAGATCTAGTGATTCACTGCTGCTGAAAGGGGTCCTTCTTCCTGTGACTTTCCATTTCCACCTATTTCCCTGAACAGACTCCATGGGAGCCTACACCCCCCAGAGATGATTAAACTTGTTGATCTGGGCAGAAAATGATGCCATTTGCTTTTCCTTTCTGGATTAGTCCTCTCTTGGCTTACTGAGCTCAGTTTGACACTGGAGGATGAAGTAAATCCAGCGTCTGAGAAAAGGTAAGCAGAGAAGTCTTGACAAACAAAGGGAACAAGGTAGACATTCATTCTTTGCTGGAGGTAAGCTACCACACTGTGAGAGGGAACTGTTCTCAGTGTGATTTTTGGATGGTTTCTGTAGCATATACTAATGGCATCATCTCTGTGAAATTAGGGGAATGCCCAAAGGAAAAGGAGTGTTGTACTAAATTCATTTGAGTTAAAAGACAAAAGCCAGTATGAATGAAAGCATCATGATCACGCACCTTGCACCAAACAAGGAAGGATCACATGAGGTGACTGGATGACTTACCTTAAAAGAGATTTCATACTGCTCTCCTCCCCATATTTCTAATCCTGGATCATAGCCTCCCAGCTCCCAAAACCAATTCCGGTTAACGGCAAAGAGACCTCCAGCCATGACAGGAGACCTGCAGGAGGAGGAGAACAACACAAGCAACAGTGAAGATGCTTGGACCATGTGTGTGTGAATGGAGGTGATCTGGCTTCCACAACTGCAAAGCTGTACTGTAAACAAGTAACATTTACCTTTACTTACCCTAAAACGGACTCCAGACCAGAAAGGAGCAATGGGGTAGACATGTAGATAGATGCAGAGCATACTAGACAATCATGCACAAACTCCTTTACAAAACTAACCAAACTCTGCTCATTAATAAATAATGCCACACAACAGAAAGAGAGGCTCTGGAAACCTGCCCAAGTACTCAACGTAGTCTCAGTGCTCCATATGAAGTAACTCTCAGTTGAAAGTTAGCAAAACTTTTCAATTCATTTCAGTCTCATAAGTGCTGGTTAGAGAAAGGCAGAAAGGTGACAGAGGATGGCTACAGCTGCTTTTCTACAGCAGCATTTAAAACTCCTAAGCTGTCTCACAGCAGTAATTTAACTCATAGGCAAATCATTTGCTGTGTTTCCCAGGTTTCCATTTATTCTACAGATAAACAAGTGGAATTCACTTGAATTAACCCAGTCTTTTCCACAGATAATATGAAAAATAAATTGGATATTTCAAGTTAGTGACAGTGAATACTAATGGAAAGTGCATTTTCAATTTATAAGCAGGAATTTTGTACTGGAAATTAAGCAGGGTTTTGGTCCTTACCAAGACCTTGTTTCTAATGCAGTAAATACACTGACAGCTCTCAGTATTTAAATGCTGCTCACTGATTCCTTGAAGCCATGGTGGAAGGGGGGGTGCAAAGGGATCTACACTGAAGGAGAAGACTGGCTGAAGAAAGCCCAACCTAGCTCTTCAGTTCAATCAGTGCAGGTTAACACTTGCCTTATGAGTTTTAGAGCAAGCAGCTAGATAGAAGGAGCACATTCCTGTTGATGGGTAGTCAACAAGAGAAGGCATAAAATGTTAAGAGAGACCTTGATGGCTTCCAGGCAGTGCTTCCTTATTGGAAAACAGTCATGAAACTGGATGCCATGCCCTCTGCTTTACAACACTGTAGGCCCCTCAGGTAAATTTATTCTGTCTAGGGGCATTTTTGTTCTGAACTGCTGTTGGTGGTTTGGTTCAGGCTATGGAAGCAGATGGTGCTACCCCTGAAGGACTGACTAGAAAACAAAATCTTCTCCCTTTGCCATAAATTTAGGATTTGGTGAGTATCTCAGGATTGGGAAGTGTCACAGGGATCCATGAATAAGTCAGAAATTTATTAAAGAGGACATCAAGGTAATGGAACAACATTCTGCCATATTTTCTCTGCCTCAACATATCTTTTATCCAAGCCAGTGGGGAAGATAAAGTGGCAAGCAGAGGGCTGAGTGGGCTCTGCCACCATCAGGATGCCAGTGAATGTCCACATGGAGGAAAGTTAGAAAATGAGCTCCTCATCTGCATTCGTGGTAGTGAAAATCATTACAGATATTTTACCTTTCACTTCAGAAAATCATCTTTAAACATATATATATATTTTTTTTAGATAATACATTAAACTACATCTTCATGAGCTCTGTTTTTAACAGACTAATTGTATTTTCCTGTAGAGATTCTACTTCTAAAAGCCCATGGATCCTTTATGAAACAAAGCTGCAAAATCCTAACTGGCAAGGCCGTGCACTGCAATGTACTGAATACTAATACTTTTTTACTTTTGTTGACATTTCATACCTCAAATATTGACTGTTCTTTCCACATATGAATAAATTCAATGCAGATTTTATTAGAAACCTTCCCTTGGGGATTCTGACTACCACAATTCATTTTCAATCCTTACCAAAGCCAATCTAATTACAACATGCCCTTTGTGACTTCAGGTTCTAAATAATCAAAACACAATGTCCTTTTGTAAAGATGGACTTGTATGGAGAATGCTTGTAACTAACTTGCTACTGGCAGGAGAAATGAAGTCCCAGAAATCACTGAGGAAAGGTAGGCTCTCTCTAATTCTCTTAGGTACAGTATCTTTCACAGGCATTTCTCCTGAGGCAGTGAATGGCCTGTGAAAAAGCCAATTCCCACAGATGAATCAGGTGGGAGATGAAAAAAAACCAGACTTTAAATTGAAAAGTAATTGACAGATACTTACAAGTAATACTTTACAACTCATCTGTAGATTTTGCAGTGATAATAGTGAGTAAAGAAACCCCTTGCTATTTACAGGCAAAAAGTTGAGGACATTTACTGGATTACCAACAACAACCAGAACAGCAGCAAATTAACAGCTCTTGCACTCACTTAAAACCAAGACTGCTCCATTCAGTCTTATTCCACAACATGTTCTGACTTTTTGTTCTGCAGGAAGAGCAATGAAAAGGACAAACAGGATGGTTTTTTGGTTTTCATTGGAGTGGAATGAGCTGTATGAACCTGACCACTCGACACAGGACACTTATTCCACCCCCTGCCACAGGCAGATGCTGCTGAACAGGCCTTAAATTGTCCTCACAATCAGAAGACAAGAGTTCAGTCCTAGAATCATAGCTGATGTGAAAAGTCCTTTTGTAGTCAATAGGATCACTCACACAGAAAAGGACTGCAGTGAGCCCAAGGGAGAACAATTAATCTCTTGTTTAATGGCTTCCATATAGAAATGTCAAGTCCAAAGCTATGTTTGTGTTGGACACAAACAATCAGACTTCAGCTGCAGTGGCATTATATTATGTGAGCAATGACAGTGGGAAGCTGTAAAATACTTCTAGTCAAAAACTTAAGAAGACAAAGACTTCCAAAGATCAGAAAAACTAGAAGGCTAAGGTTGCTAAACTTAAAAATGACCATAAAAGCCTTTCATGTGAGATACGCTGCACAGACTCACTGGCTACCTCTGAAAGAACGATATTGCCAGTAAAAGCCAGTTGATCCAAAAATGGCCCAAGAGGTCACAGATTCCTCTACTGAGATAGAAGAAGTTTGGTTTAGTTAGACTGCAAAAAAACCCCAACAGAAGCCAGCAAAGAATGTTGTAACTTCTACTTTACAGGTAGGGGAAGAAGAGAGAGCAGCCATGAATTTTTAAGTTAAGTGAAAGAATGACATGGACTTCAAAGGAATGTGAAATACTTGCATTAGAAATGAATGTGGTACTTTGCAAACAAATGAACTGCATAGCAGGGCTTGGAATCATTACATTGCAAGAGTGATATATAGAGTGGACCTAAAGGATCAGTGAAGATGTCAAAAGGGAAGAGCAGCTTTGACAGCATGAGGAAAGACACTTAGGAAAGCAGCTAATCTAGTTGACATGTGCAGCAGGTATGCTGATGTTGAGACTGGAAGATGCCCCATGACATCTACTTAGTGTCACCTGTCAGTAGGTGAATGTAGGTCATTATTGTGATCCATTATTCAACACAAAGTAAATATTAGACTGTGCACAGATCATTGTTGAATGGAGATGCTGATGCTGCATGCTGAGGCATTTTGGAAAGGACTGGCAGGCATCACCTGCCTGTAACAGCTGAAATGTGGTCATTATAATCATACCCAGCAAAGGGCATATTGCACTGTGCATCTCTTTGGATAATCCAGACTGATTAAAGGCTTTGTGCCCAACTACTGAACAGAAACAGATGAATGTTGAAAAGATGTGGCCATCTCATGAAGGATATGTTAGACAAATCAACCTTTGGTGCCAAACCAACTGGCACACAGCACAAGAACCAGGGCATATGTCAGCCTGCGTTGGCAGCCAGCGCCAGGTCCTGCTGACCTCGTAGAGCCACTGATGGGACAGGTGAGGAAGAAGCTGACTCTGTTGCTGCTGTCCCAGAATTGACTGGTGATCTACTGAGCACAGCTTTGAGCTGGGCTTGTGCACTTCTTATAGTGAATTTCAATGCCTTGCTAATCAAGGGAGGTACCTCTTCATTCTAGTGATAGCACACAAAGAGACCTCAGAAGAGTGAATAAATCTAAATACTTATTTTTTTAGTAGTTACTGGTGTACCAGGATTCCTGATACTGCACCAAAGCTTCTTAAAGTAAATAGCAGAAACAGACATTAATCCTACATAATAGAAGGTTCTAATAAAATTAAAAATGAAAGTCTATGTAAGTGCCATCTAAGAGAGAGACTCAGTCACTCACATGAAATGAATGCAGAAATCAACTGATATTAAGAGTGGACCAAATAGCAAGGAAATGATAGAAATTCATAAAATAAATGACAAAAATATTACCTTAAAGGTTGCTCCACTAAAGATAAATTGAGGGACAAATTCTATAGTGTGCATGGACAAAGATGCTGATGTAGCTGGAATGAATATGGATCAGACTTCCTGAATTTTTCAAGAAGTAAAATAAAAATCAGGCTCTTTATAGAGTTAACTTTTTAACCAAATATAGTTTAAAATGTCTTTTTAAAGGTACTGATGTTTTTACATTTAATATTTCTGTCAGTCACTGTTCTCTTTTATTATTTTAACAGCATAAGTAATCTCCATGTTTATAAAATCATCCAAATTAAAAAGTAAAACTGTGACATTAGCTATGGGATTTACTCTCTTTTTCCACAAGAACAAGTGTTCAGTCTTCTGAACAACTTTTATCCTTGATGAATCTGTGTCCCTGCCTCTACAAAGGATCACCCAGGTTTTGCATACCCCTGCATTCCTGGTGTCCACAGCATTATCTCCTCAGAGAGTCTGGAAGCAGCATGACTGACCAACTGTCTAAGGAAAAGGTCTGTCTTAAAGTGGATCTGCTCTCTATAAAAGCTGCCTCCTCTCTACCTCCTTCACTGTATCTTCAGTACAGTAAATTGCCAGGTGATTTTTTTCCCCCTCTGTTCATGTATAGAACTCTGAAGTCCCAATTATTTACAGTCAGGTACCCCAGCAATTTTCAGAGAGCAAACTAAAGCTACTCTCATGCAAATGAATTTGTAGAGCTGTACTGCAGTGTGCAGGCTCCTCCTGTATAGCCAGTTGGTGTCAGTCATCTGGATTTTCTTATTAAACTGTTGTATAATTTTACCATCACTCATAAACATCTGGGATGTTCTGATGTTAATTTTCCTTCACTGTATCTTTCCAATGAGTTGTGTTTGCAAAATTCATCATCCTTTGATAGATCTAACACAGGTGCACACTGTCTCCATCTCACCTACAAGAAATAACCTGCACACATGCATGCACTTTTCATCCATTCCTACTCAGTGGCATCCAGACAACTCTTTCACATGTGATAAGCAAATTGTGAGAGAGTTGTCCTTTAAGAAGCATAGCATTAAGATTTCATCCATGTTTCTTCTCTGTGCAAAATGTTGTCCTGCTTTTAACCCCCAAACAATCTCTAAATCACTCAGTCTAAAAGAGCACTCACCCAGAGGCCAGCACAAAATAACTAACTGCAGTAATAAATACCTTGCTTCTTAAGCAGGGACCTCAAAAGCTCATCCAGTCCAACCCCCTGCCAAAGCAGGATTGTTGACAACAATAGAATTCCTTTTTCCAGAGCAGAGTTCCATTATGTTTTAACCTAAAATAACATCTTTCTTGGACAACTCAAACTTGTGAAATGCTAACATGGCACAAGAGTGGCTATGTACCTTACAGTACCCACTGGTGCTAGCAGCTGCTTGGGCCAGGTTGTCACAAAGCCACACAAGCCACTGTTACGCAGGATGGAGATCAGGGCTAACTGCTTGGACTTGCATTGTTATACCCTGCATCTCTGCACACTCAACAGCCTCTCTAATCAAATTGCAACAAGGCCTCATTTTGATGCCAAATGTGGCAAATTTCTCATGACCAACAGAGGTCAGAAAATTTACATAAAAATTTGCATTCTTATTAATATGAATCCTCTGTTCAGTTCTTTGGTTGCACTGCCTGCAGCTGCCCCCCACTCTGCCTTCACCTACACACACCACTTCAAACTCTTGTAACAAATAGAGACAAAAGGTAATTTAATATTTCATTTGTGTCTGTCTTTAGGGGTTAATGCTGAAGCCTGAAATGGTTACATACTGACAAGGAGGAAGGCTGGAGCTGTGCAGCCATGCCATTGCTACAAAAAGCAGGTCATCTATTTGCCAGTGGTGAATGATTTCAAGATCTGAACATTATCATTAACTTATGCCTGAAGGGGCAAACAGGCAGCCAAAGGTATTCTGGGATACTAGAAGTGTGCTCTGTCCTACTTTCAGCTGGAATAAATTTAGTTTTCTGCCCAGTAGCTGGTGCAGTGCTGTGTTTTGGATTTAGGAGGAGAATAAAGTTGGTAACACGCTGATGATTTAATTGTTGCTGAGCAGTGTTCACACGAATTCAAGGACTTTTCAGCTTCTCCTACTGCCTTGGTAGTGCACAAGGAGCTGGGAGGGGACACAGCAAGGACAGCTGACCCAAAGGAGCCAAAGGGATATTCCATACCTCTGGCCACCATGCCCAGTATATAAACCGGGGAGAGCTGGCCAGGGGACACCGTGGCTGGGGACTGGCTGGGGACCGGCGGGTGGTGAGCAACTGCACCTTGCATCACTTGTTCTCTACAGTCTTTTAGTATCATTATTATTTTCCCTTACTTTTCTGTCCTATTATACTGTCTTTATTCCAACCCACAAGTTTTACTTATTTTTCCCCCCCTGATGCTCCCTCTGACCCCACTGTGGGGAGGCTGCATGGTGCTCAGTTCAGCTGGGGTTAAACCACAACACACTCCTAGGTCCATCCCTGCTATTTGTGAAAGCTCTGTAATTGACTGTGTTACCCTATTATGGTGGCTAAAGGGGGAGGCAGGCATTCAACTACAATGAAATTAGATTTATCCTTGTCTGCACCAGAGGCACAATAATATTTTCTTGCAAAAACTGTGAAACAGTGAAAGCTGTTCTTCCAAAATGGAGCTGACAGAAACACACTGGAAAGCACTTCATAATGAAGGATAAAGGAGCTGAAAACTGATGAGGATGAGCACTTCATTGTCCCATGACAGCATCTGCTTTTAATTTGATGTTGTGGGAAAGATGGGCAGGCAGGAAACCCAGAGAAATGAACTTTCCTGTTTTATCATCATAATAAATCACATTAAAAAATAATCTCCATTTGATAATAAAAATAAAATGAATGTCTGGTTTAGGGACAGCTCTCCACATTTGCATAAGCTCATTCACTCACTACTAAAAGGGCATGGAAATGTGCCTTAGTAATGATCATCTAGAGAGAGAATATCTACAGTGTGATCTAGGGAAGATTAATATTTTTGAGGTTTTCAACAGTAAGGCTGTCAGGAATTACAGAATATACCAAATAGCTGATTTTACTGCCTCCAAAAAGAGTTATAGCTACTGTTTTGCTTTCAGAATTTGGATGTAAACTGCTTGTTTCCAAAAACACAGTACAGGCAGTTTTCAGTAACTGTTAGTAAAATGTTCTGATGGCAAGAGATGCTGCCTGCTGTTATGAATGCTCACTTCTGTTAGGAACCCTTTCAGCTATGTGAATGTTTTGATATGCAGCTGAGATGAAAATGGTCTATCCCAGTTGAAATATCACTTAAAAAAAAAAGAATTCTAAATATAAGTACCTATTTACACAAGTGCCACAAGTACACTTCTTAGACTATTTACTGATAAATGGTCACATCTAGAGGTGCAGCACTAGCAATCTGTATGGCTGCATCTAGAGTTCTGCTTCCAACCAATGTCTTACAAACCTGCAGCTGGGTCTATAGATGGTTTCAGTGTATGAAGATTGCAGTGCCAGAGAAATCACACTGTTATACATGAACTCTGAACCTGACCTTGGAAGCAAATAAGAATAAGTTTTGTTAGGAATGGCAGCTACCAGCCCCAAGGAAACTGTCACTGCATCTGATCTTCTCTGTGATGGTCACACTGACCACCACCAACAAATGGGCTTTATACTGCCCATCATCACAGATAATGACAGACAGTTTCATTAAGGAGATAATATTCAGAGGATAGACTTGGTAACACTGCTATCACTTTACAGAGTACACAAAGGGTGCTCAGTGCTTCTGATCCAACAGGTTTCTTAGCTCTTCATGGAAACACTAAGTGTAGACTCAAAGAAGATTATCAGTGGCTGTTTTAAGGCCCTGAATCTATATTTTGTGGTGTTTCCACTCCTTCCAGCTTCTTGGCCTTGAGAGGAGAGCCTGTCCTTCAAAGTGTGAAGTGGATCTCAGAAGGTCAAGGTGTTGCTGTAACTCATGCTCAGTGTCAGTATACAGATGGTCTTTACACCTCAAATCATGTTTTCCCAGTCAAAATGCTCCACCTGCCCAGAACCTTCTCACCATGGGACACCACGTTAGCCCTGCAGGCACTTACATCACCTTGGTACTTCCTAGTTAATCTACTCTTAACCTTTGAGAACATCATGCTACTTAGTGACAATGCCCATGGTCAGCATGGATTATGCTGACTGACTAGAGCTGTTTGCTTCTGAAGGATGGAAGTCCTCTGATGAGAGGATTGCTTGTGACAACACTGCCACTGTAATCTCCTTTCTTTTGGATCTCTTGACCTGAGCCCCCTGACTACCCACCCTGAACCCATCCTAGCCCATTCCTTGACTCCCTCTGAGTTTCTTACTCTGCCAGGTACCCTGAAAGGGTGCAGCTCTCAGGGGGCTTCTCTCCACAGCTACTGCAAACCTGACAGCACGGGTCTTATGAGCAAGGTTTCACTCCCTCCATTTAGGGCAGTCCTTCCCTTACTTTCAGAAGCAGACACAGTCCCCAACTACCAGTTAAACAGAAATGGGAATTATGATGCCATAAACAGGAGGAGAATAAATCTAAATGCTTTGCTAATGAATACATTTTCACAAAACTCATCTCCAGCTAGCAGAAGAGAAGAGAGTCCACAGGAACTGTAGGGAAGAGCAGTAATTAGGTCATTCTGACATTTGTTGTCCTATGCTTGAGAAAATACTTCCCTGAAAACTTCAGTTATACAACAACACATAACCAAACTGAATACATGCAGTAAATTGTTGGCTGTCATTGCCAGTAATAAGAGAGGAGAGTTATAGTTGCAAAGCAGCTGCTGCAGCATTCAACCATATTCTACTGGCAAGAAAATAAAACTAATGAAAGATTTAAAGGAAGAATGTTATGTACAAGCCTTCTCAGACAAGCAATTAAATTTAAACTGCAAAACACAAATAACTGCTTTATAAAGCACAGAGTTGCAAGTCAAAGACTGAAATTACTAGCATTGACAGAATCACTTTTCCAGCTCTCCTTGTGCAGCTAGACACAGGATGCTATTCTTCTAAATGCTTCCCTTACAAATAAAGACAAAATGAAACAAAACACTGCAAATATTTCCCCCTCATAACTATGCTTTAAAAGCAGAATCATGCCTTCACTGTAATTACAGAAGTTGCTATTCCATTAACAACTAACATTAGGAGCAAGTGGGAAAGTAAACAAGCCACAGGGAAAATATCTGCTTCCAAGTGTTGCTAAAAGAACCCCATTCAGAACTGAGTTTGCTGTTCAGTGATGAGGCTTAATCTCTCAATGGAGGCAGAAAAGCAATACAGTCACAACTAAACTGTGTTTGGGGTCAGGTGAAGTGGATTCCTGACAACATCTTTCCATCACTTGCAGATGCTACTATTCCTGGAGGCCAAAACCTGCTCTAGCTGGAAGGTACAACTGCTTGACAGAGAGTAATAGCAAGAAGAAAAGACTGAGTACATTTTCTCAGAAGAAGAATGATCTTCACAGAGGTCAGCATTTTGTCTTTGTAGCTTCTTTTTCTAGAGCAGGGACAGCAACTTCAAGCAAAATCTGACACAGCATGCTTTGCATTAGCAGTTTTCTCCCTCCATACATCACCCTGTCTGCACCAATACCCTTTAGAGACCTTCCCATTAATCTGGGAGTGGTTCATAAACCTGCATCTTCCAAGGAGAAAACTCAGCGTACTGCAGCTCCCCAGGCAGAAGCAACACACAGAACAACCTTCCCCTGCCTGCACCACGGGGAGGAATTCACCTTGAGACTTGATTTCACATCCTGTGGGATTGATTACATCAGAGGGCAGTGAAGCAAGAGATGCCGTGTCTGTCTGGTGTTCAGCTCTGAAAGACGGCTGCTGTGGGATGCAGGCTCTCCTTATCGACTCTACAGGTGCCCTCTGCAGTAATGATCAAGAAGAAAATTAAGGAACAGTGGAAGAAGCCTTCCTATTTTTGCTTTGGCAACTCAAGGAACTCTCAAAGTACACAGCAGATGTCAGTAGAAGATCCATGTCTGCATTCCTGGCAGCTCCTCAAGACCAACACATTATTTGCTGTGCACTAATAATAACGGTAGGTGCCAGGCAAAACTCCAGATGAATAATACCAGCCTCTACAAACTCCTATTGCCATGAGCAATAGTGTCCACATGATGAACACTATGCATCTGAGCCAATATCCCTGCAATAGATCTTCCCCTCTCTGTGGAATAATGAAGTTCACTCCACTGTCAGGATACCTTCAGAGCACACGTGGATGCATTTCATTACCAAGACAAAAGCCAACAGCCAAGTGTGCAGCAAGAAATATGTATCATACTCTTGACAAATAGTATCAGCAATGAAAAGCTCCTCTTTTAGAGAAAGGAACACAGTCAAGAACATTTTTCTTCTTGCATGAAAGATCTTGAGTTTAGTTTTCCAGCTGCAGAGTTTTATCAATGAAGCCCAGCTAATTTGTGCTCTGGCTGGAGATTAATGCAAGGCCTTCTAAGCATATTTTCTAATAAGAATTCAGCATGCAATCTACTGCAGTCAGTAGCAAAACATAAAGACAATCAATTGTCAGGTACTGCATGGCTTGTCTGCTGATGTAAATAATCCTTTAAAATGCCAATTCTTGCCAAAAGGTCTTTCTTTAGAACTGATACATGAGGAGAGCCTTCTTCAGTCACTACAGCATCAGGGCAATCAGACATCCTGCCTTTCTGCCAGCCTAGTTAGCTGCTGAAAACAGGTTATTTTAAGAAGTGTTCCTTTTAATTTAAAGAATTAAAATACAGGGTTACTATGAAGGGAGCTACATTAAAAAAATAACATGATTTCACACATGCCCCTAATGTTAACTTTGAATTGAATTGCTTTTCAGTGCTGTAAATCTTAATCTTTAAACTTCTAAAAGTGAAACATTTCCTGTTATTGTGCTCTGATAACTCACTCCCTAAAGCTCATGATGCAAATCAGAGCTTTTAAGAAAGATCTTTTTAAAAAGCTCCTAGTGAAATGTCAGAAAGACAAAAAAATAGGTTTTTTTAACATTAAGTGCTCAAGGAATTAACGAGATAATTTCCTCATTTAATTGCTTAAGCCTTTGCTTCAATCCCAAGCAGTGTGTCTACTGTCTTCCAGAGACTTTCAAGGCTTTGTTTTAGCCAGTGGTTGTCTGACACAAATGATCTGTCTTCCAAAGGAAAAAATCCAAGTGGGTTCACTTGCCACTGCAAAATATAGCTCCAGCAATAAAAACAGTAGATGAAACACTAGCTAAATATTCTCCTTATTATTTGGGTAAGAACTAAATTAATTTCAGTTTCCAAAAAAGGTGAAGCACAGTCAGGAGCAAAGCATTTAACACATGGAGAAAGGAACTGTCCTTCCTTTTCTCTTATCAGTAGATATTTCAGCATTAGTTTAGTCTGTTTTCTACATATCTTGAGAGGTATAATTTTTGCCCTGTTTTATACACTACAAGTTTTGTTATTAACCTGACTGAGACCAGAATATCTTCTCCTGATTTTCCCAGTCCTCTCTTGCAGCTTCCTGTGAACTCCAGTTGGTATTTTTAACTGCTATTTAAGGATTCACAAAACAATTAATATGTAATTTGGATATTTCTTTTTTCCTGTTTTTAACTATTGCTTAGCTAATTATGCTCCAGAGACACACTCTGACTTAGCAGCAGCAATGCTGAATAATTCAGAAAGAAGAAATATCAAATGTGCAGGAAGGAAAGCTGCCATGAAAATCCCCAGGGGTCTCTTGGAGCTAACAAATCTGGTATCACATCAGTTACCAGCCCTGCCTCTGGCACTCTGATCAGCTACTACTGCTCCAGCTATTGTTACTGTCCTCCAAAATAATACCTTTTTTTCAGCCTGAAATACCTAACTTTGCAAAATGGATTCAGGACAACAAAGTTTGCTTTTTCCATTGCTCTTATATCTCTGGAGGGGTGTGTATACTGTTAACATTGCTCTTACAGGGACAGAAACCAAAGAGAGACCAAAGAAAGGCTTAAAAAGGCAGAACTCTCCAAAGTAAACATTAACAGACTCTGACCTTATGCCTAACACCAAGTTTACTTAAACAGATAGCAAATACACAAGCCACCAGGAGTCTCAATGTGTGTTTGGAATATCCAAATGCTACTCACCCCTGTCACACTTCCAACTGGCAAAAGTTACTTACTAAAATCTTGCTCACCAGGGATAGATATGGCTTTCAGAAATTTCAGCATGATTGCCTGCTGTAATTCTTCTCTTTAAAATGCACTGGTTTTTCCATGCTACTATACATGCAAGTCACAAGAAGAAAATCAAATCACAGAAAGAAAATGCATGTGTTTACTTCAGCTTTGTAATAAACAACATCTGTGTTAAGGTAAAATGATCCTACAAAGAGTTTAGAGTCAAAACAGCTTTTAACTGAGACTGACATGGATTGTCTTCCTCCCAGACAGATAGTAGTTTAAGTGTAGAGATAGTAAGTGTTAGTTACATCAGGAAGGGTCAAACACCACAGAACACTCCTCCTCCAAACATACAAAGTACTCTTCACTTCTGCCTCCAGCTTTACAGGAACTATTCCCAGTGCCATGCTATTATCATCAAGAATATTGCTGCAAATAAGAAAGTAAACAAAAAACCTCTGTTAATTTCAGGCTTCATTAGAAACTGAAGTGAAAAAAAAACTTCACCACTTATTGCACAAAACCAGACTCAAGTATTGGGAAAGCAACATCAAAGTTTTCAGGGAGTCTTTCAAATGTATCTCATCTTGCTGCTCCCCTGTTCACCTTGTGCCTATTCCCTCATCAGAACCAAGACTGGATCATTTGAACTCCTGCAAAACCAGCTGTTCCAGGCATCTGAGATATGCAAGGTCAGGCAGTTCAGGAGTGAATGAAACAAGGTATCAGATGAGCTTTGCAAAGGGCAAACGCAACTTAAAGATCTGTTAGGAGAGATCCTTCCCAAAGATAGAGATCAATAGCCCTGCTGAGGACTGGATGCAGGATGCTGCTGCACTCAGAGCTGGCCTGCTCTTTTCCACAAAGGAGAAAAGAAACTAAGTGTAGAGCTGTGCCAGAGCACAGTCAGAGGAATTACAGAGCCAGCACTTCATGAGGCTGAAGAAGGCCACTGAAATGAAGATTGAAACAGGATGAGATCTCGCTTTTGCAACAAACCAGGAGTTATCTGACAGATCAAATATCCTTAAACAACCTGGCTGCTTAGGTGTATTCAATTCCTTCTCAGAAAGGCCAACGTTTTCAGAGATGAGACATCATTTCTGCTGCTGTCGAATTGCTGGAAGCCCTCTAGTCCTGCTGGTGGTGCAGCTTTCTGGGTTGAACTCCACATCTTTCTGCTCTCTCAGGGTATTTTGGATTCTCTGTTCTGTCTAGGAGGTCACAACATGGAGACATTTATAAATTTGTTTAATCAAGTTTCATCATTAACTTTCTCTGAGTCAATTGAAACCACTCAAAAATCACCTATCTTGAGAACTACAGCTACCATCTCACAAGGTGACTAATGCTTCTGCTGGTGCTTATCATTTACAAAGTGTCTCACTTATCTTCCACATAGTTCCTTCCCAACTGGCTAGCTGCTGTTTTTCCATTCAGGGCATGCTCCTATTTCGTTTTTGTTTCTGTAACTATCAGAAAAATCTAAAAAAAAAAAGAAAAAAAAAAAAGACTTAATTTAGCATCTAAATTGCAGCATCCACTGCTCGGATCCCATTCAAACCCGTACCTGAATGAGACTGTGCCCCCAGCAGCCAGAAGGTGGAGATATAAGTCCAGTAATTACTGTAGGAACAGCTCTCCTGGCAGTCCTTGCTACAGCTGAAGGTTTCTATAAGGCAATGTAACCGAGGTTGGATTCCTTAATAAGCATTAGATGGGACAGATGAAATCTGCCTGCAGCTCAGGCCCATCTAGCAGCCCTCCTTGCCACAGACATCCTTACAGTCTAGGCTCAGCTGTGGCTGCAGAGCTCTGGAAACTTTCATACTCCACAAACCATTGATAAAAGTAACAAAGTAAAAAAGGGTTAAATAGGTGATGAAAAGACACATTTCCTACTAGCTAACCGAGTGTTTTCATATATTTAAAAAAAGCTTGGCCAGAATTCTGTTATACTGTATATTAAAAAAAGGCAGTGTAAAAAATGTTTAGTCTGAGTCATCCCCATATCCACATTCTGACAAGTTTTGGGCCCTTTCATGCCTACAGAAATGATGAGCATTTTATTACCTTCCAGCAGACACATGAATGTCCTGAAAGTATTACCACTTCCATTGAGACAGGCACAAGACTGTTGTGGTATTAAAAACTCATCAAGCTATTAAATGATCACTATAGGAACTCATACTGGAAATTGGTTGCAATAGCAATAATATCTTAGGATTTATGAGAAATGCAAACATGTCTCTTCAGGCACTGCTGCAGAATAGTAATGATGTCTCTGTTTGGCAGAAGTGGCAATGTAAACACCTACAGCAAGATAAGAGCATGAAAATTAAGGTAATATAGTTGGACATTTATAACAATGCCTTTGTTTTGGTTATGCTGCTTCATTTAAGGTCCAGTGAGAACAGTTCTGAAGGAACAGGGCCTTTAAGATTTAGCTATATCCTCATCTATTCATATATACAGTAACTACAGCTAACAAGAGGACTGCTCTTCCCTGAATGCCCTCTGAACAAGTCAGGAACAAGCCCAGATGATGCTTTGAACAGCTTTGCTATTTAAACTGTCATTCTGTCAAGAAGAATCACTCCAGAATGGGCCAAGCATTCTAACTTACTGCAAAGCAGCAATCTAGGGACTTGAAACACTTCCTGTGGGCTGAGAACCTCAGAAGCCTGCTTTCCTTCAGTGCCTTCTGGGAGTCTCTTCAGAACACAACTACCCTGGGCTCCCCAGGCAGTGGGCTGAAAATACTGCTCCAAACTACTTTCTTCCTCACTGCTTATGTTCTCCTTGCTACTCTGGGAGGTCCTTTGCATGTCTGCAGTGCTCTGAAAGGGAAAAAATGTTGTTACTGTTCTCCCAGAGTGCTCCTGGCTTATCACCATCTTTCCCACTCCTAATTCACTGCCTGTCCACAGGTCATCTGTACTCATGGGAAAATGGAATGCTATCTGCCTAGCCAGAGAAGTTCTGCAGGATCAGCTCAGCTTTCTACTGGAGAACCAGGAGAGTGCAGGGACTGAGGTCTCCTCTCTCCCTGCAGGCACCTCATTCTCTGCAGGGGGCAAATGGACCTGTGTCATTGAATGCCTACCATGGTTCTCCAGTACTGAAAATAACACCGACACACCAACTTCACAACAGGAAACATCAGAGAGGTTGATTTCCCAAGTAATTCACTTGAGGAGATAGTTATATGCTGTTTTCCCACAAAGAAAAAAGGTGTTTTTAGAAAAAAGCAAAGCTGATATATGACTCTTGTTCCCTAACAAAGGACAGCAGGACTGTCTGGGCAGTTTATGGGACAGCAGATGTCAGCTGTTTTGAGCCTCATTTGTTCCTGGTCTTTCAAGAGGTGTGCATAGCATTTTATAAATAAATTAACACAGTAAAATTTGGAGTGTTTCAGAATTTTCACCTCACAGGTTGCTAGAGGCATATGCCTTTGCCTCTTGACAAAAAAGCCTGTCTTCCAGCTAGAATAATGGTATTTTGATTACTGAAATGAAAAGAAAACAGATGGTACTTTGTCTGGGGATAATTCAGAATGCAATCTTGCATGTCTTACTTCTCAGGTCCTCATCACATCAATACCTATACTGATCTCTCCTGATATTTTAAACCAAATTTGTTAACTCTTTCTCCCTCGCTTCTCAAAGTCCTGATCCACAGGTAACTGCCAGGGGTAACAGCTACAAGAAAGCTAGAAGAGACATAAAAACTCTCAGAGAGATCTAAAATCTGCTGCTAGCCATAACTAAAACCCAATCACCCAGAACCAACATCAAAATGGAAACTATCTTGAGACAGTGTCTGCAAACACTGTCCTGCCTCTGACCCACTTCAGTCTTCCATTAAATACCCACATGGTGCAACTCAGGAACCCAAGTCCATGGAACCTCAAACAGGGCTTTCTGCATAATGGTATCAGTTTGGAACGTGGGCCCATGAGGTCCTAAATCTCAGGCTCATGTCTGGAAAGGGACCTGAAGAGCCAGTTTTACCATTGTGCTGTACATCTGATGCCAAGCAGAGCACCTGGAGGAAGTCTCATCAACCAATTTAGAAAGGTTTGCTCAGCAAGGCTTCCAAACCTGACAAATCTTCCAGGACCACAGAAGTGGCACATGCTGCATCTTTGGGCTGAGAAGATGGAGTAATCACTGGATGTATTATGGGGAAGCCAGAGGTTTTGCTTATCTTGATTTCTGGAATGGACCAAACAGGTATCTTACAATCAGGATTTAGAACAGAGTTTGTCATCTGCATGAACCTCAAATAACATTGCAATTGGCTGCCAAAACTGCAGGGTTAACCAGAATGACAAAGTCTTAGCAAATTGGGGAGGGAAGTCAAACAAAGGCAAAAAAGTTAGAATTAAAAATGTTCAGCTACCAAGTATGACACTGATCAAGAAATAATGAAGACAGATCACCTTTTTGGACATGACACTTCAAATAGATATGAAGACAAATGCTTTGCCTTCAAACATGTAAAATATGAATTACAAGATGAAGATGACGAACACTTGGCTAGGTACCAGTTCTGCAATAAATGATGTGGAGGTTACACCACAGTGCAAGCCTGGCATGAATCAACAATGTCAAGGAAATATAAACAGGAACATAGCCTCTGAGATAGGCAAAGTAACTCACTTATTCTACCAGGAATTGACAAAGCTTTGGCTGGTGCAGTATCTGCTTTCAGGATGGAAAAAGTCCAGAGGAGAGCAAAGATAATTATCAGAGACCTAGAAAACATGGCTTATTCAGATAGACTGAAAAAAGAATTCCTTGAAAATGAACAAGGAAGTGACATGAGTCCTCAGGTACTTAAAAGGTCTTCTCCCAGTGTACATGGCAAAATATAAAAGGGTTAAAGCTGTGGCAAGTTGCTGATGAGGTATTTTAAGAACAGTACTGAAACACTGGCTGTATAGAAACTTTGTTACAGCCTCTCCTTTCCATGCTTCCAGCACTCACTGCATGCTTAATTTCTTCAGAGTAGAAGCCAGAAAAACCTCTTCCTGTGAGGGCTAAGAGGGTCCTATGCCAAGACAGAGTGTGCAGACAAAAGGTCAGAAGGCAAAGATGTTCACTGTGCCATGGTTAGCTGAGCCATGCTGCTTGGAAAAGAACCAGGGTCACTGAAGGGGAAAGGAGGAAAAGCATTGTGATACTGGGGAGGATCTAGCAGACCCTGGAGAGTAAGGGGGAAATAACACCCCCAGATACCCCCCAGCCCCAGCTACTCACAGGGGACAGACACTACAGAGTTAGTAAAGGTGAGCCAACAAGCATGCATGGAACTTGCATCAGCCTGCAGCTTTGGAAGTGGTTTGGCACAGAGGGGTCTGACAAAGTTAATTGGTTCTGTTGGAAGCAACTGCAGCACTAGATTGAGGCTTTAGATAGCAGTAAGTCATTCCTTAAAAATAACCCAAACCCTGAAGTGAAGTGGATGCAGAGGTCACTTCCAAGTTGAGGTAGACAAACAAAATAAAATGTGTTTCTCAGTGTCAACAGATGACACCAAATTCTGCATGAAAGTTATGGAGAAAATGGCTTGAAAATATACAATTAAAAATAGAAATAATTCTTTTTAAGGGGTGATTTATTTTTCCTCATAGGAAATTGTTCAGACATGCTTTTATAACTTTGAAAGTCAAGTCATCTGCATGGAAGCATGCTGACAGTGTTAACTAGCTCACCTGTGTGCACTGAGTAACACATCTCTGTCTCCTCCTTGGCCACCATCCCAGTCTCTTTCACATAAAGAAATATTAAATTCACATCCAGAAAGTACTTTGCTGTCTAATTTCTAGTAGTTTGAGGGACCTACTCTATGAATCTGCCCCCAGCACATGGGCATATAGACTGTCAGGCTCTGAAGTTAATACTTGTGTGAAGAAGCAGGCTAACAGCTCCAGAAATATTACACACAAGATGACCTGGCTTTCCACATTGTAAAATCATGTCTGGAAAATTTTCTATGCAGAAAAAGCAATCACCCTTTAAAAAGAATTATTTCTCTTTTTAATTGTATATTTTCAAGCTGCTTGCATACCATGAAGCTCCAAGTGTGAAAGAAAACTGGAAATAGGAGTTTCCAGAAGAACATAGCTTCTTTGGCACTCAGCATCAAGGCCTTATGGACAAATCTAGTTCCCCTTTTTCCTGGAAGGCATAAGCCAGCAGCAACATCCAAGTGAGAAGTTGTGTATCAGAGGATGCAAATTTGTATTCAAATTCCACTAGTATGTAGGACTTAACAGATTCCTCAAGTGATGCTTGTGAGGTTATAGAAACTGTGGCAGCAGCAGCAGCTTTTTACCCTTGATAGTTCAGGTTTGTTTGTTTGTTTTAATCCTGAGAAGTTACACTCTCTACAGAGCTCCCTCCTCTGAGGTCGCCTTCAGAGAAAGCACACTGAAACCTCACCAAAAGCAGAAGGACATGACTGAATGTGCATGTCTTCACTCAGAAAGTGTGCTAGTGTCAGCATTTTCCATTGAATATTCTGAGATTTTCATGAAGCCACGTGTGGATGGCAGTTTGTGAAAGCTCTTACCTCCACTAACAGTCTTCTACAGACCATAGCTTGTCAAAACAATCAATCCAGACCTTAAATTACACAGCCTCACGCTGGGTGGAGACTGCTTCTCTACAGAATAACCCCTCTGCATCTGAGGCATTCCTGCAGCACAGTTTAAAACAGCAGATTAGACTCTGGCTTTAAAAAAAAGAGAAATAGTTGTTTCTGGCTGTGAGAGGTTTTATGAATGTGTTTATAGACAGAAATCAGCCATAAATGACACAGACTATAAAGCACTGGAAGCCCTAGAACAGAAATCATCGTCCAAAGCACTTGCTAAACTTCAGAGAATATAATAAAATTGTACAAGCACTTGTCAGATTTGAAATGCAGCCTTAGCAAAGATTTTCCTTGCACCAATATGTTGTAAAAAGTATATATAAATAGTGGAAAAAAGGAGCTGCAGAAAGAGAGTATTTCTGACAGTATGTCAGATTCAAATAAAAGAGCATGCTGACAGCAGCTAGCATAATCATAATATGATTTTAGGCACACAACTTCACAGAAAGTGCCAAGTATCTTCCAATCTAACATACAGCTGGCTCCATTAAGGTCACACATTCCACCCAAGGCTGAGAGTCTCTGATGCAAGGGAAGAGAAAAAGATACTGACAATCTAATTTCACCCCTTGAGCATGTCCAAAATTCTACCAAAATGTAGATCCACAACCTGTAAGTGGCCTCTGTTGCTGTGAAACCTACAGCCTTTGTCAAACTCATGCCCAAAGTAGCCTTGAGATGGTGGGGAGATTCTATTCCTGTTTTATAAATAGGAAACTGAGTGCAGGAGCTAAAATACCTCAGAGATTACAAAGTGACTACTACTTCCTTGGCTGGCTCAGTATTTGCCAAACTATTGTTCTGGTCCTTTCATGGAGTTATGAGATTCTTCAGCTTTGTCTCCCTTCACGGAGGTCTGGAGATGGCAGAGCTACATCAGAAGGCAAATAAGGAGCTCTTGGAGACTAAGGAGTGGTCATACATCAAAACCCCACTAAATTTTCCAGACAGATGCTAGAAATGGCATGTACTTGGCACCCAGTAAGTAGCACTTCTCTCATGCTTGAGTTGCAATTCAATAGCAATGCTGTTAGGTCTCACCCACAACTTTCCCTCCCTCCTGTATCATAAAGTCACACCACCATAACACTGCCTGGAGGAATTGTCCAGCCCTTTCCTACCCTAACTGATCTGTGCTATATTAATCCTCCTGATTAGTCTGTGGCTTCTCCAAATAGTTTTTGGAGTTGAATAGTTAATGTTTTCCAGCCAGGGGAGAAGTATCTTGCTGTTGGCATGAATGGACACTGATGCCCATTTTCAGAGTGGGTATGGGATAACATGAATTGAGGTAATGCAAGTGCTGCCAGGGAATAAAGAGCAGTCAATCCCAGTGGCTTGAGCATATCAAACCTCTGCTTTAAACTTCCACAGAGCTTTTAGCCCAAACAGACTATTAAATCATACAAATTAACATGCTGTATATCACAGTCCATTATAGTAACAAGGTTATCCTATTAGTTTGAGTGGCAGTTGCCTGGGTTAGGCAAACTTCTCCAGAGACCAGAGTGCTTGCACCACAGAAAGACACAGTCACACAAGAGTATGCTCATGTCCTGAACCCATAGGTCCCATCAGGGCATGCTCCCAAACCTCTGCCATGACAAAGAAATGAATCATTGAGAGATAACAAGCCAAGGTGATCAATGCCACAGAGGAGATAAACATCTCTGGACCTCCCTGCTGGCAGACTAGAAGAAAATGATTTCAGGATTCTCTGAGAATTTAAACATCAGAATATCATTGTGCTCTCTGCCATTTTCACAACTCTGAAGGCATCAGAGGAAAACAGCATGAAGCCCTCTTCAGAATATTTTGGGGTAGTTGTACATGAATCACAAGACAAAAATCACTAAAGCCAACTGTGCTGAGCTGCAAGTGTGACACATCAGTTGAAGGCAATACAAAACTTCTGTTGTTTCCAAGGCACACCAGAGAGGGAAATCAACAACAAGGTCAGTTTTAGTCTCTGGATGGGAAGGCAACATTATTAGGGCTGAAGTCTCATTTCCATGCCTCTAAGGATTCAATGTATCCTGAAAAGCAGCCACATGTATCTCTCAGAAAAATAGCTAATCTTAAAAGATAGATGAGACCCATTTATGGAACAGTTGTTAAGCTTTCCTAAACAGCACAATGGGTACAGAGCAATGGCCAGTAACTCACCTAGTTACTCGTCTATGAAAAGATGTTTTATACAACTATGATTTGGTTCAGTGGAACCTATGGGAAACTTGGCACTGCCAGTGACAAACTCCACCTGAACCAAAATGACAGATTTTGTACATGAATGCAGCCTGATCCAAATGCAGATATCAATTTGTCATCTGACTCACAGGTTGGTGCTAGTGCATCCTCTGTACCTGAATGGGACACTGGGTGGGAGGGAAGCTTCTGAGAGGGTCATACAGCTCTCCAGTCAAAAACATCAACCCAAATCTTGGTGTAAAGCTACTTGTTGTGAACTGCAGAGAGAGTGGATGTGGATGTACAGCAGGAAAAGCTAAGATCTAGAATGAAACTGTAAGTTCTGTTGCAGTGAAGGGTGGAGATCCTGTATGAAGAATAACCCATGCCCACACTCACACAACAAAGGGATGAGAATATCCTCACAGGAGAGATTTTTGAACTGAAAGACTGTCCAGGTAGGTGGTGTCCAACAGGAGAGAACCTGTCAAACACCAGCCATAGTGGAGTACAGCTTTTTTCTTCTAAAAAACAATAGTCCCAGAAACACTAGATCAGCTGCCATTTGAGCTCAGCAAGCTCCACGCTCCTGTCACACCAACAGCCTACCTAACAACACTTCAGTTTGTTGTGTCAACAGCAAACACTGCTGATGTCTGCTGCAGCTGCATTTTGATCATGTGCAGATGGAAAGCAAATGGCATCATGCAAATAATACAGTGACTGCTCTTAGGTCTTCTGTTGTTTGGTCTGGTTTTAGGTATGTTACTTTTTAGGCTGATACAACTGTTTCTGCTTCCCCTGCATGCTGAGCTGGCATTTGAAGTGAGGGAAGAAGCTCAGTGCAATTTTTGGATCAGGTAGCCACATCATTTGCTGGTGTTTTTACTAAAAATGCTGGCAATTTTCCAGTTCATTAAGCATCAGCTCAGATCTGATGCTGCTGGCAAGAGATAAAGCTATTAGAATATCAATAGTAAAATATTTAACCTACACAACCCCCCAAAAAAAAAAACAAACCCAACAACCAAACCTACTGCTTGCAAAATAATAACAAGAATCATGGTAGTGGCTGAAACCATTTCTAGTTTTAGTGTGTATGCACCTAAAGAAAAAGGAGTCTCTTTAATTCCACAGAAGCTGTCTTGGTCAATTAAGTTACTGAACTCTAAAATGGTCTGTAATGCTTGCTGCACTTGTTGTAAGCAAGGTGTTAAGAGCTTGAGGTGTCAACAGAGGAGGCCTCAGAACAGAAGCAGAACTGACTCTGAATTAGAAAATAATTCCTCCCCTAAGCAGAATTCATAGTGATTATTTAAAACACTTCTCTAGCCTTGGGATTCTAGGCAGAGGGTACTTTTGAGCAAAGATATTGCCCTCACTCAGACAGCCACCAATCCTGCTGCCACGTGTGGGATGGGCACGGTGCTTCTGTGTGCAATGCTGCTTTTCCACCTCAATCACTCTGATCCAGGTGCTCTGACAGGGTCAAAAAAACCAAAGAAGACTCTCACTGATTTGTGTAAGAACTGGGAAGCCTTTCCACCATTTGGGGTAGATGACTACTTGGATTAGAAGAGATTTATAGGTTGCATCATCCTATATGCTGTTCCCTGGGAAGCCATTTGTCTGTGTCTAACAAATGCAGGCAGAGGGAGGTGGGAATCAACTGCTGTCATGCTGATCATAACAACACTTGATGCCAAACCACCACATTTGTTCTGTGCTGCACAAAGCCTTGTCTGTTCTAGAAAGCTGCCTGTGAGTGCCTCCTCTTCAGGCCTCTCTTGCCTTTGAGAGACACATACTACAAACTGCAAATGTGTGAAACAGCTGATAAGCAATCCCGTAGCTGTGCTGGCAATATAGAAGTTTTACTTACACACAAACTTTGAATGCTGAACAAAATTATACCATGTGCTAGGTAACTTTCACTGAGTGGCAAAAAATAACTGCTCAGAGGATCAGGGAGACTTATGGAGGAGCAACAGGGGCTGTAGCAAGGAGAAGCGTTATGTGATTGCACCAGCTGCATCTAAGTTATGGAGTGGTCACTCTGGCAGCTGGTGGAAAGTGCTTCAGCAGTGCATAAAGCAATGCAAGACTGATGAGCTTAGATGGAGAAATGTATAAAGGAAGAAGCAGAATAATGAAAATAAGCCCATCAAATACCCCAATTACCTACTGCTCCCTGTACAGAGCTGGTCATTCCCTGGGCATAAGGGTCAATTTCTCCATGGATCAGATTCATCACTTCAAATTAGTGCAGAGCCAGGGCCAGAGACATAGGTTTTCTATGGTTATTGTTTCCAGGTTTTCTTTTGGGGAAGGGAAAATGCTGAGTTTTTCAACTACCAAACCGTCCAGCATAGAGTTTCAGCCATGGCTACTGACAGCATTAGAGCCAGCCACGCTGCCAGCCCTCCTGGGGCTGCCCCATTGCCTGCTTCTTTGTCCTCCCTCTGCTGAGGGGGATTAATCTCAGCTGATACTTACATGAGAATAATTTAAAAGAACAAAGATCTGCCTTTGTGAAAAGCAGAGTATCATCCCTGTGAATGAGCTGTACAATACCAAGATTGGGTATTGGCTTATCAAAGATTATCTACAAGTCAGGTTGATGCTGTTCAAGTTTGACACCCCTGTGTTTGAGTTACAGCAACACTTATACAGTAGTAATATCATTGGTCATAAACAAAACATCTGCTGGTAGAACATGGACTCAGCTATTGATACATGGATTGCATCAATCTCCAGCTAAGATTAAAGACTGTTCAGGAAGTGCTCTGTGGAACAAACAGAACAACCACAGTCACATTCGCTCCTTGCCCAGTGCCAATCCTTTCCCTGAACTGGAAGCAGATGCCCGCTTCTTTCACATACGACCACTGAGCCAGAAAAGATGGCAAAGGTTTATGTTTCCAGGCACCTTTTGTGAATTCTTCAACTTGCAGCCCTGCTCTTTTTCCTAGAGTGGAGGTTTTATAAACCTGTGTGCAAGCTGTTTGCTTCTACTACCTTCCATTAGCACCGAGTGGCCTGCATGGAAATTTCTGGGCTCGGATTCTTCTGCTAGAGTTTTGTTGGTTCTGCTTCATGTTCCCCCCTCTCCCCTCCAGCACTACTTACTCAAAGGGGTCGCTGGGATCAGCTCTCTGGAGCTCTGGAGGAATTGGGATTCTCTTGTAGTACATTTCCCAGTCAAAAGCTCCTCGCATGGCATCCCCGGCCTGCGCCTCGTAGCCAAAGTGATTGTGGTCAATGACATCGATCATGGGACACACGATGGTTTTGTGGTTTAGTGCAATCTGGTCTGAAAAATGAAAGCAGAAAATAGGAAAGGGAATGTCTAGTCAAGTCATCTATCATGTGACTGCAGCAGGAATCCCACAGCTTGTCTGATGTTTGAAGGTTGTTCGCTTTGCTCCCGATGGCCCCCAAATAATCTCATTTCTCCAATCTGGATCAAATGCAGACTGGACTTAATGCAGTTGGGCAATGATTAGAAGCATTTACAGTTCTTTAAAGGGGCACACATCCCTGTGAGGCCCACAGGAGTCCAGTCATCTATATTTCTGTCACTTTGCTACTCTGAGCTGTCCCCAATCTGTCAGCCACGGAACGAGCCACCGAGCGAAAGGTAAAAATACCCCTTCAGCTGTGGGGAGTATGCCAAGCTCCTGAGAGACAGATTTGTGTTCCTAAATGGGAATCTCAGCTCTTGCAAGCATTCAGCCACTCTTTCTGTGGCTCCAGCGTGCATCAGCTTTGGAGATCAAATGCTACAAATGAAAGGCAAACTCCAAGGTGAAGAACAAAACAGGGCTTGTGTCCTTTTTTAACTACCAGCCTTTGAGATTTAATGCAGGGCCCCCCAGTATTATTCATACCTGTTTTTAAAGAAAGCAGTTTCTTTTGGCTTGTTAAAAAAAATACTAGAATTAAATCAAATAACCATCTTTAGTATAAGGGCAGGGCAGGCCTGAGTCTGCTTTGCTGAGTCCTATTCCTTAATCCCATACAGATCCTCAGAAGAGAAAGAAAAGGAAAGAAGATATTCCAGCTGCAGGAACAATAATGGTTTGAAATGAGGAAACACAGGGAAAGTTTGTAGCTTTATTGGCATGAAAGTACAGTAGAAAAAGTGCCTAGGAACCCTTGAAAAAAACCCAAATCTCAAAGTTCCAGATATAAAAAGTCTTTTCCTTGGAGTGGCAAATTAGACTCTTTACAAAATGTGCTACCTTCTAGGGGCTATGTGGAAAACTTGTTTTTAAGGATTAGATTTCACTGATGCTTGCTAATACCCTAGAAAGATCAGAGGGCTGAGTGTGGAATGACCACTCCAGTAAGGAGGCAGGGAACACTGCTTTAAAGATGAACAACACAGATCCTGCTGCCTTGCTTCTGAAGCAGTGACATTAAGAAAAAAAGTTTATTTGAGCAAAGCATCTGTAGTTTTCATATTTATTCTCAGTTACTGTTTAGAAACTGTGCCAATGGTGGAACAATGCTGACCACTAGTGAGGAATTACTGTGTCTGGAGGTTCAGCAGGTTTTCACATCCTTATCCTTCAACAGCAGAAGAAATTGAAAGCACAGACTCTCACAAAATTCTGGGAAACTTATTTCAGACATAATGGCTGCATTACTGCTGCTATATTGCCAAATACAATTACATTCCCTGGTATCCTCTGCAGTGTTATCTGTAATCATTATGTAAAGTCATTTTTACATAATCTCTTTGCTGTAATGGTCTTGCTAATAGTTATAGGGCTTATAATAATCTGTCTCTGATCCCCTCCTTCTAAATTGATAGGAGAGAAACTAAATGGGATTGATTTGGCTGGAGCAGGTCAAAGGCAGACTCATAATGCAGTAGCATCCTTCTTTTGATCTTCAAAAGCTGCTGCCTTTAAATAGACTGAAGGATGGGAAATATCCAAGTCACATGCAGACATAGCCAGGGAGAAAATGAACAATGCTCAAACACAATCCCAGCCTTCATTTCTACAACTGGGCAAGAATGTTGCAATCCTTACCTGCCTGTTCCTGTATGTTTCTGCAGACTTTACTTCTCAGCCCCAGAGAGATTCTAGAGATGATGGGGACTCACAGGGAGATCCTGACTCCTGAAGAAACTCGGGTGTTTGCAGTGGCACACACCCAAAGGTAATCCAACTTGCAGCCTCACTGTTTCTTTCAGTATGCCCAAAAGAATGTATTTTGCTTAAATGGAGCCCAAATACAAATTTGGGAAACAGAAGAACAGTCTGTAAGACTGGCTTTCACAGGAGCACTAGTATCCTGGCTTCACAGATGTCAACAGACTCCTGCCTTTGCCAGCCACTGCTCTTTACCCCACCTGCCTCTAATGAAAGACACTCAGCCACAGCTGAACTGCTTTACAGTTTATTTGCCATTGCCTTTACTTCTCACAAATTCCTACTGCTCTGAAAACTTCCATGCATGATTCCAATGGATTTATGCTGCAGATGAAGGGAAGAACAGACAAATAAGCATCACTGCAGAGGTAAAAATCCTACAGATTTGAGGGAAAGCCTAGGAACAAGAGGGAACATTGCTCAGAGCATTCTCCTTGGCAATTTTAAGCAGCATGTACACATATATTTCAATTCAGCACTTCAATATCAAGTGGAGTGTGCATATGTGGCAACAAACCATAATATAGGATAAATCACTGTCTCAAAAATACAGGTTTATCTTTATCAGAAAGATGCACCCCTCTAGTTTCAAGGGCTTGTTTCAAAGGGGCATGGTTAAAGTAACAATGCCACATTGCAAATACTTGTTTGCCTACTAAAATATGTGATTACAGATGTAGACAACATTTGAGTGGCAATCTGAATTATCACTTGTTATCTGAGTTGTCATAAGGACTTGTACTCTCAGTCTCCCCACTGGCAAGCAATGCATCATGTAAGTGTTGTGGAGATGGACAGCTATAGCTAGCAGCTCTCTTGATAAGTTGTAAGCATGATCTAATCATGCTACAGTTTGAAGTCTTGGTCAAGAAAAAAAAAATCTGTTTTGACAAACCTAGTTCTGGAAGCATACAGCACTATTGATCTGTTGTCCATCAGCCCTCTTACTGCTCCTGCAGCAACATCAGGAGAAGGAAAGATGTACCTGCAGCTTTCAGCTGCTTTGCTGCTCAGTTTCTTACCTGCAATAATTGTGTCTTCACACTACACTGAACTCTCAGCTGCAGCAGCTGGAGCCCAAGACGCATTTTTCCTTCTGCTGACTTTATACTGCTGAAGAGTGACAACAAACAGCTGTGTTTGCCAACATGTTACAGGACTACAGCTGCCTGCATGGTGAATATCAGACAAAACTCTGTGAGATCTCAGAGTGGCTTATCTCAGTTTAGAAACCCATTGAAGCTAAAGAAATAAACTAAATAAAGCTTGAAGAAAATAGTCATTTTGCACCTGCTTTTAAGAAAACCAAATAAAGGCCTGTAACTGAAACAATTGTGGCTCAGCTCCACAAAGCTCCTCAGACACCTAGCAAGTACTGCAGTAACTCAGCCTCCCCTTGGTCTAAAGAGAGAGGCAATTCTGAAAACGTAAGTTAGACACCTAAATAACTTGGAGAACTGTATTTTTGGTTGCTCTTGGTCACCTCACCACCTCTCCATCCTCTAACATTCAAGGTCTCATTCTGGAACACTGGAAACCAGTGCCCCTCCCAGTGAAGACTGGCAGTCTGCTCCAGAGCAGGACTGAACCACCCTCAACAGCAGACTTTTCACTACATGTAGCAGATACAATCAGAGCTTAGAGGACAGCTTCAAAGCAATAAATACCCAATATATCCTCTGTTGTTGTTTCCTTGAATGACATTCAGTCACAGGCAGTGCTGAATCAATCACAAGATAGACCTTTAGATAAGCACTTGCAAAAACACATTAACTTTACTACTATTAGTAGCCAGGTGTCATCTGACTTCAGTGTAGTAAACACTTGCCACCTAATGGTTATGAGAGAGTTCTCTCATCTCTTTAGGAAAACAAGGCACAAGGCATCCTGGAACCTACTAGCTGTGTGTTCATTCCCTGTCTGTCCTTCTTCATGTAAGGCTCTACCTTTTCTTTCAAATAAAGCCTACTAATTCTGGGCTAATTCCTCAGGATTAATTTCTATTTCTTCTGGCTGGTCAGTTATGAGTATTTCTACTATATTTCATTCTACTTGAGAACTAAGGAGAACTGGGACTTGGTTCCTGATGAAGCTTCTCTCTTCTTTCCAGTTTTCAGGCTTGAGGCTGAGGGTTGTGATGATCAGTTCAATACTCAGCTGCAACCTAACTGCAATCATGAATCCTCTGTGACTATTCTATTTTTCAGTTTTTCTAGGGTGAGACCCATCTAGATGTACCTTCACTTCAGACAAGAAAGCAAGAAAATGAACTTGGTTTGCAACCTGTAATTTTCCTATGTCTAGGACAGCAGAATAGAAAGGTTACATCTCACCTGCAGTAACTTACCAAAAGCTTTCAGAGGGCAAAAGTGAGAATCATCTTGATTTTTTTCATTGGTGGCAATGTGCTGTGCACAGTGAGGCAAAATCAGAAAGCAGAGGAAAAGTGACTATGAGGGAGAAAAACTTGTCCTGGATGCTTGTGGAAGGCTTGTGGAAAGTTGCACTTCCCTCTGCTCCTTGACAGCTGGGCTTTTCATGGAGGCTATCTTTAAAAATGCTGACATGTTGTGAGTAAGGGCAAACTGCTAACAAGGGAAAATGCTCTCTGTGATTTGATAGAGGAGCTAGAAAAGACAGAAATTGGGAATTTTGTACATTATCTTGTTACTGATCTAAAGAAAAACTAGTTACTAGTATATATGTTTTTGAAGGGGGTCTCAAGTGATAGATCATTAGCAGAACAGCATTGCTTCTTGGCTGTAAATGCTTAATCAGCTTATTGTGTGGCCAAACAGACCTAGCAACAAAATTCCAGAAGCAGTAACTATTACTTGGTGAAACCCTACACTGTCATGTACTTACAACCACACTCTCTTAATTAATACAAATTTCTTTAACAGTAAACTCAGAAAGTTTTTTTTGTTTTTGCTACTAAAAAAGCAGTCATGTTGCAAAGCACATGCTCTTTGCAGGGAGTCAGGTGTGCAGGGAAGGGGACATTGTTTTCTGAAGTGAAATCCTAGACTACCACAATTGATTCTTCCCATGCCTTTGACTAATGGAGCTTTGCTGGCTGCAGCTGGAATCCAGCAAAGCAGTCAATTGCAAATCGTTCTTTCTGAGCTTCCTATTCTGAATGCAGTTGTTATTAGATTTAACTCTGAGGTCTTGGATATACTGACAGAAAAAGCTGTTTTAAGAAGCAGTACAATACCTGCATAACAAAAGGGTTTAGGTGTAATTAAGGCATTGAATAATTCTCCATTTAGTAGTGTATTTAGTAGCAGTAATAATAAAATACATTGTAACTCTAACAGACCAAAGTGATACTTCAAAATGTTGCCAGTTCCTGAGTCAGAAGAACCATAAAATAAAGCTGCTTGCATCTGCCCAAGTTCTCTCTCCCACTGACTCTTCAGACACTGCAGCAGAGCTCCCAACACACCTACACAGCCTACATCCTGCTTAAGCTGGGTCATGGCTCTGATGGCTTAGGCTAGGCTGTATGCTCCAGTTTCAATGGCTGATGAACACTGGTACACTTACTGAGCAGGGGAGGCAGCCAATTCACGTTGACTTCGCAGTGGGAATCCAGAAAGGTCAGGACTTCTCCTCTGGCCAGCGAGGCTCCCAGCAGCCTGGTGCGAATGAGCCCCTCTCGCTTCTTGGTGCGCACGATCCTCACCTTGGCGAAGCGCACCACGTACTGCTCCAGCTTCTCCTGCAAGTGCTCTAGGAAGGAGGGCAAGAAACAGCGTCAGTGGTGCCAGGCCTGCAGGAATAGCTACTTCTATTTCTTGTCGCTTTAAGTCCTCCAAAAATCTGCCACACAGATCCTCCCTGGGATGGTTTGGGAAGTGCAAACGTTCGCTGTTCCATCGCAGCCAGGGAGACACTGACACTCTGGACCTTCTGCTGCAGTTGCTACTGGCAACCTGCCACCCACCATCCAACCGTGGCCAAAACAGCAGCAGGATGTGAATCCATCCTCCGGTTCCTGCAGCCCAAGGCCAGATAAACATTCTGGCAGGCTGTTTTATAAACAGTGTCCTTTCCAAGTGGGTTTCCTACATCAACTCATTATGGAGAGCTATGTGTGGAAAGGATTTTCTAGAAAGCAAGCGTTAAACTAGCATGATGAGATTGTTGTTGTGATGGGAAGGGAAACAGACACAAAGGAAGAGCCTAAGAGCTGATACCAGCATGAAGCACATGAACAGCTGACTTCTTAATAAAACTAAACTGAAAATGGAGAGTGGTTCATAGTTTCTCTTCGCTGTGTCATCTGGCTCTGTATCACAGAGCAGCACAAAAACCCACCCTACACTTTTGCCTCATCCTAAATACATCTAGAATAGAAATCCTGATCTTTTGTCTTTGATATAACATCTCAGCGTGTCAGACTCATTCCTTTGGAAAAGTCTGATAGTTTTGTTTGTCAGGGAAAGAGGGAGAGAAAAGCTTAGGCTCCAGTAACTGAAACCTGTGATAAGCCACATACCCATTCAGCGATGCCGGGGGTTGCCAGTTAAGTCTCACTGGACTGTCTTTGCCAGGTTATGATTGCTTCCTACATAAGCTCCTAATTCTTTGGATTTGCATGGTCAGCACAGGCCTCAATCCAGACTGTACATCAGTTTAGACTACAAGAAGTTTGCTGCAGTGTATCTGAAAGGACTACCATTTAGCAGTGCCCTGGAGCATGTAACGTTGATACATAGATTAAAGGTAACAAGCAAACAAGTGACAGTGCACAGAATAAAGGATCTTGTGTTAAAATAAAATCAGGCTCAGCTCCTTACACATGTTCCCTCTTCTCTCTGCTCCTTTCCTTCCTAGCTGACCAACACACAGGACTCTCCAAATCTACCTCCAGATTAGCAAGGAGCAGAAACACTGGTGTGCAGTTTGTATTTAGTGGGAGAGTACTGCACGGGATGCTTCTCTGTACTGAGGAATCCTAATGCATGCTGGCACAGAAGAGGGAGAAGCCTGAGATCTGGGAACATCAGCCTGCAAGGATTACGGAACACATTGGGGGTTCTGGGAGGAGAAACACTACACATTGGAGACCTGCTGTGTCAACAGAGTGGTTTGTGTTCATAGTACTACCTAGGAGACATATTAGATCAAGTGAAGAAGGCCAAGTTTGAGACAACAACAACGACAAAGGCATTCAGATAAACATCAAATGTTTTTGTCTTCCAGTCTGTGGCTGATTGTAGCATATGCATTTAAACTCTGAATCAAGAGGAAAAGAGGCATCCCTTTTCTCATGCCATTTTGCTGCTTATAAAATAAACCCCAACACAATCCCCCAACAGTCACAATGGCAAGAGATACACTATGTCTTTGAATGGGGGTCTTTGTATGACCAACCATACCCATAGGACAAGGTCTGTCCCTCACTCTAACTCATTTTAGGTACCAGCTGCAATTCAGTAGCATGACTGAACTGAGGTTAAATCAAGTCTTAGATCATTTTGTGTCCATGTGCAAGACTATCTAAAGTGTATATTTATCAAACTGTTTTTCCTGGTTTTATGAGCTCTATTGAGGCTATTCCCATAGTGCAGAAACATAGAAGAAGGGAAATAGACCTTAAAAACAAAGATACAAAGACCTTGCAAGTAATATAAGAAAGTCAGTCAGGACTGTCATTCTGGATTTTTTTTCCCCTGTTGTAAATTGTATCATCTTATAGCCATGAAAAATGAAATGGTTTCAAAGTGACAGGATATTACACATTTCCAAAGCAAATCAAACCTAACTTGTAGCTTCTCTTAGTCCTCAGACTTTAGAAATTTCCTGTAGCTCTCTAGGGTCATCTAACCCTTCTCCTCTGACCTCTTCCATCCACAAGTCTAAAGTTTATTTGCACTGAATAGTGCACAGGAGCCCTGCACCAAGAGCAGGACCACACTGCTGCATGCTACTAAAAAGATTAGTGTGCAGCAACTAAGAAAAAGACAACTAATAAACAGGTTCTGGTTACTCAGCCTGAACATTGCTCTCCAACCATGGGAGCAAGCACTTAACACCTTGGCTACAGTGCAAGTCTTCCATGTTCTCCTGGCTACCCTCAGAGATGATTCCACTCTGGCTGGTCAGAAGATCCTACCACACAGCTCTGAATTTGGTTGTGTATCAGATACTACTGCTTTACTATCCCCTGTGAGCTGCTTCTAGGCAGTTTCCCTCTTTGCATGGGAATGCAGCTACCAAGGAAACACCTAAACTCTCTGATGGACAGAAGGAGGAGCCTCACCTGGACAAGCCACATTGTTCTTGGTTTTGGTAGGCTCTCTGTTCCTGTACTGATATTCAAGGCACACCAGAATTGGACCTTCACTAGTTAGGTGTCACAACAGCTAAGGTAAGGTCCTTGCAGCAGACAGTTTGAATAGAGCCACCACTGATGTTTAAATGAACCAGGACAAGCATGCTCTTACCATGCATTCTGACTGTTACCACTTGGCTCAGGCCAAAATACAGTTAGTGAAATGCAGTCTCATGGAAGGGCCTTGATTTCATTCCCTACACATCTTGCAACCAGCAAATTCTGAAAGCTGAGTGCCTATCTCTGCAGGAAAACACTTCAGGGAGTGATAATGTAAACTATCATAGGATGACACATTCTGTTCTGTTCTTACATCAACTGCTAAATAACAGAAGAGTTGTTATCAGTTGTGTTGGAGCTTGAACTCTGTGAAATCAATGGTAGTTTGCACTGTTCTTCCATTGCTTCAGATTCCTTGCACACTCAGGAGAAAAGATCTCTCAAGTTCTAAATATTTCAAATCTTTTTTTTTTGTTTGTTTTTGGCTAGAAAAATATCTGAAATGTCTGGAACAAACAAGAGTTCTCTATACCAACTGCCTCCTTTTCTCTCAGACAGGTCTTCCCACATTTCAGACAGCATCTCAACTGATTTGTGAAGAACTGCATTAAAACATCCAGCACAATTGTTTGATGCCAGAATCACACATCCCAAAATTGGTTTCATCTATTCAAGTAGCCCCATGACTGAATAATTGTATTATTTTCTCCTCACTGCTCCAAGAACAACTCTCACAAAAGCAGAAGTATACAAACACAATTTGCATGTCTTGCTCACACAGAATTCTAAATGCATCCTCATTTAGCCATATCTGGAAGCAATCAGGAAGAAAACAAAAGGAGTAAGTGTTCAGTTATGCAGGGAACATAAAAAGATCAGGTCTACATACAAATCAAAGTATATGGATTGCTAGAGGTAAATAAGGCATCTAGATTTGTTAAAATATCTACTTGTCCATAATATCTTAACCATAAATCAGGACACAGTCAAACAGAGGAACATGTCCCCTGTGAGCACAGGCTAAGAGAGCTGGGGTTGTTGAGGCTGCAGAAGAGAAGGTTCTGGGGAGACCTTACTGCAGCCTTCCAGTAATCAAAGATTCTTATAAGAAAGACAGGGACAGTATTTTAGCAAGGACTGTTGTGAGAGGACAAGGGTAATGATTTTAAATTAAACCAGAGTAGATTTAGATGAGATACTCAGAAGAAATTGTTTACAATGAGGGTGGTAAAACTTGGGCTCAGGTTGCCCAGAGAGATGGGCAGAAGCCCAGGCCCTTGAAACATTCTAGGTCAGGTTGGATGGAGCTCTGAGCTGCCTGATCTAGTTGGAAACATCCCTGCTCACTGCAGGGGGGCTCAACTAGGTGACTTTTAAAGGTCCCTCCCCACCCAAACCATTCTGTGATTCTAGATGCCAGTAACAATACCTACAGCATCTTTAGTTTTGAGATTTGGCCAAGAAGGTTTGGGAATTTATTCAGGAAAAATTCTCAATCATTACAAAAACATAATCAAGTATTTGAGTTCAACAACCAACTCCAATATGGCTATGAGAATGAAAGTATCTTAAAGTGGAGGGGGAAAAAATCCTTTTTGGATCTGTAAGTAATGCCTTTTTTAACCTCAATCAACACTAAAGTGCTTCCATGCTGTATTTTCCCCTGCAATGTCTGTAGCAGTGTTTCAAATCTTGCCAACCTCTAAAAGCATAAACAAACACATAACAGCCAGAGACAATAGCAGTTTTAAAGAACACTGTAGCATTTTCTATTTATTTATATATCCTACATAAGTAGTAAAAACATATCTTCCATGTTGAACCACTCATGAAAGCCACTCTCACTTTACTCACTATACTGCTATTACTACAGGTGAAACTCCTTAAGGCAAAATGGCAATTCTGCTTCAGAAAGATACAGGGAGCAAATGTCTGATTTGTTATTTAAAATAAAATGCATCATTCTTTTCTTCACAGTGTTGATCAAATGAAGCCCATGAATCATGTGTTTGACACATGCCATGCACCTTCAAGGGCAAGAGTTGGCACAGGCAGTGACAAATAATAATGCAAGGGCAGGAGGTTTGCAGGCTGTCACTGCTAGGATGAGTCATGATAAAGGGAAGCATCATGTCCCTTCTAGCAATAGCCTATAAACAAATTCTCTGGTTTAATTGTTTTGTGTGGGCCTTCTCTGTCTTCATTTAAAGCCTGGAGAAGTTTTCTAAAAGAAAAGTGGAGACAAAATTGCCTGGTCACAGTACTTAAAGATCTACTGGAGCAGAATAGCCAGTTCTTTACTGGGCACCAAGAAATATATGACCAGTCTAGGCACATATTTCTTGGTGTCTAGAAATAAATTGGAAATCAAGGTTCTACCTCTGTCAGGAAAAAATAATCATGGTAGTAAAAAGCAGAAATGCAGTTCTCTCCTGTTGGGATACACACAGGGACTACTCACACTGATACCCTGTGACATGTGCTATGTGACAAGCAATACACCTTAAAGGATGATGTGAAAGCTGGGGCTGGTCTTCAGGACTTGCTTGGCTGCAGCATGGACCACAGAAAAGGAAGAGAAATACAAAGAAAATAAAGCCTTTTGTTAAGCCTCTCTTCTGGCCAGCCAGGCAGGTCCATCCCAAACGTGGGCCAGTAACACAGCTTACATTCTGCACCTCTGTAGCACTTACAAGTTCTGTCCCAAAGTCCTGACAACCTCTATGCTAGAACCATTGACCTGGAAATGATCAAATCATTCAGAACAGCAAAGAGCCTGCTAAATGCCCTGATAAACAACCTGAACTAAATCTGTTTCTTTTAAACTTTATTTGACTGAGAAGTATGTAATTTGAGCTATTCTGCCATTTTTTTTCTGCAAGACAGGATTATCTTCCCAGGTGAAATTAGCAAAGCTACTCTATCCTCTATTCTCTCCCTGAGGCCTCGAGCATACACTGTTCCTGGAACATCTCAGCTTCATCTTTTGATGACTGAAATGCTTCTGTCTAGTTCAAGTCTTAAGGTTGACAGAAAATATATACAGGAAACTCAGTGGCCTGTGATTATTCAGTTATTGTTTTCTGCTGCAATTGTCAAATTTCCAGTTCCCCTTCAAGTTTCATATTTGCAGAAGGTTGGTTGGAAATGCTGATTGGACACAGAAACGTTGCAAAGGCTGTGCCAGCTCACCTGTCACTTTTTAGAGCCAAGTTGAGGACTCCAAGAAGAGCAATTCCCCTGGTTGCACCTCTGGGTAAGCTGTTCCACTGCTGCACTACCCTTCTGGTGAATAACATTTTCCTAAAGCCCAAACTGAATCTTCCAAGCTGCATCTTGGGGCTGCTGCCTCTTACTGTACCATCTGCCATTAGCAGGAGGAATGTGGTCCTGCCATCTGTGCAAACCCCATTCAAGATGCTGTGGGGCAGCTATCAGATCACCATTTAGCTACTGCATTGCCAGACTAAACAAGGCCAGGTTCTTCAGTCTCTTCTCAAAGGTCACTTGCTTTTGGCCCATGACAGTCTTGCTACTCCTCTGCTTAACTGACTCCAGCTTCTGTTTTCCTTCTTGAACTGCAGAGACCAAAACTAGATGCAAAATTACAGGTGTATGCAGGATCCTTCTGGGCAGAGAATTGAGGGTTGCTGGTCTGCAAGGACTAGATCTAATACTTCACCTAGGAGAATGTGACAGTATTCTCTCTTCAGACACCCAGATCTAAAGACATTTAGGTAAATGTCAATAAAGAAATGCAGAGATCCTTGTATCCCTTGGTTCCACATCCCTGAGCCCCAGTAATAGTGACTGTTACCACAGTAGTTCTGTCACCAGCACAGAAGCACTAGGATGTCTTTGTCAACAACACCCAGGTAACTGAATACAGCAGGAGGCTACTCAGGCACAAGGCAATAGATTTATCTAGGAATAGATATAAGGTGTGGTGACTTTTTATACAGATGCCATGGAAGCATCATTAAACCCTGGAGCTACTTTTTCATTCCAGAGGGAAAGGGAGTAAAACACTTCATTTTGGGGTTGCAGGAATTTAGCACAGTGAGATAGATCATGCCCTGAGCAGCTAGGGCTGGCTTGCTAGTTTCTTGGGAGTGCTGACACAGCTCTGAATTTTCCCCTTTTCCTATGGAAAGAATAAAAGCTGGTTACTTGTTTTTATGGATTTATTCCAACTGCCAGTTGTTAAGGGAGAGTTGCTGACACCTTCCCTGGTGTTGGTAAGTCATGTCTTTTCCACAGCTGAAAGAAGACTCCTCCATTTGCTGTTTGCATTAGTTTAGCTCTGAGAAAGGGGTCTCCAGCTGGGAGAAAGATGGAGCTACCTTTTACCCAAAGACTAAATGATCTAATTGTTATTTACCACCTGAAAGCCTGCAAAGTAACAAGATTATCAAAACTGAATTTTCCATATTACAGTTAAACCCTTCTAGGAATCAATGCTTTGTGTATTTTATACCTTAAAATAGAGGCAAAAAGAACATAAGCACTTACTCTTTGTTGGTCTTATATGCTTAATACACAACATAAATCAAATTTTGAAAACCCCTTGCATCCACCCCTGCTTTTCAGTCTGTTTCAGACATGAAAATTAAATACATAACCCCAAAAGAAAAAGATCTTTTTTAACAAAAATATTTAAAATAAAGACAGTTAATATTTCCCTGTACTTTGTATCTAATCTGAAAGCAACTACCTTTTATATACTCAGGCTGTTCACATCCCTCTAATGTCCATGTTCAGAAAAGGCATTTGGAGCTGCCTGAAGAAAGCCTATGTTCTGCTTCTTCATCTATGTGCCCAGACCTAGGTCTGAATGCTTCCTCAATGCTCTCTTTGGGAAAAAGAGTAAGGAAATACACTATTTTTACAGCTCTGTTCCTCTGGTTGTATCCAAATGATGTGCCTCCACAAATATGTGGAGGAATAATTTCAGTGACCAGAGGAATGACCCCTTACAAAATGCACCCCCCTTATGCTGGATGAAGATGTTGGTTAAGGATACACAGCAAAGCAGTCTGAAATGGGAAGTGAAAATTAATTAGCAGGAAATTATTCTGGCTGCATGGTAAATATAATAATCACCTGAAATGGAATGTGATCAAGAAACTGAGCTCAATTAATGGTACAGCAGAATAAATGGGAGAGCTCCTAGTGCATGAACAGAAAACAGAAGCTACATTCCTCTGCTTGTCCTGCTGCTAACTGCAGAGGCTGAGAGCACTAAAAGTACAGTGCCTGACCTTAAGTGTGAAAAGAAGCCATACAGCTCACACTGAATGGCACTTTGCAGGACATCTTACTCCCTGGAACAGCTTCCCCCCTGCAGCAGCATGGCTCATGGAATAAAGCTCAACCAAACTATGAAGAATTTGTTCCTGGTGTCATCTCGGGAGTCCTGAGCCTCATGTGACCTCCAGCAGTGTGCTCCCAGACATGCTGCCCACTTGGGTGATGAGAAGGAAGGCAGAAGAGCTTGCAAAAGCCTTTTCCATGGACAACTTTTTTACAACAAAGACTCTACTGTGGAAGGATGTACTTGCTTTGGCACTTTCTCACACCACCAGCTCAACTGCCAAGGGTTAGAGCTGGGCTGACTGCTAATCCAGTGCCAGACACCCCTCTCTTCCCCCCATCCACGAGAAGAGAAAGGGAATGAGAGAGAGAGAGACTTGGGGATTGGAAAACTAAAACTACTTTAATGAGAATAACAATGGTAAAATGAAAAATATATATATACACAAATATGTACAAAACCAATATCAAACCCCCTTGATGGCAACTATGTCACCATCACCACTGAAGCTGTGAAAGACTCAGCAGCAGATGGGAACCAGACTCAGGGGCTGGATCCTGGAACTGGATTCAAGAACTCATGGATCAGGATCAAAGGCAGAACCAGACAGAGTTCTCCCAGATGCTGGCCACTGAAGAAGAAAGAGAGAAGAGGGAACTGCCCCTCAGCTTTATATCAAATATGACCTATATGGAACAGAATAGTTAGCTGGTCAGTTTGGGGTCACCTGTCCTGGCTGCCCCTCCCTGCAGGTGTAGTTTTTACCCTGCACCCCCAACATAGGACACAAGATTCAGCAGTGACCTTGCTTTGCATACCAATCCCTGGTAGCAAATCTAAACATTAGGTCTTGTCACTGCTAGAAGCAGGCAGTGTCTATGAAAACATGCTGCTAGTTTCAGAAAGTGCAGTTACTTAGAGGAGCTTTAGCTGATAAGTAAAATCATTGAAAAGAATTAGTTCTGTTCTAACCCAAACAAGGACATCAACAAATGTAACTATGGCTACAGCTCAAACAAGAACCTGGGCAACTGAATGAGTTATCAGGGAAACTATAATAAGTATACAGTAAGGTAACGAGGAAATGTATAGCTGCCTTCAGAGATCATTCTCTAGACACAATTACAGAGCACAGACCTGTCAAAGGGTGACCTTGCTGCAATGAAATGTGCTTCTTTTGAACAGACTGCTTTCCTACACAGGTATTTATACAGTAAGCCATGCCAGAGGGAAGCATGTTGTGAAGCTGCTTCTGGGCTGCAAGGCCAATTGAGAGGAACGTTATTTTCCAGTGAAACCAGGAAAGGGTAACTTTCCTTGAGATCAACACAGTAACAACTGTCATCCTCTTGTTTTCAGAGTCACACTTTTGCACCCTGACCATATTGTTAAAATTTGTAAGCAATGACCTGTCAAGCAGACTTTATTCCTTTGGGTTTTGTTTTTCAACTCTTTCCGACACTGCAAACAGCCTTGCAGATTTGGAAACCTGTCCTTACTCTGTTTTGCCTGGGTGCATCTGACATATTTTTAGTTCTTCCTCCCAAATACCTCTCTGACTTCTACAGTAGGGGCTATCTTCAGAGAACAGCTTTTTTCTCATACTGGTCTTTTTAACCCCTCAAGTGCCAAGGATGGATTGTACTGGAGCACTAATGGAACCCTGCTGCAAGGATGGCACTAACCTTATATTTGCAGAGGGCAGTAACTCTGGTCCTTATGAAAGGGGAGAAATGGAAGTCACACAACTCATGTAATTACTTCTTAAGTAGCATCAAATTCTGGTATAGCTCCCTGCACAGAACACTTATTTCCCAGAGTAATTCTACTGACATTATAAGTCACTGCAAACCTCAGGCTCTAGTAATGTAAAGATACTGGAATATGGCCAGTTACTAACAGAAAGGTTGAATACTTTTCTGCCTACCTGAAGATGCTACACATCTGTACTTCTGGTCCATTCTGTGTGTTAACACAGGGATTATGCTAAATACATATACACATGAGTATATGGTCAGGCTTCAGTCCTGAAATTAGTCCTTTTCCTCAAGAATTCAGTGGGTGTCTTTTGCTAGTGCATGGATTTGGTCTTGTAAATAAAAGAGCTTGAAATATGCTTTGAAACAGATTTCAAAATACAGAAGAGCATCTGGGCAATACCTTACTCTCCTTGAATTTTGATCTTTCATCAAAAAAGTTGCTCCTGTCTTCCAACTTCTACACCAACATTTGTCTTTTTAAAATTGCCTTCTCTGACACAGGCATTGGAATTCTGAGGCATCAAATCTTTACTGTAGGGTGGTTAATTCACCTAAGCTCTGCATAATGCAGCAGGATAAAACATGAAGATACTCAGCAAGGTTTCTCTAATCTACTGAAAGAGGCCTTAAATTCCTCGTAGTGCAAATGCTAGAGCTCCATATGTAGCCATAAACTTCTAATTCTCCTTTGTATCACCTTAGTTTTATTTCCTACAACACAGCACCTGGCATTACTAGGCTCCCCACAGCTGGATGCAGGCCTTTAGAAGCATCAGGAACACTTATTGCTGAAGCAAGTATCCAATTCCTTCTTTTGATTACTACATCCCATCATCCAAACAGTTGAGTTCTTAGCTATTATTTCAAGAGTTTTCTCAACTCTTCTTCTCAGCTTTGGCTAGAGTGGAAATACCTCACTTCTTCTGAGCCTCTGATACTAAACAGTTTCTATCTTTACAAGCTAGAACTCCAGTTCTCAAAATGGTTTCACCCACACACTTGTAAAACTTAGCCATGTTCTTGGTATAACCTTTGCAGTCATTGCTACACCAAGGACTGCAGTCAAACAACATGGAATTGTTATTGCTGAAGAGGGTTTCAGAAAGCTGCAGTCCATGGGAATTGTCTGACAGCCCAGTGGCACAGAAATGCAATCTGATTCAGTCATGTTTTTAAGATTAGGCCAGGCATATTCTTTTCCCCCCTCTCCCTAATTATCTGCCACAGCCTGTTTCCAAAATTAGGTGTGCAGCAATCTCACAGTGAAAGAACCAGACTGCTATTTGGGTTACATGCTTTGAAGCATGAGAATTAATTATCAAAAAGGAAACCATTCTCTGTTCAGACTAATCTGCTATGATGATGTTCCTCTACATAATGAGGCAAATATTGATGCATAATTAGGCATCTTCTAACATCACTATAAGCTATTACTCAAATAATAACACTGTGTTTTTCCTGGATAGATGGCTGGCTTTTCACTTTTTATTTTAAACAAGAAAAGGAACAAATAAATGAGCCTCTGTACAAACCAAGCTTTGGAATGGTAGACAACAAGTTCTTTTCTTTCCTCTTTTTTCTCCCTTTGTTTTACACATTGAATCAACCTGTCTTTTCCTATCTCTCAGCTGTCACAACTGTTCTGCAGTATCACCGATGCTTTTCACATTCTTTTTAGTCTGGCAAGTTCCCTCATTAAGGATGTGAATTTAAGAAACAGAAAGACATGCTGAATATTAAATGAACAGCTAAGATAGAAAGTTTGAACAAATAACAGCTATTTAAATTGTATTATGAACAAGGACAAGGAATAATTTGCTAATTTGTATAAATGTAAATACAATTTAAACTGCACTAAATCAGCTGTTTGTGGTATTTTGAGCAGGCAATTAAAACATGACATTAACAATACAGTCTAATTCTTGGATACAAAGGTGTACTCCTGTTCTCCATGACTAAACTACCTATAGAACAGCACACTTACATGATGCTTTTGGAAGGATATGACTGAACAGGAGAAAATAAAACCTACACTAGATTCCTTTGAACATGTCTTAGTGACTGTCCTTAATCTCTTGTTTCAATAACCCTACTGTGTGTTTTTCTTTAGCAACTACTCTAGCAAAACTCTGCAGAATACCTGGAAAGCAACAGTCAGCAAGACAGTATTTCATCTATTCATCACTGTCAATATTGTTTTTACTTTTAAGACCCTTTGCAGCCTCTGAACACCAGAGCTATCTGTTTCATCAGACAATGGTTTACCATGGGACTTGGGGCTTGTTAGTGCAATGATTCAGTAGCTGCTGTAAGGCTGAGGCAGCTTTGCACACACAGGGAGTGGCTTTACACATCTAAGTTATGACAATGCACTTTCAGCCAAGATCCCCTGAAAAAAAGACTTTCATACAACACAGGTAATTTGTGAACTACATAGGGAAAAGCTCAGCACAGACAAGAAGGAGGTAGACTTCATAAAGAAGAAAAGGAGGTAGAATTTATCAAGCCACCTCTGTGTTTGATGGCTCAGACAGGCATGAGCTTCACTAAACCCTAGCCAGGTACAATGTCTTCAAGAGCTGCTGTTCACCTGAGCTGCTGCAGGACCCCAGTACAGTTCCTATCTCATTTCCTTTTCCTGGGCCTCATTTCTGGGCAGTGTGAAGGGCTTAAGAGTCACTAGCAAGAGAAGCTTTACGAACTGCTGGGGAGGCAGGGAAATTTCTGACTCCAGTGAGGCAGTGTAGCCTAAGGACTGAGGAAGGCAGCACCAGATCTTTAAGACATTGCCCCCAGGTGATCAATACAAAAGACTCTACATGTATGGGTATCCACATGGTGGGAGGTGACAGCAGATGGGAGATTCACTCCCTGGGAAACTCCTGTCTCTGGTGACTGGTTAGACAACAAAAGCAGATGATTTATCATCTCAGATGGCTAAAGCTGAGAACAAATTGCACTCAAACTTAGGGCTGTTTATTTTATGATGAGTCTTCTGATTCAACATTACCTGCAGGAACCAGGAATTGCAAACATATACATGAGAGGCCATACTCAGATTGCACCCCTGAAGGTAAGCTATACCCTGAGATTTTCCCCCTGAAGCAAACTAGGTAGCTTATCCAAAGCCATCTGACATGAATTTATCCAGAGACACAGGGAAAAAAATCACCCATAGAGTAATATATCTTCACAAAAGGAAACTGGAAAACAGTATTAAAGATGAACCAGAGACACAAAACCAGTCAAATGCTTCAGGACACTAAACACTGTGAAAAAACAAATTATGTTCACTGAGGAAACAATTCACTATTACTTAATAACTTGAGTCTTAACATAAATATCATTTGGCAAACTAGTGAGAGTCCATTTGGTACTATGCCTGGGATTTTCTAAGTATTACTGCTACATTTTGGTGATTTCACCAAATTAACTGTTAAGTTGCAGAAACTTTCATTTTGCTTTTTTTTTAATGAAGCCAATTTGTTTGTTTGTCCAAAAGTTCAGTTATGTTTTCAACATACCTGCATAGAACAATGAACTTTGAGTCTGTTATTTGTTTCTGATTACTTTCATTTTATTTTTCCACATTTCTTCACTATCTTCCTGGACAAAAATGGACAAATTAGGAAAAAGTAGGGATTTTTAATGTCATTCAATTATGTATTGATACAATTCAATACAACTCAATTGCCATTAGAGCTATGGTGACATGAGATTGAAGAATAAAACTAGACTGTGGACGCTGTTTTAGGGAAGAAGACAGACCTCACTTGTTATGTTTCATTATGAAAAGCTAAAGTTAATCCCCTTTCACATTTCTGAGTGAAAAAGGGGACTGCCTTAACAAAAATTGCTACTGATAACTTTGTGAATCACTCTGACTTATCCTGCTCTGGAATGAAATCATGTAGTTCATGTTGCCTACGACTCGAAAAAATGCCTCAACTACAAAGACTCTGCAGGACCATCTTATTCCCCCCTTCCTAATATTTTATAATACTCTCACATGCACTTTTAAACACTCATGAATGTTCTGAATTTTTATGAAAACAACCCCAAGATGAATATATCTGCATTTAAAATGTGGCTACCTTGCACTAAATATCTCCTGGAAAACTTCAGCTAAGACAGGAAAGCACAAACAGCTGTCATCTGAGCCACAGCATCATTTAGCTCAGTTTCTTCCGTCATCAGTCATGAAAAATCATATGTAAAGAACATTTTTTCATGTCATCTCAATGACTTCCTTTCTCCTTTGTTGTTGTATTTTCCCCTTTAATGGTCACATTAATCCCTGCTCTTGAATCCAAACTGCATGACAACGCAGAGCTGGAGCACTGTAACTGCTGTTACCACAGGTCAGTGGGAAGCATGGAATGATACATCTTGCAGCAGCAATTAAGTTACTGTCCTGTGGAACTGAAAATTTCTCCTCCAGTGTAATCTAGATCCTATAAATGTTGTGCTGAAGCCAAATGGCAAAGACTGCTTTCAAAAAGACCTCCCTGTTTCATGTTTGCACTGTGATTCATGTTCTTTTTACTTTGCACAATTCATCCCTGCAAGGACAACTCAAGCATATATGCTTTAGCAACAATTCCTCCCATTAATAACTTCAGACAGCTATGAATTGCACATACCAGGAAGGAATATTTTTCTCCATAATCTAAAATTCTCACAGTTCAGCCACATGTTGCAGAGTATTAGGAGAAGAGATGCCATTTATTTCATCTCTGAAGATCCCTTTGCTCTTTATCTGAACTGAGAGGATTTAATGGTAGTCAGTCAGGTGCTTTTAGAACAGTTTCCTTGCTTACATGTGTGAGTTCTTATTAAGGGTTATGGCCATACTAAGAGAAAATCCTCTAACCAGCAATCAGCATGGCAGATAAGCTAATTGGTAAGCAATGGCCAGAATGCTAAAGGTCTTCAAGCACAGAGCAACTCTTGACAACAGTGAGAGAGAAGTATTTAAACATTTTTAAAACTCTCATTAAAACCAAAAAAAGCTTAATAGGTAAAGATATTCTGACCTCACTTTCTGCTATTTTTCTTCAGCAAGTTCATTTGTAAAAGCTACCTGAAAAATGGAAGTGGACACAATTAGTAAGCAATATTTGTCATTGTACAATGACTTCAAAGCAGTGCACAAGTACTCACTGAGCCCAGCACCATAACTCAGGTAAGAGTTGGGAGGAAACCAGAATTCTGAGTGTTACACTTAATTTCACTGATTGGATGATTATGTTACAAATGATCTATGCTTTACAATTATCTTTCTCTGTGAACAAAACATTTTCTTCATTGACAGTTACTAAACATCTCTTGTTCCCTTCACATTCCAGCCACTGTGCCAGGTAAGAGCGAAGCAGAGATGGGATGTGGAGACTGCAGTGAGAAGTATGTCCTGGAGAACAGACTGGCAGACACTAATGCTTGGCTTATTTCAAATGGCCTAAACATCAGAAAAAAGGACAAAATCCCCAAAGCACCTTTCCTAGTGCAGGTGACAACACTGGCACATGGATGAGGACATGGAGACCAGACAAATACAGATTGACAGAACAGTAGGTAACAAGGAGAAACAAAGCTTGTACACTGATGGCTTCAGGCAGATGAAGACAGCGAGGAAGTATTGATGTTACATTCTCTGTAGTGTGTTCAGAAAAGGCTCTGCAATTTTTCAAGCAGGTTTGCAAATGTTGCTGGGTATTGTAATCCAGCAATGCTGATGGAAACAGTCCATCACTGGCCAAAAACATACAGGAGGAGGCTTGATCCATGGTCTTGACAAATCTCCTCAAAAAGCAGAATGTTCATCTCTACATCCTAAACGTGGCCTCAGAACACACTCTTCATGAGAAGTGACGTTTACCACTCCCTGATTCATGATATTCAGAATTTACCATCAGCTTCCAAGCTAACTGCATTATTGTGATGATTACCAGTTTGAGTTACACTGTGAGGATGTTTCTCTGGAACTGTTGACAAATTGTGAAGGTACCAACCACTTAGGCATATTTTCTTGGCCTTTATTCAATGGTAAAAACAGGAAGAAAAGGAGGTGGAAAAGTAACAGAAAGACTTCCTTTTTCTCTCATTTTACATAACCAAGCTGTGGTGACCAAAACCTATTCATCAGGTTTTGAGACAAAGAGGAACAAAATGGTACCCAGCTACATTTCACATGCAACAGAAAGGATGTTTTCACAGCCTCTGATATTTAGAGGGTAGCACTACACAATTTATCTCTGCTTTAACACATCCTACTGTTGAAATTACATGCACTCACTGAAGAAACTCTTTAGCTAGAAGCTGGTGTACTGTAAGCATCTGCACACATTAACAATTTGATCCAACAGCTTTAACTCTGACAAATTCCTATTGATGTACCTAATGTAGTACAAGGCAATTTAAGAAATGAAATCACTCTGGGTCATTAGGCATTATCAGGCTTGCAAAAAAAGTAAGCTCTTTTGGCCAATTTAGCCTTCATTAAGTAGTTACCATGCTATATGAGCAGCTGTGCTCCACCGATTGTCAAGTTGTTGCAAGTCAGACTGCATGGATGGTGCCTCCAGTCCTGGTCCATCCTACCCTCTTCCCCACTCTGAATCAGCCTCCTGGGGCCCTCATCTATACAGCCCCCTTTCCAATGGAAACCAGAGCCCAGGGACTGGGAGGTACATGTCCAGGTACTGAAACTGGGCTGAAACCACTCATGTACTCATACCTCTGTGAGACAGGGATGCCTGGGAGTCTGCAGTTTGCTTAGGGGTAAACTGACCCTGGCTGGCTGTGAAGGCTGAACCCAAGATCAAACCAACTCTAGAAAACAAAACCAGTTTTAGGTAATAAAAATTCCAGAGGTTATTGACTCTGAACTTTGGCCCATGAAGGATACCAACTATCAAAAGCTTTCAAGAGATGGCCTTAAAATAGTCTTACTCAAGTTAGCTGAAGAATTTCATAGTCTACTGCTCAAGTGAGTGATTAGAGAGCAGGGTGATAGGCACTGAGTCAGACATTGATTGAACATCATGAGAAATCAATGCTGAGAAGCTCCTTCAGTATGTCTGTGCAAGAACTGGTAATTTAAGATACACAGCATACACACAATGTCAGGAACTGTTAATGCTACCCCAAAAGAGCAGAGATCCAGTTTAATTTCTAATATAGAGGAGAGGACTCCTGAGGAGCAGAAAGCAAATGTCACCAAGTTCCCCACACTCCATTATTTTATGCTAAGGTGTAAGCCTGAAGATACAAGACACAAAAGACACAAGATAAAACCCAGAAGAGAGAAAGAGGAAGAAAAAGGTTAAAACCATTGCTGATGATGGCCTCCCATCTTTTCATTCTTGTCATAAAAACTCTTTTAAACAGTACACAGATAATTTAGTTACCTAATTCCACTCATGCTGAATCATAATAGCTCAAACATTTAGAGATGTGTAGGACTTTGCATGAATATTGCTGTGAAATAATTTAAACAGCACAGAAAAAAGTCAAGGAGTGAATATAGACCTATTGGATGAAGTGATCTATTGCCACCAACAAACATTCTGCCCTTGACTAAGTTAAAATAAACAGAAATATACATATGCAGTGAGAAGAAAAACAGTTTTTGAACAGATGGGCTGAGGCAGGTTTAAGTCATAAACCACTACAGGTAATGGGATAGTGTTATTTTACAGACAAAATAAATGCAAAGAAAAATGTGTTTCAAGGATTGCCAAGGAATTTTTCAGCCATTTAAAAATTTCTATCAGGTTGAGCAGTATTTTTCCTGTAGTATTTGTGCCAGTGCCCTTTGATGAGGAAAGACAGAAGAAATGATGGACTGACATATTCCTATCACCTTAAAATGGGGCTGACAGTATTCCTTGACATGAACAAAACCAATACAGTCACTACTGGGTACTGCCAGCTCCCTAAAGGGAACTATCCTCTTGTACTTTCACAACCATTTGATATCCTCTCTTTCACACCTTTGAAGCAGTACATCTTAGCTTTCTCTGTGCCTGACATTATAACAGCATTTTCACAGTTCCTCCACCTCCCAACTAATTGGAAGTCAAAGAAATTCAGTACCTTGCTCCACACGCCATGTCTGACAGGACCACTTACACACTTGTTAAGCTATTGAAATCACCCCTAAAATCCAGTCCTTACAGGATATTTCAAAGGAACAAGACAAAAGACTAGGAGACAGCAGAATTATTGAAAAACAAAAAGAGAGAGTTTGCTTCAAAGCTTATAGTAACTGGATCTTATCAGGTGGACTGAAAATGGGAATACATTTGAAAACAACATTAAGAAGGTGGCTTTTCTGATTCACTTTGAATGCATAAAGTTTACCTGTCTATGAAACTCTGAGTTTTAATCCTCCAGAAATGGACCTCTCAATGAAAACATGAAGTTTCAAGGATTTAATCCAAGGACCATAATGCTTCACAATTAACATCTAAACTGCAATGTCATGAAAATTCAGATCACAGTGGAATTCTCAGGAGTAGAAAGCCCTCAAATAGCACTGATATCTATTTTTCCTTGGCTTCAGTAGCAATAGTATTTCTGTAATAATTATTTTGACTGACTTTTAGCAAAGAGTAGACTTTTCAGATCTTTTCCTCCAGGCACTAACAGCCTGGGCTCCTTAGGAACGCTGAAGGAATTCAGCACCTTGACATCTACATCTATCAAATTTAAAAGAATTTTGCCCTCAAATTACTACTTGCCACATACTTTGGGATCCCTTCCAGCTCCTACCATTCTGTGATCTTCAGGAATGAATACAGAAATACCATTCCAAACCAAGTGGCTGTTTCCATTTGCTGATTCACTGCAAATCCGCAGCCTAAACACGGTGTCTCATCGACACCGAGCAGCAACATTAATCACCACACACAAACATGCAGGATATGAATACCTGACTAACAAAATACAAGCTTTTTACACAGTCTATTTACAGTATTTCTGTTACTAAACAAAAAAGAAGATGAACAGAATTCTTCTATTACCCCAAACACTTGCATTCTTGCCACAGTCGCCTTATTACAACTTTATTATCTCAATTGCTTTCACTTGCTGAGCCTGTGGAGCAGCAGATTAGGGATAATTAGACAAGGAATGAATGAAACTCCAGTGCAGTCACATCCTGAGACACAAATGAAGTATTGATTTTGATGGTTCTACTAACAACCATTTAATATGCATAGCTCCTGAACATTTGAATTTCTATGACTTCCCTCTCGCTATGCTGTTAAATGTGTTCTGGGGTCTGGCTGAGCAAATGATGTTCAGCCCTTACCACCCTGCAAACCATTCATGCTTACTGAACACAATTAAGCAAGGCAGAAAAAGCATGAAGGTTGAAGGAAAACTCACCAGAGCAGCTTTAAACTTGGTCCTGGTTTCTGAGGCAGGATGGAAGGGAGAAAATGTGGTAAGGTGCCTTTCCAACACGGACACCTACCTGCAGGAGGTGGCAGCCCTCAAGGTGTTTTGTAGCACAGGTGATGTATATGTTACAGTACTTGGGAACAAAATAAGGTGCAAGCTAGGGAAAATCTGAGACACCCCCATCAGAGCATTGTGTAACATGATTAATGACCTATGCACCAACAACTGTCTGTAAAACAGTGTCTTGAGAAAGATTAAAATTGACTTTCAAAGCTGTTTTTATGTAAGATTAAATTTTGCCCTTGGTAGTAGTGTTACAAACACAGGCAACAGAAACTAGTGGAACTGACCTGGATTTATGTGCTGCATTTTGCTCTTCATCTTAGGATTAAAAACTGTTGCTCTCAAGCAGCTTAAGAAATGTTTCACACCACATTACTCAATGGAGAGGTACAGAGGAGAAAGGGAAGGCTATTATGCATAAATGAGAGTACAGACTTTGTTCTATAAAAAATATAAATTCACATGAACTCAAATACTCTCATGATATGAAGACTAACGTCCTTCATGTTATTACTCTTAAATAAAACAGACCAGACTTTCATACACTCTACTCTTAACATAAATCTAGATCAACCACACTGCCTGCAAATCCTGTGTTCAAATAACTTCCCTGGACTCAAGCCAGAAGACACAGCAGTATAAAAGAAATCATACCCCATTCTCCCAGGTGCTCAAGACTTCATTGCTCATCCAAAAGACTCAAGGGCAAAGACAAGAAAAAATAATGTACTGAGAATCAATAGCACTGTGCCTGCTGCATCCTCATTTTAGTGGACAGACTTCAAGACCTGCTGCTGGAAGTTAATCTGAAAGCCTAAAAATACAATAGCTTTTTAATCTGAGGATCACTCATAAGGGTTTGTGTGTCTACCTGGAAGATTTCATGTGTGTTTGCTCAGGCCACTCTGCAAACAGACCTGACACTCTCCAGCTCCAAAATAGGAACAGTTCCTGCACAACTGAATTGTGTTTGTTCAGACTTAACACTATGACCACAATTGCTGTAAGGCTTTTGGTTCACACTGGGAGGTGTCTGGCCTGATAAATACAAGTGTCTTAAGCACAGACCTTGGTCTGCTCTTCAGGAACATCAGACATACTCAGGACTTCAAATATTTTAGTGAGCTTAAGCAATTCTCTCTGAGGACAGGCCTCAGTTGCCTGACTCTTATTAGGAGAGGTCAGCATGATGCATTACTGGCACACTGTGGTCTCTCCTCAAGCACTATACCTTTCCACACAAGAAGTTGCTCAGTTCATGTCACAAGTGGGATTTTGGTCCCTGATAGAGTAGCAAATTCAAGGCAGCAGAGGCCCTGAGTAACATTCTGATATCCCACACCACTGTGGTTATGCTTCAGACTTACTGCATGCTCTGCAACAAGTTTATCAATGACATCAAGGAGAAATCACATGTTCCTCCTGCCACCAGCACCCTTGGAAGCAGCAAATTGGAAGAATTGCCAGGATTTGGAAGCACAGCTGGAGTGATCCACTTATTTTGATTCTGATGAGAACAGTATCAGGAAGAGATGTAGAAAAAAGATGCCAAGCAATGATGTGATAGGCTAGGGAATGAAAGACTTGCAAGGCACAAAGCTGAGGATAAGATACTTTATGTAGAGTAATGGGATGTATGCTGCAGATCAGTTGTTTGCATTGGTTTGAAGAAGGTGGTTCTTTGTATGTTAGTTTGGATTAGGCTTTTTAGAACCAAGGTAGCACCAGGCAAGATTGAACTCAGCCACTGAATCCCACCTTGTGTATGCATGTGAGTCCTGCAGCAGGAACCCCAGAGCCAGCATTATGCTGCCTGATGTTCATTCCCAGGTGGTGAGTAGGCAGGTGAGGCAAGCACTTCAGATCTAGCAGTGTCATCTGCTGAGGGTTCCTCTGCTGACTCTCTGATACATCAGAGGTGTGAGAATGAGAAGCTGGTGTGGTAGGCAGAACAGTCTGACAGCATTTTTTGCTGGCTAGGTAAAGAACAAGCAGATTTTTTTGGTGCTTCCCATAGGAGATGCCCAACAAAGCAGTGCAGGTAGGGCTGCAGCTTCCAAACTACAGGAACTCAGCCAGGAAAAGAAACAGAGACCCAAAAAAAATTCAGCTGCTGCTAATGAGCTGATACTCGAGTTGTGAACCTAAGAAGCAGGGTTTCAGAAAGGAAACCAAACTTCAGAAAGTTCAGCTGCCCTCTGGGTGGTGGAAAAGATCTGGAGTTTGGTGCTCCTGACTTGATGCACAGTAGTGGGATGATTTTCATCAGCACTAACTACAAGCTTCAGACTAACACCTGGTATAGTGTGAAGTCTCCTTCCCACAAATAAAAATACAAATATGAAGTGTTGGAAACTATAGACAACAATATTTTGGCTATAAACTAAGGCTGTATCTAACCCTTTAGTCCAATAAATCTAATTCAGTTAGCTTTCAAAGCTGTAAAGCAGGCTTGGCTGTAACTGATATTTATATAGCATTCAGGAAATTCACCAGACTCATGCCAAGAGGCCTTTCAGAGGGAGACATACTGGCTTATAGCCACTTTGATTCTGCAAGAGTAGTGTTTCTGAAAAACATTTCCAGTGCTTGAGTGCATTGCTGTTCTGACAGCAATCTGAGTTTCAGAATGATTTAACAGCATAGGAATCATTCTTAAAAAGTACTTATTGAAGAAAAAATTAATTTTGATAGCATGGGCCAAAATATTGTTTGCAAATGATAGACTAGGCAGTTGGGATTAGAAAGTTATACCCATTACTGCCAGATTAAAGAACACTGAATATAGGGATGCTTCTCAAATGTTCCTGTGAACAACATACACGGTTAATCAAGCAAACTACCACCACTTTTAGACAAGAGACACACAGAAAAGCTTCAGTCTCAACCTGTAATAATAAATATTAAGAACAGACCCCCAAAAGCCTCTTGGAAAAGTACAAGTGTCTCTGCCTAGAACCACAGTCCTCAGAATCCACCTAATCTCTGCAGCACCTAAGTAGCCAGTAACACATTCTCCAAGGCCCCCAGCACCCTGCATGTGTGGCAGTCTGTAGGTACAGCCAGCCAGCTATATGGACACATCCACTTTTGACTGGTATAGGGCAGCTACTTCACACCCTGCTGCCAATATTACATCAAATATCCATTGGATAAAAGATGTAAAGTCTGTGGAGTAAAAACCTCCCCTGCCCTAGGGAAGGTATGCTACCTAGTGGTAACTCACTGATTTTCCCTTCCTCTGGCATGTATATATGGCATCACTTCTCCTTCCATAGCTACCAAGACCTTAAAAAACAGGGTCTCAGTCAAGCCAGACAGATAAGTCCCACTATGTGAGTGGAGACACCACGCTGACTTCACAGCAAGGCACAAGCTACAGCTGGTTCACAGCTACAGGGGCACCTTAAAATGCCATTCCTTACACATAATTTCAGCCAAATTTATGCTGGTTTTACACACAGTTCATCTACATGGCAATCACAGGAGAGATAAAGACAGGAATGGGATTGAAACACTTTGCAAGTGCTCTCCAAAGACTTTTGAGACCTACTCCCAGGGCCACCATTGTTTGGGAACAGGGTCTTATCCACTGTGGGCACCTGAATGATTTAGGGGAACATTACAACACACTTAACTTTCTTCCAAAGTACTTTAGATACATCTAAATATTTTAATAACCTAAATACATACATAAGCTAGGAAAACTGATCATTTACCCCTCAAATTTCTTCCAAGATCTCAGTACACATCAGGCTCAGGTTGCAATACCTGCTTGACCAAGGAACAGAAGATATTTTAAATACTATGGGTTTCTGTAGAACTTTCATATGCCCCAAGTTTTACATTACAAAACCAATTTTCTTCCCTTTCAAAAAGTGATGAACCTTATCCTAGTGTTGTTAACATCACCTACAAAAGAAGATATGCTGACATTAAGAATTACATACAGAGGGGCCTTTCACTGTGACAGTGTTGAAGGTTGAACTTGATATGTGAAGAGATATTTGGCTATAAAAAGCTGTATTAGACAAGTCTTGCCACAATAAGTGTACTACCTTTAGCATCAGTGACTGCAGATTAGCTTTTAATTAAATGGAAATTATTTGGATACAAATGTTTTTATACAGTCTGGAATGACATGTAATTTCATATTTGCAGAGCACATTGCTGGGAGACCTAATTACAACAGAGATAAAGTTGATGTGCAATAGGATAGGCATTGTTTTACTTAATTTTTTTTTAATGTCTGGGCAGCTTTCACTTTGTTTCTGTTCTCTTTGTAGTCTCTGGATTTGCATTTCACCTTCTGTGTATTTCAGCTTCACATGCACCCAATGTACACCTTTCATCTGCAGTAAAACTGATACCCTCTTCCTTAAAACCCTTCTGCTCATGTGTCAGAGGGCATCTGATGTTCCTGCTCCATGCAGTTTTGGCACTGAGTGAACAGACAGCTTTTAGAGCTGACCAATTCTGAATCTCCTTCCAAAGATACACTCCTCCTGAACAGAAATCTGTTACTCAAGTCAAGAGTAAAACAACTTCCTGCATCACAGTAACTGAAGATGGAAAGCACAAAGAGCTCCCAGAGCCATAATCAGCTGAAGCTCTCATATTTATCTGCAGTCCAAAAAAAATCACAGTTTTTCTTCAGAAATGGTTTCCCATCCCCAAAGCAACAGACATTTGATACTATGGGGAACCTGAAAACTGCTTTTCAAGTGGCCCCACTCCTTGAAACTGCCACCAAGTCTTTGGAATAACTTCTTCCCATAAGTATCATGATTTTTAGGTAGATTAACTGCATGAAACATGGATTGGCAGCATTCTGAATTTCATTCATCTTGTTGGTAAAAAACACAAGTTTAAATGTCAATTTTCAGTACAGCTCACCTTCCTCTGATATATATTATAAACCAAGCATTTCTCAAAGCAAAAACCTCAGTGTAAAGAGGTCTGGTGAATTCTACAGAAGCCTCCCCCAAAAAATGCTCCCAAAGACTTACTTGTAAAAGGAATGGGGAAAGGGAAGCATTCTGGGTGCATGCAATGTCCATTTGCAAGCTGTGGAGGCACCCACAGATTGCTGTCAGCTCTGCCCCAGCTAGCTGCATCATCTTTATAGCTGTTTCTGCACTTTCTTGAGCTTTTCTTGACAATTCCTTCTTACTTTTAAGAGTAAAAACTTTTCACTGTTGCTGCAGTGAATTGAAGGTTTGTGCCTCTACTTTTATGACTTTGCAAAGGTATGCAGAGAAAGCCTTAATGACAGTGCAACATTCAGGGGAAACCCATTTCTATTTTCACTGAACACAAAAGAAAGGCTTATTTGTTCTGATCTGTGCTCAAATGAAACAAAGAAAATGCCATTCTTGTTTTTGCAGCACATTTAGGTCTCCAGGAAAGGTTCAAATGCAGGCAAGGAATCTTCAGAGTAATTTAACACTGAAAGTCCAATAAGCTGGATTTATCATTCAGAACTTTAACACTGTGGGATGAAAATCAAGAGAGATCTTGTAAAACCTCATACATCAGAAAAGAAATGAGCTATACCTCTGGCTGGGAAGGGATTATAGTGATGCAGGGAATTTTTCTTTGGCAATATTTTAAAACATTTTATTCTCCTTAAAATTTAATGTTTCACATCCCTATTCTCTCAGATGAATTCTTTCAGGAAAAGGGTGGATAATTCCACAGATGCTAAAGTTGAAAATCATTCTCCCAACAGGTACTGGCCTGGGATAGAAAAGTGTGCTCACACCTAGAAAATACTGAGATTCAGAATCCAATATGTGCAAGTGCTTTTATAGTTCCATAGATCATAAAAGAAGTGATGCAAGGGCTGTTCCAACAGAAGGATTTATCACTCCTAGGGACATCCTGGGAGCATCAAGGGAAAGTGAAGCACTGGGAAGAGCCAACACCAATCACAAAAACACGTCAGTCTGCATGTCAGACTTATCATACTGCCCATCTGCCTCCAAACAACACAATGAGGAAGTATCAAAAAGCACTGCAATCATCTCAGTTTATGATTGTTTGAAATACTGTACTAAGCCTACTGATCCTCTTTGCTAGTGCACTACAAGTGGTGAAAAACTCTCTCTCCAGTAATGTCAGTTACAGAATCAGAGAATGGCAGAGGTTGGAAGGGGCCTCTGGAGATCATCCATTTCCACTCCTCTACCAAAGCACATTCACCTAGATCAGGTTGCACAGGAGTGTGTCTGGGAGTGGGGTTTAAAGTCTCCAGAGAGGGAGACTCAGCCTCTCTGGGCAGCCTGTTCAGTGCTCTGTCACCCTCAAAGGAAAGAAGTTGTTCCTTATGTTTAGGAACTTCCTCTCTTCTACTTTGTGCCCACTGCCCCTTGTCCTGTCACTGGGCACCACTGAAAAGAGACTGGCTCCATCCTCTTGACACCTACCCTGTAGATACTTAGAAGCATTGTCTCAGTCTATTTCAGACTATACAGCCCCAACATCTCTGTCTTTCCTCATAACAGAGATGCTCCAGCCCCTAAGCATCTTTGCAGCTCTCCGGTGGACTCTCTCCAGTAGTTCCCCGTCTCCTTGGAACTGGGGAGCCCAGAACTGGACACAATGCTCTAGATGTGGCCTCACTAGGGCAGAGCAGAGGGTGAGAAGGACCCCTCCACCTACTGGTCACACTTTTCTTATTGTACCCTAAGATACCACTGGCCTTCTTGGCCACTGCTGGCTCATGGTTAATTTGTTGTCCACCAGGACTCCCAGGGACAGAACAAATCCTTTGGTCTGCAATCCTGTGATTCTTCCCAGTTTTAGCAGACCTCTCACTGGGCAAGTTAATGCATTAGAAAACTCTAATTTGCTGGCCAGAACAGTGGTCTTCTGTAACCCACAGGAGGCAGTGAGAGGAACCCAAGTCCTACCTATTGTGCCCGAGTCAGCAGCAGCTGCTCTGTAGCCTGCACAGCTTCCCCTGCTTTCTCTGGCACACCTGCTTCCACATCCTTGCACTCAATTCAAACAGGATCTCTTCACATCTGACTGCAAATGAAAGTAGCAGGTGCAGGGAAAGCAGTAGCAAAATGTTATGTGCCTGGCAGTGGCATTTCATAATCCTCTCTACACATAAGTACCAAAAGGCATTTTAGCTCCTATCTTTTAATGCTGGATCCTTGGGCTTTTCCCTTTCCCACCTGACATGTGCTAAAGACACCAATCAGATAAAGCTTCTGGTACGTGCACTCACAGCTCAGTTTATGGGTCTGAAAGGACACAGTCACCCTCTCTACAGAGAAAATCAGGGATTTCAGTGTTTATGAGGTTATGAATAGGTGAGAAAAGTTGTTGTCCTCAGATGCTTCCAATGCAGCCTTGAGGAATGAAAGCAGATGTTCTGTAGTACCTGGCAGCTACTAACCAAAGAAGCAGCATTATCTTCACCTCCCCACTCTCTTCTTCAGCCTGAAGGAGGAACCACAGGCTCAACAAGTTTATCAGAGGAATGACTAAACTGCTCTTGCCTGTCTCAGACTGAACAGGTAACACAGCCTTCAATGCAAATGGAGTCTTGGACTAAAGGAACAAATACCTTAAGAATAAGACCTTATGGCCATGTATTATTATACTTATTGGTTCTTTTTTTCCCTTGGTGGCACTCAGAATCTGAGTTTTGTAACTGACTGCACAACAACCTGATGTCTGAACAGATCATAGTTTTAAAATGGAACACATGACCATAATATCTGAATGACTCTGAGAAAACTGGTGTCAACTGAACAGAATCCCTACACTGTGCTTTAAATAGTTTCTGGCACATCTTCCATTATTGATGGGACTGTGTTAAAGAGAGAGTATGTTGTTGCTTTTGTGTCAGAAACAGCAGATGGGCTTGGAAGTCTGTCAATAAAGGAAACAGCTATGGCAAACATATATAATGATATTGAATTTCCTTGGTACCTAGTGAAAATTAAACTAGTTTCTTTAGAGGGCAACCAAGACAGTTGCAGAAAGAGAATATCCCTGTATCAAGTTGTTCTTATTAAAGAAACTGGTCCAGGTCTTTAAGGTAGGAGCAAGCACATGCTGACTCAGGAATGATGGTTCTGAAATGGTGAAAGCCCAGTAAGCTTTACACTGTGGCTAAAGCATCTGCAAAGGAACTGCATAAACAGCACAAAAGCAGCTATTCAAACAAGATGAATTCATGCCTGTGGAAGCTAATAGACAAAAAATTACTCCTGTTATTAATTAGGGGAATGATACCAATGTTCCAGATTAAAAGCCAGCTGGATCAAAACTGCTGTCTGTGCTGGCAGCATTTCTAGGTACAGCAGTAACTGAGAAGCCAAAGCGTGCATCACAATAAGGACATTAAGTCATCCTGTACCTCCAGGGACTTGCTGCCATCCTCAGAGAAGTGAGAGTTAGGGATTGGATTTATAAGACAAAGACATTCTTGATATAGACCATAAAACTAATTGTGAATGGCACAGAAATGAAGACAATGCAACTTACTGCTTTCCTCTGAGGGGGCACTAAGCAGAGAGCACAGCATCTCTAGGCTGTAAGGGAAGCTTAATCTGCAGGAGCCAATGGCCCTGGAGAATGAAAGAGGAGCAACAGGAAAAGAACAAAGCCACTGATAAAGACACATAAGTAACACTGTAAGTGTTACTCTTATGTCTACACAGTTTCTGCTTCTCAGCATTGCTCGAAAGAAATCACCTGCTTGGTAACATTTGGAAGAGCAAGGACTGAGGAGGAAGGGGAGCAGAAAAACATGGAGAGTACTAAGGGTTAAAACACATTTTCACTTGCCCTCCTTGTACACCACCACATCATCATCATCATCATGGAACAACTAGCCAAGAGCTCCATCTCTGGCACAGAAAAATATGTGCACACAGATAATGGAATGTCAATTGGCTGAACTGTCCTGTCTGTGAAATTACACAGATGCAAAGTAAAGTCTACATCATCATCTTCAGAGAAGAAAAGGGACATTATAAACATGTACACTTCCCTGTTTCATTCCAAGTTAAAGAATCTGATGTCTTTAAATACATTTCTTAGAACTGTCTTCTCAGTTTATTATTCCTTAATATGCATACTAATAGTACATACTTTTGCATATTGCTTTTAAACAGTGCAGTATGGCATAAAACTTTATTTATGGGTAAAACAAAGCTCTTACTGGTTATTGCTATGATAAAACACAGTTCAATTAATCAGAATCACAAGGAGGAAGGTACTTTCCCTCATTTGTAACTGGGAAAGTGGAAATTCCCTTTGGAATACACATTTTTCACCATTTCAGATCACGCTTGACCTCAGCTCTTTTGTTTAACCAAGCCTATTAATCAAATACATCCCAGAGATGGCTAATGATCTACCAGAATTCTAATAGAAGCAGAAAGTCAAGGACAGCATGAATTGATCCACACCACCCACCTTATTAAGTTTACAATGCTGACAATGCTTCCCCAGTTTTACTCAGAACTGTAGCCTGTCTGCTGATTTTAAGACTCCTGCTTAAGAATTAAAACAATTTGACATGCTAACTCCCAAAGGACTGGATGACAGATTTTTGCCTCAGAGCAATAAATCCCTGAAAAATCTACCTTGTAGGCTCTTTCCTTCAGATACAAAGTTAAAGTTACTTTTATTACCACCTTGAAACAAACGAGCACCCTCCCACTGAGTGCCACTGACTGAATATTATCTGAACTTGTTTAGAGGTAGCATGTGTTAACACTTCCACACAGTGTTGTTCTCACTTTTGCCTTCATTCTTTAGATGACCTCACATTCAGATTTCATTCATCACATGTAGAAGCAGAAGTTTGTGCTCATATGATCCACATGTTGAAAAGATACACTAAAAAGTGCAGCTGATCAAAAAGTGCCAGAGGGGACAGAGCAGTGGCCAGCACTTCTGTCCTGCTTGGGCCTCACAAAACAACAATCATTTTTCCAGTAACTGGAAATAAAACTTCCTCTGCTGCCTTTACACAGCAATCTCAGTGACCACTAAACCAGAGAGATTGTTACAACAGTTACTCATTCGGATTTTACTCTGTGTTGTGTGTACCTCTGATGAAGAGGATTGGAACATCATCTGTTGCCACAGATGTGCCAAACTGAACCTACCAATGCAGTTCTCACCCAACACAACCTGTGATGGGAGACAGCAGTTCCAGCTTGAGGCATCACTTCTTAAAGAACATTCTGCTATCCCACAGCAGAAACTTGAAGAAGGAAAAGGAAACATTGCCTTTCCATGGCAAGGGATGGATGCCCACATTATCACTGAGATTAATTCATGAGTTAAAGATTAACTGTGTTGAGTCATCACACATACTGCAATCTTCCCCTTAAAATACGTATTTGTGGACAAGTTAGACAGTCTTTGAGGCAGAAATAGGAGGTGATCTGCTATTAGAATACGTACAGAGTATTCTACCTTTGTTGTAACTGAACAAGACATTGGTTACACACAGAACACCATTTTCTGATGCAGGAACCTATCTGCATGGCTGCTGTTAGGGATTTCATCATGTCTGGTAGAAAGAGGATGCCATGAACACAGAAAAATGAAGGGCTCAATTCAGTAGGTTCTGAAAACCCAGTGTAGTAAAAGATTCATCATTATTCATGTTTTAGATAGTAAATAGGAAAAATGGAAAGGCAATAAAACAGAAACACCTAAAATCTTGTGATTTTTCAGAACAGGAAGAGAAACACATGGCAAAACAATTAAGAGACTGACTGTGCTTTACTGGGTGTGTGGAAAGACAGGATGAATAGAAAACAGAACTATTCAAAGAGGAGAACATAAAAAAGGAGTGAGAATCATATTAAAGAAAATTACTTTGAAATGATGTCTGCTTCAATTGAAGATGTGAAAATCAATATGAAAGAAAACCTCAAGAACTCTATGACTGCACCAAAGCTTCAAGAAAAGTGAGAGGGGAGCTTTGTTCAGAGCCTCATTAATGAAAAGCTTTTGATGACATGGTTAGAATTGTCCTCCTAGCTCCCCACTGCCCCAGGGAAGCGACTTAATGCTCTAAATTTAGCATGTACTCCCCTATTTGAGATGAAAAAGACTGCTTCACCAAACACATAACAGGACAGCTGCAGTTACACTCACTGCCCTCCCTCTGCTTAGCTCAGAACTGGAGCAGCAGATGATGTTCTTGCTCCTCTTTGAAAAGCTAAGCTAAACTTATTAAACCTCTGCCTATAAACCAGTCTTATTCAGGACCAACTCCTGGATGCATTTTTCAATTAGAAATGCTCACTGGTGTCCCTGCCAGGCAGGGGGGTTGGAACTAGATGATCTTTGAGGTCCCTTCCAACTCTGATGATTCTATGATTCTATCCAAACAGTAGTTCCTGTATCATAAACCTATCCTGTTTTGTGGGGATGCCATAATCTCCATGCTGCAGGGATACAATTTCCCTTTTTTCCCTTGATTCTGAAGAACAGATTTTTATGATATATTTTTGTTTTATACATAAGATACCATATGCCCTGGAATTGGCTATTTATTGATTTTTTTCAGCTTTACATACTTTTATTTTGTTCTCTTTTTGTTTGATGAGCTAATTGGAGTCACCACCCTTGGAGATACTCAAAAGCTGCCTTACCTAGTCTTGGGCAACTGACTCTAGTTGCCCCTGTTTGAGCTTGCAGAAGGTGACCTCCAGAGCTCCCTTTCAACCTCCGCTATTCTGTGAGCCTCTGATGGCTTTGAAGAGCAACCAGTCTGCAAAGGTAGGGAAGCTGATTCAGGCCAGGAACACTAGATGATGTGAGAGCCAAAGTAGGGGATGAGAGGGGAACTGTCTTTAAAAGCACACACCTGTGTCCAACCTAAACATTGAAATTGCACCCACTGCACCCAAGACAGAAACAGGGCTGAGGTTTGGTGAGTCAAAGCTCATACCTTATGAACTCCTGATGAGTATGGCACTTTGTGTCACCCTCTGAACTGCCAAATTCAACAGAGAGCTTTATAGCCCAAATATAGGAGCAAATTTAGAAAGATAAGCAGATAAACCTAAACACAGCAGTCTGAAAACCTAATGTTGAATTGAAGCTGGACTTCACCTCTTTCCATAACTATGTTCACCCTGCTTACAACAGAGCCAGACCACTCACCTATGTCAGAATTCTGTGAAGAAGAAACCCAAAGACCAGTAGATGATAAACCAAACAAGCAGCTCAAGATAGGCCAAAATATATTTTAGTTCCTTAGAGAAACTGACCTATCAAATTATGTCCAGGATAGTCCAGCTCTAGAACCAGCCACATCAGAAGTGTTAATATTCTGAGTGAGCCTGGATGAAAATCATTCTCTTCTCCCTCTGTCTACATGGAAGCAAGTTACTTTTCTTATACTGGGGAAGTTTTATTTCTAAAAGCCACTGTAGAACACTTCCCATGTGAACAGAATGGAAACAGCATACATGAGCCAAAGGCTTTTCCCACAACCCATGCTCAGCCAAGAGCACTCTCTCTGGCTGTCACAAGGATCATCCTTGGCCTGGTGAGCTCTATCTGTCTCACATGAAATCAGCTGCTTTGGCTGGTCACAGGCAACACTGTGGTTGCAGATGTGCTTGAGCAGCTTAACTAATGAACTGACAGGGAGAGAGACTTTCCACAAAGCAGTGGCAGCCCAATAAGGAACCATCAGTTTGTGCTGTGTAATGGCACAAGGACATCTGAATCAGCAGTGCTGCTGAAGCAGTGGGAACTGTGGGCTGGCTGTAAAGTTGTGCTAGTGCTTAAGGAACAGTCACAGAGCCTGAAGTAAAATTCTACCTACTAAAGGTTTTATTAGGCTTAAAGACCTGAAGAGATATTGAGTGCTTTGATTAGAAAGTCCTCTGTGTGAGTCTTTGTTATCAGCAAAATAAATACCAGTCCTGCAGCAAACCCAATGCTGATCAGCTTAAGGTATACAAATAATCAACTCATTAAACATGATGATGATTATTCCTGTCTCAGAGCCATGTAACCTGGTAAGTGGAAACCTGCACACCAAAAAAACCCCTATTAAACCCCATTTTCCATAATCTGAAGTACTGACACCCAGTTTCTCCAGCATGATAATACAGTTCTCTATATATCACTCAAGGCACAAATAACTCCTATTTAATGATACTAAAGCAGTACTGGACTATTGATTCCTAAAGCATTCCTCCAGGGAATACTGAAATATTGCATGATTAATGATTAAAATTAACCCAAGTATAGCAGTAACAAGTATTTTAATTTGTAAGAAAATCACATCAGAAGCTATGCTATGGTAATTTGATAAAATACCATTTTTAGAACTGAATGAAAAGTAACAAACTTCCCATAAAGACAACTGAGGAGGAGTGTGCACAGAACTAAAGCAGTGCTACCCCCAATTAATGTCCCCTGATAGCAAATCTATTAGTTGTGCAACTGGGATCCAGGAGAATGCAAATGAATAGGGCACTGGGGACATTAATTACATGTGGCAACATTTATAGAACTAATATTTTCATTCATGTGACTGCACAACAAAGTGCCATGAGCAATTCAGCTTGGAATTTTTACCAAACTCAGTAACAAAGGCCTTAAGCAAATTATAGCAAGTTCACAAAGCAGCATAAATCTACCACATCCTCAGCATCACAGGCTGTCTTCACAAAGCATTCTAACCTGCCAATAACAACCACCTCATCACAACCAAGCAGCACACCCAGCCCTTGCTGTACTGCCCACACCATCGGTCTTCATGACAGCTAACTGAAGTTATCCATGTGAGTTTTCTTTGGACACTGTTTTTTAACTGCCACATATTTGGATCTTCTGCATGTCTCCTGATGAAAGATAAGTCTTCTTACATCACTTTACTAGCATATCCTTACATTGTAGAGTCTGTTTTTGGAGGGGCTCAGGGAGTGAAGAGTAAAATCCATCTGATTTGGATGCTGGAGGGCTCTGTTCTGCAACCCTGACTCAGGCAGGTGCAAAATGATTCACACCAAGAATCCCATTCAAATCTGCTATTATCTTTCAAGATCCCTTCCAGCTCCTAACATTCTGTGATTCTGTGTGCTCGAATCAGTTGCATGAGTGATCATCAAGAGTATTAAGAGTTTAATAGCTTTGGATTTGAATCAACCTTCACTTGGAAAGTTACCCATTGAAAAAAAGTCTGCTGCTCCAATAGCCATACAAGAAAATTACAGATTTTCCTTATATTTCCTGTTGTAAGATGATGACATTTTGATGTTCCAAATACATAGAAGGATTCTGGAGTCACATTTCACCTGATGAGATCAAATTATCCTTTATCCTCCCCATCACATTTATTCAGCAGTAGAATTTTGTAGTTGCTTCTATAGATCCAAAGAGTTTACAAAGCAAAAGAATCACCAAATAGGAAGATCATCTAAGGAGCTACCATTAAAAATGAAACTACTCTGCAAGTTTCCACTAAAAGGAGAGAGATGATCTTCTTCTTTAAGCTTACAAAAAATTAAGTGGATCCAGGCCTGTAGTTAATTCCCAAATCCATTCTCATTCACTCAGTTCTCCAGCAAAAAACCCAACTTTATGACACACTGAAAAAAGTAGTTTTATTTAAGTAGGAAAAATTTAGAGGGCACAATGTTTTTTCTTCCTTCTTAAGCTCCAGTGTGTGCATAAATATTCTATTTCAAGCTCTAAGGACAATCTCTCTTGAGTACTCACAATTTTGGAAAGCTATCATCCTACAGAAACACTAACACCAAAGACATGCCTACCCTTAGCTGAATATAAAGAACAGAGTATAAAATGATTCTTTAATGTAATAAACTGCTCTTGATGCCAAATGTGTCTTGTTTTTAATCACAAAGTTTAACACAACTTTATAAATCCAAATCCATCATTGTTATGTAGTGGGCAGGGATAGCTCCAAGTATGGAGACCAATGATTCCATTCTCAATTTGCTGGCTGGAAAGGAACCTAAGCTCCTGACCATAAAAATCGCTGCTAGGCTATTGGTTTTCTGTATTGAATTGTAAAAGGGTTTTGGTCAAAGGAGTTCTAGTGAAATAACCCAAATAATGACAAATAATAAATACCAGCAGTCACTCCCAGCCCTTACCTGCTAAAGGAGAAAAGGATTCATGGCAGCCTTTATGGAGGAAAACTTTTTTTACAAAATAAATCCATATTTTGAAATGGTGAAAGCACCATTCTGCTTCTTAACACCTCTGCCCTTAGCCTGCACAGCTTGTGTTTCTGACCCAGAGCTGACTCAGCAGTCAGTCACAAGCTGTTGTGCTTAGTCCAAGCTTCACTCTCCTCAGACACTAATGAACTGCTTGGTGGTACAGTCTCAACAGGACTGATACCTTCCATTTTTTTTTGCTATGTATATCACACATCAATGCATTAAACATCATTTATGGGTTTAGATTCCACAGAAGTTAATATTACATCTCATTCTGAGAACACAACTGAATTTTCCTGAGATGAAATGAGACTTGTAACTCGTCATTCGCCTTTCCCAGGCTTCATTTTACAGCATCTACTGCACACCATAAATAGCCAGATTTTAAATGTAAGAAGTCCACTTAGTGTGGCTCAAAATTGAAACTTCTACATATCCACATTACAGAATCTTTGAGTGTGAAATTGAAAAGTGAATTTGAATATTCTTAATCAGTGAAGTTCATCCAACAATTTGTTAGATTGCAAAGAATCTTACTCAAAAGCCTAGTCCTGCAGAATCAACAGAAAACTACACTTCCACTGCCTGTTCTTGCCCAAATGGTTGGTATAGATTTCATTAATGAAAAAGTAATGCAAGAAAATCACAGGCAGGGATTTGCTGAAACTTGGACAGGTTTCTGCCCACACAAGGACCTGCCCTGCAGGACCGCGTCACACCATCTCCTACACCTGGCATCACTGCAAGGCTCAGAGCCAGAGCAACAGGAAAACACAGGAAATCCAGTTTGAGCACAAACACCCACTCTTTTCTACTGTGAATTTGTCCAAAGGCTGCAACAAATTGTCCAGGGAGGTTACAGTGTCTCCACCTGTGGAGATACTCAAAACTAGACAGGACATGATCCTGAGCAACCCAGTCTAGCTGATCCTGGCCTGAGGAGCAGCATTGGATGAGATGATCTGGAGAGGTCCCTTCCAAGCTCAACCACTTCTTGATTCTGTAATCACAACTCATCAGTAAAAATGGAAGATATGAATGAAGGATGAGATCTGGTTGGTGTTCAATGCTTGCTCAAGCAAATGACTCCCCAGGGATCAGGCCCACCAGTGTTGCAGACTCTTGGCAGATTTAAGCAAATGTGTCCCCATGCTGCTTCTGTGCAGACTGCTATGACATGTTACTGACCTTTTGCAATCTTTCACTGCAGGGAAATTAATCTTGACATCAAAGGTTCATGAAACAATAACAGTATGGCTGTTTCTTGGCTATTTCAATGGTACAATGTCAACAGCAGGGTTGTCGTACCAGCTCTCTGTCAACAAAGCCTGATAAATGTGCATTCATGCAGAATAGGGAAAAGGCCACATTTGCATTGAAATTCAATTTTTAATTGTCCTTATTCTTTCTTGATGCTTGGTGGCTTGGATCTATAAAGAACCATTTTTAAGCAGAATGCAATTTGACAAATAGTATAGCTGTGTAAACAATTTCAGTGATTATGGCAGCAATTATTCTCTGTTCTGTCTCTTGGCAGCTTTAAAAAGGGGAGAAAGAAAGTGACAAGAGACCAGCTTCAGAAACCCTGTGGAGATCACAGCATCAAGATAGCCAGAGAAGCCAGATATCAAAAATCTATGCAACATAGATTTAGCATAATAAGATAAACACTGTCCCTATCCTTTATTACTCAGAGAAATCAATACTCAAACTAATTAAACACATAGGAAAAATGTCACCTGCACAAAACTTTAAACAAGAGCATAAAAAGTTGTGCAGTCACAAAATACCACACACCACTCTAATATTTATACAAGCACCAGAAATCATACTGGCACCATTGTCTCTTCAGGCTCTGTCAGAAAAAAATCAATCATTGCTCAGGATGATAATTAGGACAAGCCAACAACCAGAAATTAACTCTTCAGGTAAGTTTTGCTGCCTTTTCTGGAGGCCTGGTTACACAGCAGGTCCTTTCATCTGAAATTACTGACATTTTCAGTGCAGAAGGAGAGGAAATAGACTCTAGCTGTACTGGTGATGCTCAGAGTATGAGCTCTAAAAAACACAAGAATACAAGAGAAATCAGATTATGATCACATTCCTTTCTACACCTAAACCTCACTAATAATCCAATATCCAAAGTGTAATAATTTCATCCCATCAGAGCAGTACTTGCACTAGCAGCCAAAAGGGTCAACCAGGCCCTGGGGTCACCAAGCACTCCAGTGCTAGCTGATGGAGAGAGGCTCTAGTCCCACTTTACTCAGTGCTTTGTTACTTTTCCATACCTTTGATTTCTACACTCCACATGAAATTCTGACTGATCAAGCCACGTAATCCTGAATAACCTACCCTAATAGCTACCTCCTTTCAGTTTGGAAGGAAAGAGCAGTATTTTGGGTAAATGAGTCTTCCCTCTCCCCTTCTCTAACCACAACATACTTCATTGCTTTTCTTTTTTGTCTCCAAACACATTTGCTACCAAAACAACAGATGCACATTTAAAAATGAACTTTAAAAAGCACTATACTAGTGGACCTCAAATATTGAAAAGAAACAATATGACACAGTGAAAGGCAACTTGTTATTGGAGGTGCATTGCTCATGCTGGGTTTCAGTCTGAGTGCCAGGGACTAATCTGAAAGCTGGATCCTTATACAAGTCTCACAGGAGCTGCCAGAACTACTTCAAGGCTCCTTGGTTTAAAGTGCATAAGTGGACTTTGGCATGGGGATGAGTCCCAGACCAGTGTTCACAAATCAAAAGGCTTTGGGGAACTAGAAGAAAGGCAGCTGGACAGTCAGACTCTGTTCATGCTTCCCTAACAGACACTCATTATCCTTGAAACCATCCTGCTGGAGTCAGCCTAACGCTGTCACTTTTTCCCACCTTTATTCCCCATCAACTAGTACTTCTGACAGCCTGTCCTCTCAGACTGTCTCTGCTTCGGGTTGTGACTGTAACAACACATTGCATCAAAGTTTCTGAAGTAAATACAACTACTAGCAAGCCTATGAGAACTAGTGATGAAGGAATCTATAGATGTGGGACAGTGCAAACCACAGAGGGACTGAATACTATAAGCCCTATTTCTTCCCCTCCTCCAGATACACTGTTAACTTCAAATCAGGGTTCTTCAAAATAGTCTCTTGTTCCTTCTGATTTAATATTTACTATAATCATTAGCAGTATCCGACCTTGAAAGAAGCATGTACCACACTCACTGTTACATCATACAGATCAGACTGGACCTGCAAATTACCTTCAGCATTTTCCCCCCCCTTCAGCTTATTTCTACCTACTTAGATGTATCTAAAAATACAGATAAGAGTCCAGCTTCAAATATGGTTTGAAGATTATTGGCAGCACAGAGAATCACTTCTAGTATTAGATACTTCCTGCTAGCCAAGCTTCAATAACAGCAATTCCCTTGATTAAGCAGTGTTGTCTTTGAAAGGTTTAGGTGGAAAAACAAACAAAGGCTAATTCAGACTAAATAACCAGTCACACAAATGCTTAAATGATTTTGCAGACTCAGAACACTAAGGACCAACCTGACTTTCAGATGACTTTGGTTACTCAACATCTGCACTGGAAACACAGGGAGAGAGAGGCAGAGAGAGAAAGGAACAGAGATTTTTGTTCTCTTCATTGCAAGAAACAGTGAGAGTGTTTCTACTCTGTAACCATGCTCCATGCATTCTTGCCCTGAGAAGCACCCTAAGCTATTCCCCATCATAGGAAAGTCATTGCAAACCAGAACACAATGATTTAGTTGCACTACTTATTGAAGGACTTCACAAACTTGAATTCATCAGTATTACTGTGTTTGTCTGATCCCAGCTTAATTCCTAGCATTCTTAAGCCATGCAGATCAAAAGGGGAAAAAGATTTATTCACCTTCCTTCCTGTTCTAAGGGTTCAGTTCTTTTTAAGACATCATTTAGATCCACTCTATGGCTCTGGGAAATTCAGATTCTGTATTTCATCAAGACTTGGGCAGGATTTAAAAGACAGAACTATTAATTTCAAACCCAAGGCTAATTAATAACATTAAGACTTGACATTGAGGCATCCATTAAACATCATCTGCCCAAGTACAACTCCTGATTATTGCAGCTTTTTTGCTTCCCTAGTAGCATTGAAAAGTGTAAGAAAAATAACAGAAGACTGAAATGCAAAGCAGTGAAAAAAAGCTGTTGCACACATCTGACTTAAATGTTAATTGCATATTGAGACTGCAATAGTTCTTAATGAGCCAGATTAGTTCACAGAAGCAGTCTTACAAGCACTTTTAAAGCACCTCTGGAACACATTTGAGTTACATGAGCCAAACAGTATTGCAGTATTGGAAAAAAATAGCTAATAATAATTTGTCAAACTCAGAAAGGTCCTAGAAGGTGCAAAGGGATAAGGTCAAAGATCTTATCCCTAATTAATTATCATGGAATGTTCAGTAGAAGTGCAGATGCAGGACTGCAGGACACTTCAGAATCACCCTCTGTGCCTTTCCTTTTCACCAATGAATTTATCCATTCATCCAAGTCTGTTGGTTTGACCAAGGGACCTTCTACATGAAACAGAGAGCAATACATCACACTGTTGGGATACTCTGACTACCAAAACAAAGTAAATCACTGAACTGGAACCAAAGATGATTGTTTTTGTGAAAATTTTGTAAAAAGTATTAAAAAATTAGCTTTTAGAACCTATCTTGCAATGCAACCACCACATTAAAACTAGTTACAGAAAGGTTCTTCTGAATTAGTGCAGGAGTGGATGCTACATTGGACTCAGATTCATAGATTTACAGGTGTTACCTGACCCAATCCTGTAACCTTCCTGCTGCATCTACCAGTTAATAAACAGCAATTAAAATCCTGCAAACTTCTAGTTCTTTGTTCTTCAAATAATGAAGATCAAAAAATGAAAACATAGAAATAATTAGGTTTAAAAAAAGTGCTTAATCTTATTTTTCCTGCATGCGTGTTACAGAAAGAATTCAGTACTTATTTTAGAACAAGCAAAAATATACTTCTTCAAATCTACTTTTAAGTTTTGTTCATGAAACAGATTTTTTATTTTGGTAAACACAAATTCCCTCTCCATAACAACAGATGACTCTGAAAAGATTAGTGACATCATCTCTTGAACAAGATGCATTTATAACCAAGATGGCATAGAACACTAGTCTGCTTTTGAGGAAAGAAGGTCTGACCATCAGCCTGTTTGCACAATCTTCTCATTTACAGTGCACAAATTACAATGTTTTCTTAAACACCAAACATCACATTCCCAACCTTCAGCATTCTTACCTGTCCACACTTGAGAGAATTTAGTAGCAATAACCAAAATCTAGAGGTGGCAACTCACACTGATGAAACATTTCCTATCTATAGAAATAACTGTGTGACTGCAGACAAGAGATCTTAAATCCAGCCAGGGGAGCAGACACATCCCCTGTAACAGCAGAGCCCTGGACAGGCAGAGCTTCCAGCTGAAGCACCACAAAAGCCTTTGAAATATCTGCCAATTAGCAATGTCTAAAAGTATCTTCTGATTAAGAGGGTAAGCTAGAGTAACTTTAAACACAGCCTTTGATTTCACTGGAGGTGCTAGACAGCAGGAGCAAGGTGGAAGGGAAAGGAGAGCTTCCTTTGGCTTACCCTCACCATATGAAGGGAATTGAAGCAGGGCACATACTGCCAAGTGCAAACTAAGGGAGACTAGGCAAAGGAAAGAAGTGATGCAGGCCTGTCCACTGCTGGTAGGAAAGCAGCAAGGTACAAATGAAGTATTACAATGGTATTTGGTGCTGTTAGCAATGGCCAGAATTAGCTAATAATGATGTAGCTAAATTTTTTTTCCCTCTCATATATTGAAGTTACAGAAAAGGTTTAACAACATCCTTTGGGGAATAGCTTCTCTCTTCCATCACTCCAAGGAGTTGGGGATCTGGAATAACCCACAGTCACTGTGTATATTATAATGGTCCCATCTTACATGCTTGTAAAGCTGAAGAGGCATTTACTGAAACAGAACCACAGCTGGAATCAATCCAGGTGGCTATATTGAATTTAACACAATGATACTTGCTTATGTAAAGTGAGACTTTACCCTATGATTTAATGCAGGTTGGGCTATAAGTGTACAGCAGAGAATACTATTTGTGTCTTGCTAGCTCCTGCATGGCAGTACTTCAGCTCACCTTAGAAGCTGAAAGAATTTTGCTTAAACTGTTCTGGAAGTTGCTGAATGAGCTTAAAGCTTTGAAGCTGGCAGTCAGTAAAGTAACTTTAACCTAAAAACATTAAAAACAAACAAACAAGAACTAGAGAATGGGTTACCCATATACCAGGGGATGCTCTATGGGTGCACAGGGTACTACACACATGTTTGGTTGGTTCAAGGTTTGGTACAAAGATAGTTGTAGAGAACTGTTCAGAGTAAGTCAGCTCTCTGCAAATGCTAGAGGGAAGCCAAGAGATAATTTTGTAGAGAAAAAGACTACTTTTAGATGACAGCTGAAGCATAACAGACATCAAAAGAATGTGGTGGTTTAAAATAGCACTCTCTAGGCAAAGCAGGGAACTAGGAACAGGGAAAGCAAGGAAAGATATACAGTTTACTGAAGTTAACTAGAAGCAAGTCTATTCAGATAGGAATTAGAGTAGCAAGACCTGTAGGAAAAAAACATGGAGATTTTGAAACATGTTTTTCCTCTTAAAAGGCCCTGTTAATATTGTTAATATAAGCACTGTTTCTATTAACTGCTTCAAAAGGCTAGTCTGGTTGTTACATATGCTAGCACCCACAGCCAAGAAAAGAATCACAAGCACTAAAGACTGCCAGGCCTGCTGAGCAAGACTGGTTGCTACACCACAGTACTGTCCCCAGTTGACAATATTACAGCTTAATGTCTAAAAACCTATACAGAAGCATTCAGAGACATGCAGGAGGAGACAAAACCAGAGATAGCCCTGTAGCTGGGAAATCTTATACTGCAAGAAATAAAACCTTAGAAGAAGAAATCCCCAAGCCTAGCACTGGTGGGCATTTTCAAGACCTCTAGAATAGTTGTAGATACCTGAGATGGAAAGGTAATTTTTTCTTGTTTCCCATAAAAAAATACTTATGAATAAGCATTTATCTTTCTGAATTCATATAGTACAAGTTGTCACTCCCTACACTTATAAATCTTTCTTCAAGCTGGTAACAGAGGAGAGGAGTACTTCTGTTCTAAGCTTTTCAACTCTCCTCCAGAGACAGCAAGTGCCTGGCAATCGACTCAGCTTAACAGAGAACTTGCTAATGCTTCCTTATTGTACAGTTGTCTAAAGTAATGTGATGTTTTGGACTGAACACAAGCAATAAAAGACAGAAGGGAGCACAAGGTTAGAATTTCAAGTGAGTTTCTCTCATTTTTTCTAAGACAGCCCACAGGGATTGCTTTAAACCTGGCACAACCACTTGGTAATCACTGACTCCTGCAGCTCTTTGCTGGTATGGAGAATGCCTCAGCCAAGGATGATCACAACAAGTAGTTTTGCTGTAAAAAAGTTAGAACCCTGACTGAAATCTAATAGACCTAAAATCTTACCAAGATCCTGCAGCTCTTCAAATCTACACAGGACTGTTAACTTTGAGCACCACTACTGATACCTGAACAGTGTCACTGCAGACTGGAAAAGGTGCTCTCAGGAGTAATCTTCCAGGCTAATGACATACATTTTGGTTATACACTGGCTTTCTTTTTATCAGAACAAACATTCAGAGATCCATCTCCTTTTCCCTTTTAAAGTGCTGCAGAAAAACCCTTTAAAAAGCAAATAGTTCTGAAAGCATCAGTTTTGCTGGGTCATGTCTTTTCATGACTGGTATGCCCAACTCTACCATGTCACATCTGCTTGGGTAATGTGATGGGGGATAGCCATGTGCAGTGCACAGAGATGAAAGAATCCTTGTCTTTATAGGGCCAGAGGATCTGTGAGACCTCAAGGATCTTAATGTTGCTGATCCTAACTGTCATACTTTCAGGACTGAGTCATACCTAAACTGCTGGAGATGCTATGTAAGTTGTTAGTATAAAAATATATACTTGGTTCAATTTGTACATTATTACAATGTTCTTTTCTATTATCTATTCTACTCAGTAAGTAAATATTGGAAAGCTATTATTAAAATAAAAACTTCAGTATGATGTGATTAACCACCATATAGCACAAGAGTCATTTTTACTATGAGACATATTCTAATTTTAACTCTATGCAAAACTAACTTTGTAAGGTAAAGAGCAAAGAAAAAGGCACTTCAGAAACATATTATTTCACCAAATGATCAGAACATTACTAGTTTTTACTCTTCTAATTTGCAAACTTTTGATACCTACCAGGGTGTTTCTTAGGAGCCCATGAGAAATGAGTCACTAGAGGAGAGCTGTGTGGAACAGGAACAGTAATACCTGCAATAAAAATTCCTTTGCCTTTCAAAAGGAAGATCAAAGGAAAACAGTAATCAAAATGAAAAGGTTTTTTTCTGGTCTTTTATAAGTAGCATCATCCAGGGCTTCAATTAGCCATTTTCATTTGAGGTTAAAGTAGTTCATAAATACAGTCACCCTGAAATAATGTTTTTGGGAAGGGGTGGAGGGGGTGGGTTCAGTATTTTTTTTTCCTGTGATATTAGAGAATGTATGCTGCTGATTCCTAGCTTTCTAATTAGAATGAGAGATAGCAGGAATGAAAACTTGTCTTATTTTACAATTGCAGATGAATACGTATATCCGAACCCTCATGGAAAACAGCTAAACTCTTTGGAGCTTCCCTTCATGCCTTTTACTTTATATTCCTTGTAATTGCAGCTTTAGTAAATACTCACAGAACCCCTTCTCCAGACAAGCATTTTACAAACCCCTTCTGTAGTGGAGACACCTTGTGCCTCTATAGAGTTAATAAAACAAAGAATAACACTTGGATTAAGCTGAATAAAAGGTCACAACTAGGTCATGACAGTGGCAGCTGTGCTCATGCTTGAGAACTTCCAACCTGTAAATTCAGCTACTCTATGACTCCTTTGGATCAGGGGCCAGCAGGAAGCTGCTGGACTTGCCTGGCATTTATGTATGTGGTCTCCATGCCTTTGCTCACAGGCTGTCACTTCAACGGGAAGTTAGCAACGGCAACCCAGAGATGCCTACAGATTCACTGCCCCATCACACATCAAAATGCTCAACACACACACTTCTCACTGGAGAAAGAACATGTGAACAGGGGAAAAAAACAGGGGGAAGAACAGACAAAATACAGTTTTAATAAATAAGTAAACTTACAGTAAAGATAACACTTCAACTGAATCACAGAATGTCAGGAGTTGGGAGGGACCTGGAAAGATCATCTAGTCCAACCCCCTGCCACAGCAGGATTCCCTAGCCCAGGTCACATAATGGTTCATTGCCCTGTGGAACTCCAAGAAGCAGCTTCCCACAAGAAAGTCTAGGTTATGCCTTGATATTGGCATAAACCATGAGTTTATTTTTACAGAAATACAAGGTATTGTTCAGAGACAGATTTGCTTTGACATACTGCTCCCTCACCCCAAGCAGAGTACATATCATATCAACCTAGTGTAGACACATAATCAACATGATGGAAAGAAACCTCCAACCCAAAAATCCACTCTGCACTTTATGCTGAAATTGGGACACTCCTTTTTGTAGCAAAACACACTGAAAACAATAAATGAATTTTTATGCTCAAGCCTTACCTTCCTTAACATTTGATATGATGTGAAGGAAACAACAAGTCCTTCTTGATACTAAAAGTTACCTTGCTGTATTATTAATCTACCTCAGGCCACAAGCTCCTAAAACTGCCTTTTCAGCGAGTATTGAAATGCCATTAACCACCAGTGCCCTAAGTGAATGGAAATCTAAATCTAATTTTCTAGCAGGCTCCATTTATAGAATAAAATCTGCCATGTTACATTAAGTTCCCTTATGACTTTAAAAATGCCACCATTCATAAAGAAAAGGTCTAGGGACAATCCACAGCAAGGAGTTTCCTCTGTGATATATTCTGTAGATAGCATCTGACATTACCTTATGACTTGGTGCCAAAGCTGTCAAATTAGAGCTCAAGAAAACATTTACCAAAATGATGTTTGCTTTGCTTTCTGGAGAGTGTGTCAGAGCACAGGATAAAATGCAGTGCTTTTTCTAAGTAGGACTCAGTGCATCCACACTGCCACCTGCAAAACACCAGCTAAAGTCAGGGTGAGCATGGCCTAAGGTGGCCTGAGGACAAGCTTTCCATCGCCACTCCAGCCATGCTGCAAGGGAGACACAGGGTGAAGACACCAGGTAACTCAGGCTTGTTCTCCCCCACAGCTCACCCAAAGCAGATGGGAGGTCAAGCCAGAAGGAACCCCATGCCTCTACACAGAAAGCAATCCAATGAACACCACAACAGAGACTAGCAGAGCACCACTAAACACTACAGCTAAACAGCAGCTCAAAAAGACTGAATGTGAAATGTGAAACTGCAACAGAGGATGCATTCTGGTCTTGAGAAAGCCATTTCCAGTCATTCTTACTCCTTTTTAGTAGTTCACATGTCACCAACCATTATCTTTTGTCACTTTCCTTCAGAATACAGGCTGTAACAATGACTGACACCTCTAAAGCTACAGTTAAAACCACATTGAGACAATCCCAGCTTGCCACTGTATTATCAAGTATCTTAATGCAACAGGAGTCAAACCACAGAAAAGAAAGGCCTTTTTGTGTTTGAATTTGTCATCTTAAACCAGTCAAAACTACCTGACTGAGATTAGGGAGGTTACTTGTTTTTAGGAAAAAAAATGAGTGTTTTAGGTAAGAAAGTATTGTGTTTGTTTTGAGACATTTTTCATCTACTGTTGGAGCAAAAGGGAACTGAGATCCTCTCTTAGTGAACATATACCTTGAAGAATCAGAACTGAGGCTTCCAAGCACCTGGCATCTGATGTGTGGTATTGGTAACTTCCTGTATAGTGGACATCACCTCTTCTTTATGTTCAAGTAATAACAGCAATTAAATACTAATTCTTGCCAGTACTTCCTGAATTAATGCAATGAAGTGTGAGTCTAGAATTCGAGTCACACAGACACAATGCAATTGCCTTCTCATGAAACTGTAATGAATAAAATCAAACAGCAGGATTGCCACTGGAAACAATGAATAGTAGCAATCTACTCCATCTTCTATTACACTGACTGCTTCATATAATTTCATTTCATTTCTACATAAAATAGAGAATTCTATTGTCTGCTCTGCTGCCATTTCTCTTGATATTTGAAATATATTTAATTATACACGGTCACATCTGAAGAGATAAAGCTCTCTGGAGAGAAAGAAATTGAACTTTTCCATATCAGATCACTTCTCTCTCCAGAAATGAATTCTTTATTACCCCCAAATTACATGGTATTATCCTGAAATGACATGATATGTCTTGTTTCTCATCTAGCACATTCCTGGAATTAAGCTGGAGTATAAAAGAAAACTAATGGTTCTGAGAATTGGCTGCTCCAAAGGCTTCACTCTTTCATTACTCACTCTCAATAACTGGCAGGAGAAGCAGGAAGAAATATGCCAATTGCATTCAGAGGGGGAAGTTAGGGCTTTTTTCTTTATGATGTTGCATTAAAAATTAAGGCAAATTGTAACAGCTGTTAGGGATATGTTAAACCTGCCAACGGTCTGTTTGTGCCGGAAGATTTTTTTCCCAAATTCTCAGTGTAGAGCTCTTCAATCCTTCAAGGGCCTAAGAAGAGTTTGCAATAGGGTGGCTGGCACACAGGGAAGGGGAGGAATTCATGGGAAATCTCACTGAAGATAAAAAGAGGTTCCAAAACGACTGAAACTTCTTTTTTTATCCCAAATATCAAGTACATCTGGAAAAAGCAGACACATTTCATAGCTATGTATTTGAGTTATCAATGCATTTTGGTAAATGTTCTACTTTTTGGCTCATATCTAATTCCCATAAAATGTGTAAACACAATAAAACACATTTCATTTTTTTCTCTAGACTTTTTTATTTTGATCTAGTTACTATGGATTTATAAGGAAGTAACTGTGATAGAAGGAATTTTGTAGTTTTTAATGACATCTATTTAAGCTACAGAAAAACCCCTAAATAATAATCTCCACAGCACATAATTCCTTATGACTGCTACAGCTTTCAAAATTTGGCCTATTTTCCAAATACAGGAGACAAAAAGTTCCAGAACAGGAAGTACTCTGGAAATACAACAATTATCTATGATAATAATTAATAATTTATATGATAAGCATGATTAGTATCATCTCTACAGATGCCTACATACAGCTCCTCTAAAGTGGCTCCTGGAACCTGCCCTAGTTACTAATTGCCTCAGGTTAACTCCCAGCTAAAAGAATGCCCAACTCAAAGCTGTGCAAACAACATTTCTGTATCACAAAGGCTTGTAACAGGCAGTTTACCAAAACACAAAGTATTGCTCTAAGACAGATTCTCTTTGACATACTGTCCCCCTCCTGCCCCAAGTGGAGCGGAGGATAATAAATCAATATCAATACTATGGGGGGGGGAGGGAGAAGCCAACCCAAAAATCCACTCCATCCAAATCTTACCAGGCAGTTTCAACTGAAAAAGGCAAAAGGCTGTTTATTCCTGCTGCCTGCCTGAGAAACCTGCAGGCTCAATCTTCTGGATCAAATGCAGGCTGCATCCTGTTTGTACAAGCAAGGGAGGAAGAAGTTGTAAAATTTGCATTGTGGAAAGCTGTAAAAGAAAGAAACCTTCTCGAGTTGTCAGTGCCCTGTGATGTATGGAGAGTGTAGAGGAACTGGGGACTGGGGGAGCTACAGTGCTGCTGGGGTCTGATACCATGCTAGCTCTAATTGAGCCCAGCCACATCCTGCAGCCTTTTAGAAGGCACTGAAAGGACAACCTACAGCAACATGAGCTAGTGGGAGGTGTCCCTGCCAGGCAGGGGGGTGGAACTGGATGATCTTGAAGGTCCCTTCCAACTCTGACTATTCTCTGATTGTTTTTATGGGTGTTATTATAGTAGTTCAAGATGTTTCTATGGGATTCAAAAGGAACCATTAACAAGGAGTGACAGCAACAGCAGAAATGCATCTGCAGATCCAAGGTGCTACGGATATCATCTTGAAAATACAGATGGAATAAGGAGCTACAACTGAGGTGAAAACAGTGTTTCCAGCCTGAGCACTTGACTACAATGCTCTCCTCCTTTCAAATTGCTCATGCTTTCTAAAGATATGCAGAATCAAAAGAGTTTTCTGAAAGCTGTAGGTGTGAACTATAAAAGCTCATGTTCTGCCAGTTCTTAACAACAGCCTGCACTGTCACAGCACATTCAGAGCACAACACTTATATTATCATTTTTTTTTACATTCATAAAACTCATTTAGCCTTTAAACTTTCATTAGATGTTAATAACTAGTTGAAAATCCTGCTTCCATTAACATATTGTTCAAACACCAGACTCCCCAAGTCTTAGAAAAGAACAATGGGGCTACTCTTTGCTATCTCTTGGTTAGAGCTTTCAAGGCTTTATGCTATGTACAAGTTTGTCTTCAGATGCTTCATAATTTATTACTGTTTCTTAATTAGATTTGCCTGCTTAGCAAAGCTAAGCAAAACAACAACAACAAGATAAAGAGAAGATGCAGGGATAATTACAGACTGACTTCTGTGAACAGCTTCAAAACATTTTAGCAAAGATAAAAAGTTAAAATAAATGCAATCCTAAAATCTGAGAAGGGGTCAGAATTATTTTCACTTCCAGGAGTGAACTATGATGCAAGGTGAATTGAAAGTGGTTTTGAAATCTCTTCTAATCTCTCCTTTTTATTTTCTATTATTATGCTGTTGAAATGTTTCAAAGAAAGTGATAATTGTTCTCAGAAAACATGACCAACTTTCAGAAAACCTCATTTTCCAAAGGGGAAGCATTTCAGTACAAATTATTAAGACTTGCTATATTATTTTCACAGTAGAAATTATTTTCCTTCCCTTGGCTAACAAATGTAAAAATTAAATTAGCAGCTTTGCCACAGAATTTGTAAGTGACAGACACAAATATGATCTGAAAGACAAAGAGAAAACTCCTGAGGCAAGAACAGTCCTTCTGTGATGAGTAACACCTTCTGTATACAACCACAGCATGAACTAAAAAGGAGTGGTAAATAAATGACAATTGGTCTCAACACTTAACCTTGGCAATTGTCTAATCTTTCCACTACTCCTTTATGGGCTTTTAATACAGCAGGAGCTCAACCTCCTTTATGTGCAACCTAACTCCACTCCCTGCTAGATCATTTTGGTTTCTATTTGTTGAATTTGGTAAGCCTAGGCCTCCAGTTGTATTGTCTTACTGAAATGTTATTCCTCTGCAGTAGATCCCAGACCAAAAGGAAAAATGACAAAGAAAAGTAAATACTTCTTTCACAGAAGTGAAATAATGTCCCACACTTCATGGGACTGGAAAGGGACCAGTCTTTAGGTGACTAACTTGACTAACATTCCTGCAGTGACAAAAAAAGGGAAAAGGCAGCAGTGAAAGATAGAAAACACACCATGTGTGAACAGGGTTTTATACCTTTTGAAGACCAGGTGAATTTTTGATTCCTTGCACAGTCTAAAATTCTATTTTTGATTATTTAGTTAATCTTTTGTTACCAAGGAAAAAAGGAGATTTGATTTTACCAAGAAAAAGGACCTTGCCTAACTTGGAGTAAACTTGCAAGAATTAGAAACAAGTCTCCAAATTTTTGCAAGCAGCAGAATTCAGCCCTGAATCACAGAATGGCTCAGGTTGAATCTGGGTTGAATAAGGTTGGAAGGGACCTTAAAGATCATCTAGTTCCTTGAGGTTGGAACTAGATGATCTGAATCATTAAAAAGCTCTCTTAAAGAACTGATATGATGGCCATTAACCAGTAAGTCTTCATCATGATACTTCAATTACAGCAGGAAAACAAACAAAAAAATAGGTTTCCATTAAAATCAATCCCTTTCACTTTCTTAAACCAGCATCTCTTTCCCCATATATATCCCTCTCCCATTAAATATTTATTCACAGATCTATATTTTGTCTGCTCAGAACATACTTTTAGAAATTACTTTCTCTGGCAAAATAAAGACTAGAGTAACTGCAGTTGTAAACCAGGGCAAATTTCATTCACTTCAGGGAGTGTATGTGAGTGCTCTAAGGCACAGTTACATGCCCAGTTCAACACACCTGTGTGAAATCTGTTTCTAAACCTGGAGGCTGCTGCACATTGTTCTAGTTTTATTTTATTTTATTGCAAAAGGAATTTTTAATGTATGTAATTTCTCGGTTTCCCTTTTATCTTGAACCACTTTGGTCCTGCAGCCCCTTTGTGGGTTTGTTTGGTCCAGCATCCTCTGAGGGATTGACAGCAGGTAACTTTGAAAGCAGAAGAGAACAGATGAGTTTACTACTGTATCTTCCCACATCTCTCTGTTTCTACAGGTGAGAACCTCAGACACCCTGAGGTGAAGGGCTTGCCTATGTATTTACAATCAGTTTGCCTTCAGTTTTCCCAGTCTCCCAAATTGACATCATCTTTTAGCATCCATAACACTTGCAGCAAAGCAATTCCATATCTTTCAGCATCCATGCTGCTCTTCTGCAGATCTATCCACCTTCTGCCATGCCATTTTTGAGATGAGAGCACTGCACACAGGATTCAGCTTGTGGATGAATCAAGGATACATTAATGGCATAACAGCTTTTCTGCTTTCTTTACTCAACTCCTTTCCTAATTTGCATTTTTGGCCACTGTTTCAGAGCCAACCTTTCAGTCAACATTAAATGCTTTAAGTATCAGCAAGTTAAACTGCACTGAGAAGGTAGGGGAAGAAAAAAAATCTTTAAATCCTTAAACATGAATGTTATAACTCAAGGAGCTAAGGACAGACAGTCCTTATGGTAAATACTATGTGAGATGAAGGAGTACATCACAATTTTACATGGCCTAAAACTCCAGGCGATGTGCATGGAACCAATTTTTGTCAGCACAGCTCCAGCTTTTAGTCAGCAAAACATCAGAGGGCATTTTTAAATCACTATCTGTTTTCTGCAGCTGGTTCATTTTTAATGGCTAAGAAACAGTCACATTGTCTCTCTTTGAAGAAGTCACCATTATGAGAGATAACAAAGAGGATTCATCAGATCTTTGACTACTCTACAGCGCCGGTTTCTCAGATAACAATTCTCATTCCCATCTCCTCCTCTCCCTTCCCTTTCAGAAAGAGTTATGATACTGTTCAAAGCTCTGTAGAAATTTACTGAGGTAATTTACCATTACTTTCCCTTTAAGAAGCCTTGGATTTCTGGAATTGTCAGCAAATCTTACACAGCCAGCATAGCTGAAGTTATTTCCCTTGATCACCTCTGATACAGCTCGAGGTGTGACATCCTTCACATCACCCAGACATCAGCAACTGTCTTGTCCTTTCATCCTCCAGTGGCTAAGCTTCTGTGTAGCTGGAGAAAGTATCAATAACCCCTAGCTGCTTTCCAGTTAATTTTTCTGTTAATGAATCTTGCACATCAACTTCTATGAACTCCCAGGATTCAGAAGCTCTAAGGCATTTGCTACAAAAAAATCCTTGTCCCCTCTTGATAAGCTTTCCTCTCTCAACAAGTACAGGCACACACTCATTCATCAAGCCCAGTGCACACCAGCTCTGCACATTAAAATCCAAACAAGACATCTTGCAGCTATCATACTCCCTGGCTATTCTGAAGATAAAGCAGTATTATTATCTGCATGGCTGCTGACAAAACCACTTAGTTACTGCCATCAGCATATATTGTTGTGCATTGTGTCTAGTCACCAGAGCTGAAATTAAAGAAAACAACAAGCATAATTTCAGCTTCCATATTTTAAAGTCAGTGAAGAGTCTACCTCAGATACTCTGACTTTCCATCAACAGACCAGGAATTTCTATAGGGATCACTTTGTAAATAGGCAAGATTCACAGAGTCTGAAGTTTCACATAAAAGGAAATACATTGTTTTTGTTTAATGCTCAGCATTTGTTCTAAAGATTCAGTTCATAGCACACTCAACTGGTTTTAGAAGTATGCAGGAGACTACGTGGCTTTTCTCTGGTTGCTCTGAGGGTAAAAGAAAACTCCTATTAACATCCAGCATCAAAAGTATCTCCATGCAACACAATCATTTGTGTTCGGATACCCATAAGGGAGCAAGCAGCAGCCTGCTGCCTCCAGGCTGACCTTTCTAAAAGAAGACATTATCAGCTGCTATTGCCCCTCACCAGCTTAAGAGGGACTGCACTTCTGAGTTATATGAGTAAGTACATTTCTACTGAACCAGGTTACTGAAAGAAAGATGGCACAGCCTTAACACTTAATGATTTAACCTATTGATTACAGTAGTAATCGCAGTGCATACACACAGAGCTACCTTGGATACTGTTTTCCTTCTAGTCTATAGACTTAAACCAGTGCTGTAATACTGGACTAAACAGAATTTAGTCACAAAAGCATCCCTTAATATAGTAATATTGCATCTAGAGTTCATACCTGCCTAAGGCTAGAATAACAAGTACATCAAAACTGGAAGCTGCAAGGCTGTGATGCCCTTCTGAATCAACTGGCAGAGTGAAACATGGCATGTCCACTGCCACCATCAGCAAGAAAGAAGATAAAATGGAGGAAACAAGAGCAAAGAGCCTGAAGGAAGAGCAGAGAGGAGTGCAGCCCAAAGCTGAGCATAGAGACCTCCAGTAGAAATGCAGAGCGTGTGCCCCAGGAAAATCCTGGCAGAGCTCTCTGAGCCATTTAATAGAGTAAGGAAATTCTACATTGCACACCCATGGAAAGTGGAAGGAGGAAAATAACTCTGGATGCTGAAAGACCATACTGCATCTCTGCTATACTGTGGATAGTGCTCCCAGAACCTGGCCACCATCAGCAGGACAAAAGCTGGAATGCCTTGAAAGATATCCGACGGATGCTGAGTGCTAAATGCCTAAGATACGCGACAGAAGCTAGGATCAGCTCTGGGAGTCAAGAAGAGCTGCTGCCACACTGTGGTAAACTGCAACAAAAGGGCACTTCTCTTGATCATAATGTAGCCTGCAACACACCTCTGATCAAAGAGAAGGTTTGTAATTTGTGACCAGTCAGCATTAATACAATGCTAAAAATATGGAGAGAGCAAGGCAGCTGCTTGGAACCTTACACCTCCCCTCCGGGAAAGGGCTCAGCAGTCACAGTGCCATGTGCACACAACAAGGGAGCAGTCAGATAAAGGAGATAGCTTTCTGGAAAGGTAAGAGCTGTTACTAAACATCTTTCTGGAAGAACAATCACTTGAAAACTAAATGATGTTATTTAATATCGACTTAAATAAAAGACCCCATTTTGTAAACACTGGAAGAATATGGAGCATAATCAGATACAAGCTACACATGGCAGTTGAAATTTATTTTTCTTTAAGATACTAAACTAACTTCAAAATTTAAACAAACCTTAAAAATGTAAAACTCCAGCATGTTTTGGAATAGAATTTTTCATTAACCAGATACCGAAAATATTTTTTAAGCAACCCTTCACCTAAACTATAGCACAGCAGATGATACCATGAAAAGCAAAGATGATGATTCCTAATTCTCCCTTGCACCCACTACACAAAGATACAAATATACAGGTAAAATTGTGATTTTTGTGTATATACACACACACAAACACAATTGTTTTTACTCAAAAATCCTTCTAGCATGTATAAAAGAAAAAAAAAGTAATGCATGCAGTTCTTTTGGAAAAAAAAGAACAGCAAAAAGCTGTCTTGTGATTAGCAGTTACAGATTGCCCTTGGGTTTTCAACTTTTCTCATTAGAGGCTGCTCAGAAGTACTCCTAGAACACTGAATGGGTCTAGAGAGGGATTTGAAACAGTGATCTGCTTGAAATGTGTACAGATGTGTTGAATCAGATGAGAAATACCAGAGGAAACAAGGTTTTAATATTTCATGAAACTTTCAAAAGAAGTGTCCAGTGCTAAAGTTGTAAGGAGATGAAAATCAGTCTTGACTGCCCTGTTTTTTACTGCAGGCTACTGAGAGAGCAAGCACTCCAGAGGCTGAGACCCAGAGCATGAAGCAAGTATCTCGCAACCTCCTAGAACACACTGAAGTATGGGGAAAAAACCCTCATAAAGATGAATTCTGGTGTCAGTATCTACTTTCCCCAAATGGATCCAACACAGAAGTTGTTCAATTTACAAATCAAGAAGCACTTTTCTCACTTTCAAGGCTATAAAAGTCCAGAACTCAAAGGAAATTACATGTTCTTTTTCTACCACTGCTAGAAAAGGTTTTGCTTTTGTAAATTAAGTGACAGCTTTCATAGTTGACTCAAACACAGCTTTACACAAAAGGAAGTTGGTAAGCTGTGATTTTCTTGAAAATGCATTTCTATTATGTAGAAACTGAGAGACAACAAAAGACAGACATTAGACAAATGAGGGAAAGAATTATGCTTAATTAGCAATCAGATTCTCAGGTGTAACTGACACTAAACAGTGTGTGAAGTTGCAAGATGGATAAAAGCTGAGCAGAGGGAAAGCTTTCATCCTTTCTATTCAGCTGCTGTGTAAAGTTACTGGAAGCTAGCTCTCCCAGATTGAATGGCATGGAGCAGAAACAGCTCCTCAGCTAACATGCTGAACCAGGTATCAGGAATTGCAATGGCATAGTAAAAGTGCTGTCATAAGTAGTAAAAAAGCTTTCAGAATGAATGTACTATGCCTCCTTACTTTATACTTTTCATGTGGTGTGGGCATTTCCACAGGTAGCTGAATACAACCCAAGAGTCCTTATTGCAGGAGACACAACTGGATTATACCACAGAGTGGAAGGATTCATTCCAGCAGCTTAGGGGAGCTGTGCCTTTGTGCCTGGAGGGATCAAGCATGCCTTATTACTGACTACTTTCACAGACTTCTCATTTTATGGACTTGCTGAGCCCACAGAGCTTTCATCTTGCCATGAATATGCTCAGAGGAAAGATGGCATCAGTTGCAACCTCTGAGGCTGGCCAGTGGATAAGGAAAAGAAACGTCTTGTGTTCAGTCCTTCCTGAGAGGGAACAGTTAAGTCCCTGCACAAAGCTGGCAGATAAAAGCAGCTCCCCTCCTCCTGATCTGACCTAAGACAGCACTCCACACAGAAATTTATAGTGATTGACTTAGAGGGACCATTTGCATTGTTTCTATATTTTCTTATAGCACCAGTAGAAGTAGAAATGCTTCTGAACTGCTTTATTGCTCTGTAGCAGCATCACTTGACACCACAGGCTCACAAGGCACGTTATGGAGACAAGGTGTACTTGAACCACACACTCCTGTGCTCTCCATGGCTTAGATTCAGCTCACCTGCATGTTCTGGGAAAGTACTAGAAGCTAGAATAGAATTAGAGATCTTATTTCCACATAAACCAAAATTTGGTTGTTTGGTTTTGAAGTCTTTGGTTTTCTTAGTTAAAAATAACAACCACCCAACCCAATCACAACCAACATAGAATGGCTGAGGTTGGAAGGGGCCTTAAAGATCATCTAGCTCCAACCCCCCTGCCATGGGCAGGGATGCCACACACTGGACCAGGTTGCCATGTGCACAGGTCAAATCCCCTCCTCACATAGGGTTTTTTTTCCATCATAGCAAGGGCTACTATAGCTGACTTGCAATGACTTTCTTCATCCTTTCACATTTCCTGAATCAGCTGAGACGTCCTGGCCAGTTCATAATGGTTTCTGTAGCTCAGGTGTCAGTTGGTGTTGGACACTCAGGACTAAGAGCTGAAGAACAGACAGAAAAAAATCCTAGAGACTGACCTGTGCTCCTTAGGCTGCATTTGTAATGGGAGCATGAATTTTAAAAGGAAAATGAATTTTTATTGAGGTGACTATTGCAAGCCTTCTCTTTTTTTTCACCAGTTTTCAGTACCAGGCTCCAACACTTTACCATCATTTATTTCCCTTGCTACTTTGACTACACACTCTGAACCCTTCCTCCCTTCGATTGCAGTGACCACTCAAACCTCCTTGCCTTTAAACTCCCATGGTAAACTCAGAGACACAAAGTTTCTAAGCTTCAAGGTCAATAACCTTCTTGATACTGTTTTCACAAAGCAGCAGTGGCACAGTGCACTGACTATGACCAGACAAAGGAAGATTAGGTACCACTCAATTCCACTAGATACAATATTCATGAATGAAAACAGAGGCTGGGGAGTAAAAAACAGGGAGTGGAGGAGAGATGATGAATGACTTTAGAAACAATCATTAGAAATAGACTGCCAGCCCCAGACAGCAATGATGCAAATGAACAACTTGAGACAATTCAGATAAGGACACAGGTTTTGGAACAAGTCAAAGCCAAGGATCTGTTTTAATCTCAGTGAAGTGCCAGATGAGCTCTGCAGCATCAGCCAGGTTCAATTTAGTCTGATACTTAACTCCCTTTACTACACGTGTAGCTTTGTAGCAAAACAGCAGGAGAAGTTACACCCTCAAGATAGTTTGATATGCAATCTGGAACAACTACTCTCCTTTTTGTTGTGGCTCTGGCACTCCACTGCATAACAATCATTATTTAACTAATAATATAGCACTTTCTGTTCTCTTGGAGGGTAAGCAGCATGTGGTTTTCTGAGGCTCTGAATGCCACACTGATCAGTGTCATCAGTGTCTCTTCCACACACGTTCAGATCCTTTTCTCCCAGGAATGTCACACTGCTGCTACCTTCTCCCTTTCCTTTTTTGTTTTATTTAGGAAATTTTGGTATCATGATCAAACCTGCAGATGCTTCAGCTGCATATTCAGCTGAATAGCTGTGCTGCAGTTGGTAGGAATACTGGCCAGATGAAAAATGCTACCACAGTTACAAATTCAAGGGGCTGAGGTTTCAGATTTAACCACAGTGTCTTGCAGGAGGTTGTAAACTAAAGCAGATACAGCACCAGTGACAGTGATAGTTTTTGGCTGGGGCTTTTTTTTGGTCTTCTGTTATTTATTTGTTTTTATTTTTCAACCAAAGCTAGACTTCTGCTTCTTTTCTTCTGCACAGGTCTCTATAGTGCTCTCCAGCTAATGCATTCTTCAGCTTAAAAGTGCCCATTCAGGGAGCTTCCACTTGCACCTGTACTGCAGTGAACCACCACAGAAGGACTTGTTACACTTCAGCAAAAGACAGAACTTATTCTCAGATCCAAGCACACCCATTCAGGTATTTTTATTTCCTTCTCCAATGTGTTTTGTTTTCAAGAAACTGAAACAGAGGGCAAGGATGTGAAGGGTTATCATGACTGGAAAGAAGGTTTGGAATAGTAGCAGGTGTCCCATTTTTCAGTTTGGTTCCTAGTTGTAAAAAGCCCAGTGAGTAAAGGCAGAGCAAGACACAAGGATAGGTGACATCAAATCTGATTATGGTTGGAGTACTGTAATGCTGAACCTGTGCTATAACAGGAGTGATGCACATATTAAAGATCATTTCCATCACCTTTAAAAAAGGAAATTTAGTATGCTAGCTCGTAGAGTAATCAAATAAGTCTTAGAGTGTTTTGCTAAGGCTTTCAAATAGATGCATGCCAAAATGAAGAAAAGCAAGATTCTGAAATGATAAAGGCAACCCCCCCCCCAGGATTCAAGTAGCTAACAGACTGTTCAACTTGGTATGGAAAAGTAAAACGACTTTATTTTAAATCCTCTGCCGTTATTTCATTTCAGTTCAACTCCTAAAAGGCTTATTTCTTTCTGAGACTGCTCCAGTTGCTCTCTGTGGGAAACCATAGGGCTTATATATTATTCATCCAACTAAAAACCCTGAGGCAGGACCCCTATGGAGCCTCTTCAGTAATTGGTCTCCAGATGCTGGTGATCTGCAGTGCTCTAAAAGTCCTTAAACATCAGGAGAACACAATTCCATCTGCTTTGCAAGCTGCATGGAGCTTAAAGGGACAACACTGACTGCTCAGCCACATTTCCACCAGCCCTTACAGAACCTAATTACTCATGAACTCACATCCATTGAACTACAATTTCTGTGTCTAACACAGCAGCATGAACATTTCCAATGAGACAATCACTGCACTGTTTAATAAATGTGTCTCAGCTGACCAACCAGCCAGGAAAGCAGTGCATATTGGCAGCAAAATTACCAACCCCTCTCATGGTTCCAGAACACACTGAAGGGGGAGGCTGAGAGTAAAATCCTGAGCAGGAATCATTCTGTATTAGCATATCCTGACAAGAGGCAGGTATGTGCAGTGAAAGTTCATTTGATATTTGCATCTATACCCTGAAACTGGAAGAGTCCAACCTAAGCATTTATGCCATTCATTGAAACAGGGCCTTGAAGCAGGAATAAAATTACTTTGTTCTGCACTTGAATGGTCAATCTCTCTATTTCCTTGGACCTCCACAAACTGCCACTAATAAGCATTGAAACACTTCTTTTTCCAAGAATAGTGTAATCCAAAACACATGAGTTTTCAGGACATTTCCCCTGCAAGCATTGTTTAAAAGCTAATAATGGAGGTTTTTAATGATAAATTAATTTGGATCAGGAAGGGATGCTGAAAGATCATCAGCCACTCACCTAACAGAGCTTTCTCCTTTCTATCTCATTTTGACCTATCTGCATGGTTTCCTGCTACAGCCTGTACAGCATCATCATTCTGATTTTCGAAGTCTGCCCCAACAACTTGGTTCCCTGAAGTGCCAGGTTTGTGAAGAGACTTGAAAGGCAGCAGTTTGAGGCTGACAACCTAAGTTCATTTAACCTAGACTTGCTGTTTGCCACCAAGGTCAGTGAAAGGCAACTGAGGCAGTTTGTACTGTACCCTTGTGCTGTACAGAGGCACATCTAGGTGGTGAAAGAACCACATGACTTGAAGTCAGCTGCTATGCACACCAGAAGCAGCAGGGACTGGCAATCATGGCTGATTCAAAGACATGCCTCCTCAAGAAGGGTGGAAATAAAAGCCCAAGTGGGTGTGTAATGCTACAAGGTGAGTATGCTAGGTAATAAAAAGGAGTAAGACAGATAAAACACAACCTACTTCAGCTGAAATGAAATTGTCATGACATGATGAAAGAGGTTCTGATCAGGGTAACATCAGAAGTCAGGTACAGGTCTTCAGAATGACACAGGAGGTTCTCTTCTCAGGGGGAGACAAAAGGACCAGCTGCTGCTCACTGGCTGCAAAAGCCAACAGATTTCTCACCACTATCATTCAGCCAGTAAGAGGCAAAGAAATTTTGGATGCAAAATTTTGGCCAGCTATAAGAGAAGCTGTCAAGACAGCATCCTCAGAATAATCATGTGTGACTAAACTCTGAACTAAAAAGGAGGGCAGTAGCTTGGAAAACATATCATAGAATCATATACAATAACTTCCCTGTCAGTGCCTACAGCACAGCAACCTTGAAACAAACTCATGAAGCAAGGGTCTTGTGGTGCTTACTTATGCAAACCCTTACACCTTTAGTGAAGGTGTTCTCTGAATCTCAGTAGCCAAGGGCAAATGCACAGGAATAAATAAGTAGAGTGTTCTAGGCTGGAGAACTAGTCCAACCTAATTTGGAGTTAGTATTAGGATGGTCAGCTCCAACCCCAAAATTAAAGTACACAGTCTTTACTCTTGGTCACAGATGTACTACTACTCATTTTAGAGTTACTACATCATCTATCATTTACCTGGTAATTGTTAAACAATGTATGGGAAGCTGCAGAGCCCAGCAGAGCTCAAGCCTTGTGTAACACTTCTCCTCATCACTGGTACATAAATGACAATAACTCAGCTGTTGCAGACTTGCACCACCTCAGGGAATTGAGTGCAACTGTGCTGATAGAAAAAGCTGGTATGTTTTTGAAGTTATCACAGAAGCAAGAATTCTATGTATAGGACAGAGATGGGATACTAAGAATAAGAACTCACTTCAATCCAGACTCTCTCACTTACTGCCTCTATTGGTCTGCTTTTCATTGGAGGAAACCTCAACTTCACAGTGCTCACCAAAAAAGGCAGAGGTTTCTCTTAGAAGAGATTGCCTCTGACAGAGGAAATATGAGTAGACTAGAGAAGCTTATATGAATACAGAAACACTGTAACAAATGGAAAAGGAGCCTTCTGGTTTTGTTTTAGAAACAGAGAAAGAACTTAATTATTAAAAATAAATAGATGCACACTTGCAGCACTAGAAAAACTGAAGAATGCCTGTTCATAGAAGCTACATATTCCAAAGCAACATGTGCTGTGTACACATTTACACCTCCCCCTCCCCCTAATGTACCTAGTGAAATAATGTTCTGATAATAGAGGAAAGCTAATAAAAGCAGTTCTTGCAGTGCTAGGCATGCATTAGGAAGTTTTAAAATGCTTTCAAGTGATCCTACCAGAAGGTGCTTGAAACTTTTGTATAACCCAAATCATTATAAACAATAATTGGAGAAGGTTTCCTGAGCATTAGCATACTTACATGCAGTTTAAAATAGCAGAGAGCCCCAACAAGAAACTGCAAACTGCAAGGCTTGCAGTCACTACCACATGCCTGCCTGAGACAGGATTTAGGGCCAGCAGAGGCTTAAAAAAGGCAAGCTAATTAGCAATCAGTGTAACAACTCGTTTCCTTAAATACCTAATAGGACACAGTTTTACAGCTGTTACACTAATTTCAGTGCCTTACAAAGGCCACAGTTTCTCCTACAGGTATCTGCACTGCAGACAGATGTCCTTCCCATGAAATGCAAGTGAGAGCATGGAACTCTCTTGCTTTTTCCTGTTCCTCCCCTAGCTGTCATGCCTGTCACAGTAAATAGCTTCTGTATGATAGAGAAGAGGAAACCCACAATGGGCTGAAGAACAGAATCTGCTGTCCTTGAACACTGGGAAATCTAACTTCTTCTCAAAGGTTACTTCAGATCAACATACATGTATAGCACTCCTTACCCTTCACACCACTGATCTGGAAGGAGCCTTCTGGGCCACAGTCCTTGCTGTCCCAGAGTCTTACAGTAAGGCCTGGTAACACAGTCTTTCTACAGTAACTAAAATCTGATACCTTTTTTCTTCTACTTCGTAAAAACAATTAAGAGTTTCCTCTCTTTTTGAATTCCTTCACCAAAAGAACATACACTATCCTGAAACTCATGTTGAGAAGTCTCTGTTTCAGATTTGGAGAGAACAAATAAGTTACTTCTCTAGCTAAGCTGCTTATTTTTCTTGGTCAGTTCACATTTGGAGGCAAGGTTCAGCAAAACACAATCCTACATAGATTTATTATCTCGCAGTTACAAGGGATGACAACAAGGTGAGAAGAATTCAGAGGCTCCTACTATAAACAGTATTCACCCTCTGATGTCTCTGTTTTGACATCTACATATTAACCCTCTTCAGTTAGTCATAAATTAGATTCATTTAAAGATGCTTAAAGTCCAGCTAAGGAAAATGAAAATGATAGAGTTTTTCTGCATAAGTATGCAGAGGGACATGTGGCCCTGACACACCCAGAGCATGTGCCTGTGTGCATGCAGGCATTTACCATTTCTAAGAAGTCTCCTTTACAGTGTTTTATCACTCTAGAAATCATGTTTCAGAGTTTTACAGAGACTTAGGTCAAGAATCCTCCTCAGCAGCATGACAAAAACCCTGACTACATATAAATTGTAAATACTGTAATCAAATAATTAGGACAAGCAGCATATTACAGAACCACAGAATAGCCAGAGCTGGAAGGGACCCACAAGGATCACCAAGTCCAATTCCTATTTAGGCACAGGACAGCCCCAAAGTCACACCATGTGTCTAACAGCATTGTCCAAGTGCTTCTTAAACTCCATGAGAGTTAGTGCCATGGCAGCCTCCCTGGGGAGCCTGTTCCAGTGCTCCAGCACTCTCTGGGTAAAGAACCACTTCCCAACATCCAACCTGAATTTCCCCCAGGTCCTGTCACTGGTCACCAGAGAGAAGAGGTCAGCACCCACCCCTCCCTCTCTGCTGAGGAAGTTATAAACTGCCATGAGGTCTCCCCTCAGCCTCCTCTTCTCCAGGCTGAACAGACCAAGTGCTTTCAGCCTTTCCACATAAGACTTCCTCTCCCTTCCCTTCACCATCCTTGTGGCCTCCTCTGGACACTCTCCAACAACTTCACGTCCCTCTTGTACTGTGGTGCCCAAAACTGCACCCAGTACTCCAAATGAGTATTAGCCTATTAGATATTGCTGAGAAACACACCACTGGATGCAATTACAAATCAATATTTGAAGTACCTGCTCTCTGAAGCATTTTAACAGCATTTCATTAAGTATCTGATGAGGTATCTATGGCAAAACCAGGATGTGCTTTTGGCCTGTTTGTCTGTTGTACACAAAAGTATTCACCACAGCACTATTAGTCATTAACATTTTAAGACTCAGAATGTTCTTTGATGCATTAGATCTCTCTGACCCATACTTTTCCTACTTCAAGTCTGGAGTTTATTGTTCAAAAGCTATCCAGTTTATATTTATGAGGTTATATCAGTGGCTTATATAGCTCTGAACCTGTTTGTCACATCATGCCTCACACCCAGGATGGGAAATCTAAGTATAAAATACAAAGTTGCCAATTTAACATTTCTCCTAAATGGGGAGACATTATGTGATTGTTGTATTGCAAGTCTCCAAATTATTTTCTATTTGCACTTATTCCTCTATGCCATTGGCCCACTGGGGAAAGGACACTTTGCTACGAGTTGCCTTCCACACCAAGCAGCTAGGGAAATGCATTTATAATGCTTGGAAAGTTACACAGCAGTTCTGAGAGTTACAGCTCACAGTTGAGAGTTCTGAAGAGATTATATTAATTCTCTTAGAGTAAATCACTGTGGTAGAATAATCAAGTTTATGACTAAGAGAAACGCATAAGCAAAATAATCCTGGGAGGACTGGGAACATGAAACAATTGCAGTAAAAGGCAACTTTATAGATTTCTATTTTACAGCAGTTGTGTCCCAAATCCCTGTGAACAAGGCCTATTTCTGAACACACTTGTTGAGGGAAAGCTGAAACAAAGAAAACAACATCAAAGAACATGGAATAAATATCTAGCATATTGCACTTGTGTAGGTAGCTGGTTAAACAACAGATCAATTTTCACACTGGCTTTGCAGGCATTGGGAAGGCAAGGCTAGAGCATCTCTTCCAAGGCTTAAAATGTGTCTGGAGATCAACACCACAGCACAATAACAAGATTTGCATTAATCTGAGCAATAACATGGGCTAACATTTGTAAATCTTCACATCCTTCTTACTTTAAAGGATAAAAAATAAACCATCAGTTGCTACATTATTTTGGGTAGTAGTTTATGGCTGGTCTGCCTGATGGAAAAGACCTTGCACTAAATCACTGATAGCATTGTAGGGTATAGGAAGTAAGTTTATATAGTCTAATGAGATTATTGATTATGGAAGGTAACTGTAGTTACACAATATTGATGTCTTTCTCTCTTTCCATTGGGGAAAAGATTTATGAAGGATGCCCACGGAATTCCACTGGAAGTTAATGCTCTTCCTCAACAGGGAATCAAAGACAAAGAGTAGCAAGACAACCTCAAACACACACCTTCTCTATCTTCAACAGGAATTACTTTAGAACTAAGCAGCTCATTCCTTCAGAGAATTAAGATGACATTAATGTCTTGGAGGAAACATGACCTTGGCATCAACATGCTGCTTTTGTCCCTCTTTGAGGTCTTTCTGTTTCATTGAAATTAAAAGCCGCCTACATTTCTCTTCTGTACCATAGTGTGGACTAGAACATACACAATTTCACCAGTAACAACTGTACATGAATTTAGTGGGGGGGTTAGGGGAAAACAGCAAAAACATCCTATTAGGACACATTTGGAATGTGTAAAAGCATTTTATTCTTATTGTTAAGAAAATAAGGGTTTTTTCCTCTCTTATGTGTCATGTACATGCAAGTTGTCTCTGAAAACATTCAGTGGAGACAGAGACAAAATGTCAGCTAGGAAATATTACCTTAACATCCATACAACAGCACTGAAAATCAGTAACAGCAGAAACAGAGACAATACAGGGCAACGTGGTAATAGACTCCCAATGGGAGAACCAAGTGTCTGTTCTCCTTCAGGAGGGGACACATGTTCACTCTGGAGAGGAGGTAGCACAGGAGAAGAGCAGGACAAGCTGTCAGCTCTGTCTGCTCGGTCACAGGAAGAACTTCTGCTCAGAGAACCTATGGTGCTTTCTCCCTTTCTGTAACAGAAACTGAAACCAGCCACCCCTTCCCTTGGTGGCCCCTGGGAAGACACAGAGTATATGAAACCTGACATGCAGGTTTAGTTGGGCTTTGCTGTTTTCCCCTCTCTATTGCTGAATTTGTACATGCTCAAGGCTTGCCCTTGGGAAAAAGGAAATGGCAACAAGCCCCTTGCCTGGGACAGTTCAATGATGCAGCACTCATTAACAGAACCCAAACACTTTAGGTGAAAGATTATGAACAAATAATTCTGGCAACACACCAGTTCATGCATTGAGCCTAAACATTTTCATTCAGATATGAATTTGCAGAAGGATGTCCTATCTCAAGCTGGAAATAAATTCCACCTTCTACCATCCTTATCTGAACTGTACCAATTTTCTGCACATCAGCAGTAGTACCAACAGAGGAAGAGAAAGTCAGAAGCAGGGAACTTGCAGACATGCTGCTGTTGTGCTCTTTCCCACCACTTTTCTCTCCTCAGTTCTTGTCTTAGATTGCACAGACTTACAAGCATGGAGATTTAAATTCACAAAAGCTTGGTCTCCTGCAAGCAACACAAAGGAAAGCAGAAAAAACTTCCTCTGCAGTATTATTACACCTTCCCCTATACTTCCTCACAGCTCCTGAATCACAAGCTACTTTCCATTTAGTATGCACTAGATAGAATTTAATTAGCACTTGTATAGCTGTTCACTAGGAATCCAGAGACTTCACTGAGGTTATCTTCTGCCTGACAATATTGTTAGCATATGTCATTTGATAGATGATTCTGACCCAGCAGTTTTCACTCTCAGGCTTAGCAGGGGTGAAGGAAATCAAAGCTGAGAAACCAAGAACTTGGTTGTGACCACACTCAAAATTTCTCGCTGTTCTTTATCCATGACCCAGAATCATCAGTCAGCTGATGATGCAGAGAAGTACTGAACAGACTCAATCATGACAAAAGGCATTTTATGTGTCCCTGCTTGCAGCAGGGGGGTTGGACTAGATGACCTCTAAAGTCCCTGGTGTGGTTTATTCTGGAGAAGAGGAAGCTCAGGAGACCTTATCTCTCTACAACCACCTTAAAGGATGTTGTAGTGAGGTGGGGTCTGTCTCTTCTCCCAGGTAAGAAGAGAGGATGAGTGAAAATGGCCTGAAGTTGTGCCAGGGGAGGTTTTGATTGGATATTAGGAAAAATTTCTTCACTGAAAGAGTGATTAAGCATTGGGACAGGCTGCCCAGGGCAGTGGTGGAGTTGGCATCACTGGAGACGTTCTAAAACAATGTAGATGTGGCACTTAGGGGCATGGTTTAGTGGTGGACATGGCTGTGTTAGGCTAATGACAGGACTCTATCAACTTGGAGGTCTTTGCCAAAACCACAATGATTCCATGATCTATGACCATGCCAGTGACAGTGCAACAGTATCACTTAGCTGTAGCAATGCTCTGAGATAATTCCTCTGCTGTAGCACTACCAGAGCTGGCAAATGGTGTTCTCTGCTGTGAGAAGTTCCCTTCCCAGCTGTAGGCAGGTTTTTGATTTAGATCATACATGAAAAGAAAATTGACTGAACTGAGAGTGGTTGGCAACCACCACCTAAAAATTCCACAGCAGGAACCTGCACAGGGGAAAAAGGTTTCATTTCAGAGTGTTGCTATTCTGAATAAATCTTGATTCATGAAGTATATAATCACAGTACTAAGCCATGGTACCTATTGGCCTTTCCCTCTGATGCTAATAGCACACTTGGCACAAACCAGATTTCCACACACAGGCTGTCAATGGCAGCTACTGTTGACAACTGGAGAATTTGATGGTACTCACAAATAGCTACACTAATTGGGCTTAATTCTCATTTAAAAATCTTGATCAAACAGTCATTCCTGGCAATGCTCTGAGGCCTCTGAGTACAGACCTCTGGTACAAATATTCACTACAGAGGAATTCCCCTGAATTGCACAGCTCAGCTCTTTCTTAAAGTGTCAGCAAAGATGTACAGAAATCTGCAACAGGCACAGGCTGGGCTGCCTCTCTCAGAGCCTCCCCAGATTAACAGGCACGGAGAGGAATTAGTTGCAGGAAGATATTTGCAGCTCCAGCACTGTGGCCAAGTGCTCAGCTGTTAAAGTCTGTGTTAAGCCAGCAGGGAACCTTCAATTTCACATGTGAAAGGAGGATTTCTGTGCCAAACCTAAACCTCAAATTAAGAGTCAGGTGCATCTCTCATTGTATTTGACACGAAAGAATCTCTCAGTAGGGTTAAGGTGCATAAGGGTCTTTAACTGAGCTTGGTTTACTAGAACTTTATTCACAAGAAACTGGAGGAACAGACCCAAGGACTGGGAAAGAATAGCCAGAATTTAACACTCAGGAAATGTGATTCAAATGCATCATTTAGTTGTTGACAGATTAGCACAGATCCAAACCCAAAGACACAGGTGGAAGCATGTCAAAACAAAGGTGCATCAGATTTTTAGTTCAGAATCTGACCTCCTGTCACCAAACTGATTAAACATCAGTTGGTAAATACAGTGGCTCAGCTAGCACATGAAAGAAACGCTGTAAACCTCCATGCTGTCTGACCAGCTGACTAACAAGCAATAAAACTAGGCACAGCATATCAGAGACAGTTTTCATTAACTCACTCTGGTAAAGAGCCTCCCAGTATGGAAGAGATGAAGCACACCACATACAATATCAAATACTGGCTACACAAATTCCTACTCCAAACCAAAGCAGCCCACTGTTAGAAAAGATCACAACTATTCCCTAGGTAATGGAAGTCCCTGGAAGTTCTGCTCACTTTCAGACCTGTGTTTAGAAAAGTATCAGTGTTAAGTCAGCTAAGATCAAGTTTTCAAAGAACACCTCCAAAGTTTGCTTTTAGGTAACAGTTAACTGTCAGGCACACCTGACATGTGCACAAGAACATGCAGTCTGTGTTTTCAGACATCCATAAACCCTCACATTAGAAGGATTAATGCACATAGGACAAAGCACAGCAATATCAATTCACACACAGAATCAGCTAACCCAAACAGACACATGCAAAGACCACTGGTTTGTACTGCAAGGTATAGCAAGGCAGAAAAATAGAACAACCCAAGGTAAGTTTGGGGTTTTTTAAAGTGATTTTAACTTTAAAACTTGCTCCCTGGAGGAACTACCTCCTGCCAAGCTTCTAAGCTCTGCAAGGCTGGCAGCTTTCTCTGGATGCAGCAGCAAAAGGCTGTCACGTAGATCTCCTACTTAAGGCATTTACAGAGGCAACTCAGCAGCTTCTGGTTGCAGTTTGTTACCAGCAATAATAGCAGTAATAGCTGAGGCTTCCCAGCCACCAGACTTCTCAAAGTCATTGACTGACAAGGTAAAAGCCAAAGGGTCAAGCAAATGCTCACCTTCAGACATCTGCTGTAAGCAATGAACTATTAGACCCTTTTTTCTATGGAATACTCTTTTGTCCCCACTCCCCCTAACTTGTCACAATTCAGCAACTTCTATCAACTCTCTTCTGAGCCATGTTCCATCCAGGAGACTCTTGAACAAAGAATAAACCTGATCTTTTAACTCTACTCCTGCCCTGCTATTTGTGCTATTCTTTAGCCCAGATCAGTGAGGGCAGTGCTAACAAAGGTAAAACCTTTTCCTACTGTAGTAGTGTGAGGCAAGCGACTCCCACGCTGACTGAGCTGCAGCAGTTACCAGAAACACCCTTGAGGGCATCACCTTCCTGAGAACGAGGATAATGCCTTCCTCTGCTTCCTGGCCATGCACTTGATGTGTGTGGACTCTCCAAGAGCCTGCTGCAAGCTCATGAGAAAGCCAAGTGCCAGGGCCACAGCAAACGTCCAAAATAGGAAGCTGCTGCCTCCTTTCTCCAAGGGAATGCTGGAATGATGTGCAGCCACTTATTGCTTTTAAAACTTGATCTGTTTCTAAATCTGTGACAGAAAAAGCTCAGCAAAAGCACTGCAGACATTACAAGCTACTACAGGCACTTAGGCTACCCAAGGCAGGAGGTTAGGTTCCTTCCTCCTCCCACCCAAACCCATGATACATAGTGGTCTCACTCCAGGTCTACTACTGCAGTTCTTGACTCCTTCCCTTCTCCATTTGATACTTCAACAGTTTCACCTCTTCTGCACAAACAACAACTCTCTGAAAAGTCCCCAGAATGCCCTTTTGCCTGATGTGTTTTTACCCCCTGGAAAATTATTACTTGAAGATTAATTAACAACACTTGCATAGTATATTGGGTCAAAGGTCAATGAAGCTATGAAATCTTGTGCTAACTGAAAGGCTGCTGCTAAGTTATAGCTGGAAACAAGCTATTACAAACATAGATCAAAACTGAATCAGAATCAAGGGAAGAGCCTTTCTTCATGAAGTTGAGTTGCACAGAGTAATGCAATAAAAACCCACGAAGCTCTGGCTCATCTGGCCCTTCCACTTCCCCAATATGATACATTCCTTATTTAGCAGTAGGAAATAACTCAGGCAATTAAATTAGATTTTTCCCTTCACCCAACAGAAGAAAACTCCCCATTATTATTTTATTGTTCTATAAAAGCATGTTTCTGATAGGCAGTAGGTAAGTTCTTGCAATTCATTGCTGACTCTAATATACCAAATAGAATCATGAAATGAAATTGTTTATGAGGAGGTTGAATTTTAAGTAGGATATTATAGCTGTAAATATAAGCCAATGGCTCCTGCTATGTAATCCACTACAAATCTGCTAGGCAATCAAAAGTCTGTAAGATTGAATCCACTGATGTTCAATAAGCATGTCACAATGTTTATAATAAACAGAAATCACTGTCCCTTGTCTACCAATGAAGATACTTACTCAAGGCAAAGTTATCAAATCCAAGAGTTGTCCATTGTCCAATTTAGACAACTATTTTAACCAATTCAAGCACTCAACTTGACCTCAATTAGAAAATCCAGAACTCCTTCCATTACTTTTCATTTAGCATCAGCAACACTTGTGCTTTATGAATGATGGCTGTTCATTAGTCCCTAGCATAATTACAACTCATGGAATTATTCCATAGAGATTTGAACAGTGTTATTTTAAGAAAGCTTAAACCTCTCACATTAGTCCAGAAGCATTCAACACAACTACAAATGAAGCACTGATGTGGTATGATTGTTCTGTCTTCCATGTTATGCTTTTAGCTCATGTTTGTAAGTGGGGAAAAATGTCTGTAAATGTAAAGTGTATGTAAATTTGTTGGTATCAACCAAAACTCCTGAAGGTATCTGAGAGCCCTCAGTAAGAACAGCTCATCATTTGCAACAATTAAAATTTTACAGAAGTCATTAAAGTTATAGGCAAGCAAAAGGAATTAAAAAAGAAACAAAACAACTTGGTAAAATAGCTATGAACATAATAACCACTTCAGCTTATATAAGGGAACATGATTAGCTCAGAAGTGGTAAAAGAAAATAGAAAGGCAGCCAGGTTTGGAGATAATCTTCCCACAGCACAGCCAGTGAGAACAGATTCTGAACAGATCTTGTACTGCAGTATTGCACTGGAGTACTTCAAACAACAAACCCAGAAAGCCTGGTCAGGTGGCTGTCCCAAAGGTCAGACTGGCTCAGCACAAACAAAGGGCATCCCTGCCATCTATTGATGCTGCTACTGGAAAATGATTAGCCTACTAACACAGAAGCATGGAAATAGATAATCTCTGTATGTCCCATCTTGCTCTCAAGTACATTTTGTATTAGAATTCACTCCATAAATACAAAATATTTCAGTCCAAACTGTGCAACTTTCTTCTAAGTTTTTTTTTTGACTCCTTTCCTTTCCAGAGTCTTATGACCAGGAGTTGGGCAGAGGGAAAAGCTATCCTGATGCAGATTATGTACAGAGAAATCTGGAAAGTAGCAAAACCTAGCAGTATCAGTGATATCACTCTACAGCAGTGATGCAGTTTATTGCCAGGCCTGCCTCAAGCAGCTGGAAGGCTGTGGCATATGGAGACACTGACCCCAATTGCTGGTGGCAGAAGTCAAGAGACAAATTCTGTCTTCTCCATGGAAGGCCAGAAAACCAAAGGACATCTAAGATTTTGTAATCTAATATATACACAAGTCCCCCATCCTCATGAAGTCCATACACTATAAAATAAGACACTAAATCCCAAACATATTAGTGCCTGTCCTTTAGATTCTTTTGTTCCTAACAGATCCCCACACAAACCTGGTTTGAGAGCACCTTGTAGGTCTGACCAAAGGAGACTCACCTTCTAGACACAAGCAGCTTGTGGGTCCCACAGCCTGCAGATCTCTAAACCTTAAGATTTCTGAGGGGAGTCTGTAATTAACTGAAGTGGCATAGCATAAACAACAGCTCTTCACATTGGAAAGAACAGACTTGACAAAGTTTTAAACCCCACTTCCTAAATTTTTAGAGACAGTCTCAGTCCTTAAATGTATTTTTGCTCACATCAAAGGCACAGGTAACAGAATTTAAAGAGAAATCATTAGTTAAGCAGGCAGAGCTAATAATTAGCTGCTATAATTACACATACAAAATTAGAAACGACCTTTAAGAAGCCAATATTATTAACAGAGTAACTAGCAGAGTCAGGAGACAGCAGTGATTTAAGGCACGTCAAACAGGGTGTGAGAAACATGAACAATATTCAAACTTCTGATCTGTAACTTTGCTTTCAGTAAAAACTTCACCTCAGGCAGCTGTGGAACAGGCAAGTGAGTGCATAGCCTGTGATATGAGAAGGCTACATCATTTCTGTTCTGTATTTCCCCTTTTCCACTTATATCTAGCAGGTGGTACCTCAACATGCCAGCACTCCTCACTAAATCAGACTCAGTACTACCAAAAGTTGAAAAATAATTCCTTTTGCTGAGCAATGCACCCTAGAGTGAAAGAGTTGCACAGAAGTTCATGGTAAATTCAGTAGATTGTTCTAATTAAAAACATAAAAGCTGAAATTGGAATTTATACCTAAATACTTTAATTGCAACAGTTATCTTGATTTGGAGTTATTTTTTGTGAAGATTTAAAAGCAGTATTTTCCTTCCAGCAAAATTAAATGCTTTAAGCAAAAGAAGCAATTTTTCTGTAATGTTTTACTCATGTTTTCAAGACAAAAGAGAGTTGTCTTCAAGCTGCTTAACCTGAGTAAAAAAAATCAGTTAGAAAATGGAACTTCCCATTCAGCTTTACTCATCATAGGAACACTTCCAATAAGATTGAATTCATAAGATTTGAATTCTTAAAAGCAAACTAAATAGAAAGTTAGTCATTGGCTACTAACAGACACAGAAATTGGCTACTAACAGTACTAACTAATTGTTCTCCACTACAAGCAGTCTTAGCTAACTCATGAGCCCATGTCTACATGAAAACAAACCACTGCACACACAGATATGCATATGCATGAATCAAAACCAGTAGTATCTGCTACAGACTTCTTTTAATTGAACCTCAATTATTTAGCAATCAAACCCAATTCCACATTCTCTCTAAATCTTTTCTAAGATCAGGTCTGATTTTTGTCTTTTTTTTACTCTAGTGGGAAGAAGTGAATGGGAGGAAAGCCATTTACCCTCTGTCTTCTGACAAACTGCCAATGCTAATGGCTCTAAATCCTGTGTTTCTCCAGAGCTGAGGTCAGCAGCTCCCAAATGCTATGTTTAGGTAATGCACCATGAAACATTTGCCTGAAGATGTTAGCTTCAAGTTTTTTCAGCAGGATCCTGCTAAGCCTTGTTAAAGTACCAAGTGGGTATTGCAAGACAAAAGCCTTCCTCACAGAGATCTAATACATGTGATTCTGAAGTTGAATCCCTTACAAATACCAAACCAGGACTGAAGAGGATATCTATGATATCTATTTGTTGTCTACTTTATACTCCAGGAAAATATCACCCTAACTTTTAAAAGGGCATAAAGGGTCAGACACTTCCCAGAAGTTCCCAGCCTTGTTCTCTCAGCCAGTACCCAAAGAGGATCACATTTTTTCTCCCCATTAACTCAGACCTGTATTATGCAGAAGGGGACTTTCTTTTCCTAATAGCTACAGCAGTTTTTATAAGGCTCATTGTGCTGATGAGACCTGAACACACTTCACAGCTATGGTCACAGAGTAAAGCACAGGAAACACAGGGATGTAAAGCTGTTGGGAGCTCATGAACAAGGAAAAGAGAAATACAGGTGAGCAAACCATGTCATTTTAAAGTGACAACTTGCAACATTTTACCTCTTACTTTGGATGGATTTAATGGAGTGCCTCTCATTCTCTGCCATACTGTACCTAAACATTTTTGATTTGAATTACTTTTTTATTTACAGTACTAATGACAGGTTTTTGACTTTGTAACCTGAACTTTAGTTTTGGGAATGACCTTCTAGACTCCACTGAAAGTGTAAACAAATAAAATTTAGATATGTACCACACACTACAACTGCAGTATATTGTGTGTGTATACATATATAACAAATTTTTTTTGTCAAGGTTTGTGAAGCCACATCTGTCCTTGTAAACTGCCTTGTTGCAGTTCAAATGCAAGAGCAAGCCAACAAAAGTGTTATTTTTTTCAGGTCATTTCTCCAAAGAGTCAAGATCTTTTAAAACTGCAACTGTGCAACAAACCCTGCTTGGGTTCTCTCACAGTTTTTGACTGCCATCCTGTCATTAAACAGGCACATGTTCTATTCTGTGTTCTAATAGCAAAATCACATAACACCATCAGAACCAGAGTACAACCCTATGGATATCCACACCTTGCTATTTGGATCAGGAGCTACTGAGCATCACTGTGAGCACTGCTGCACATGCAAGAGAAGTTTCACCTGCACCATGAGTTAGTGGAAATGATCTGTAACTGGAGCTCTACAGAAGTGTAGCCACACAAACTGCAAACCAGCAGCAGCAACAGCTCTGGAAAGGTTTAGACCAAGAATAAAGGAGAAAAATAGCCCAGCTGAATGCAAAGGAAAGCAATACACAGAAAGAAGGTGTCAACATTTAAACTCCTTCCAGAAAGCATGAATGCTCACTCCATTCCTAAACCCATTGCTAGGTCTAACTACTGCAGCACTACAGCCCCATAGGGACTGAGGAACAACAGCCCTGCCACTGGGCACGTGACTGACTTGCCCTGGGTATGTAGTAGGGGACATATAGTGAGGGACAAGTTTTTTTCCACACACAGGCATGAGCTTCCTGAAGAATTATGCTTGTCAAAACCAGCACTTTAGAACACCCCCCCATTTCTGTTTGCTACCTGTTGCTGTTTTTCTTCATTCAGATACTCTAGTTATTCACTCCTGGTTGGAGCATTTCCCTGCCTGTGGTTACCACACATTTACAGACAAGTAGCTCAGCTGCTCTTCCAAACTTATCTAAATGAAAACTACATCCACAAAAGGCATGAAAGAGAAGAAGAAGAGAGGTCAGACACCAAAAGACCTTTTTTTCTTTTTAAATGACCTTGTCTTTTGGGGATGTTTTTGGTTTTGGAGTTCATCCTTATCTTAGCATATTGCCTTGTCAGAGCACGAAGTGCAGATGATCTGTATCCCCATGAAATTTGCATGTGATGAGGAGATGTTCAGCAATACTCCAGATCTGTGAGACTGATGTCACTTTTATGATTTTAATAATCATAACTCAATTTTATTGACTTGTACATTTATGAGGAAACTAATTAACTTTTAAATGTAGCATCTCCTTAGGGAAAAAAAAATGTGAGAGAGATTGAAAAAAATTATGATTCTGAGCTCCCAACCATGATGAAGTGGTGGAGAAATTTATGGGAGTGAAGGCAAGCAGCAGTAAGGTGAGGAGAAAACTGGCTTTAATTCTCATCACGTACTTAAGAGGCTCTCAAAGTCTACACCTCAGCCCTGTGAATGACTAGTACCTCTCAGGAAGGACAAACTGTTTTGCTTAAATTCCTAAATTGAAGACTTCACTGAACAGCCATGGGGATAGAGTCACAAGACAACACACTGCCAACACTGAAGAAAAAAAATCATTTAAACAACAAGTTTAAATACTCATTTTCATCATGTTTCATTCATTACATATCTAGCAGCATGTAAGTGCTCAAAAATTAATTATGCTGACACTAGCTACTACTAAAATTTTAGTTATACATATAAAAATAAAAGGCTCTTTCCAACTTGGACATAAAATCATTAAGAACAAATAGAACAGAAACAGTGACCCAGAAAAATTAATTTTCTGACTTTAAATCCTTGAATGATGCTGTGCCAAGAGTGGAGAGCAAGGAAAGGTGACTCACAACAACAAATCAGTCACTTACAAAGCTTTTTGGGGGTGGGGCAATAAGGAGGGCCCCTTACAGCAACATACAAGGTGGAGCTAATCAAGTTTGAGAAGGAGTTACACGGGACACAGCTCCTGTGTCACCATAAAGTAACTATCGAAGATGGAAAATCTTGTTACCAAAATATCCACAGCAGATCAGTGGCAAATGCCACAACTGCCCAAAGATGCCCAAAGGCAAGACCAGCACTGTTTGCAAGGGGCACCCTTCTCACCCCTTGAGTGCTGCTGCAGAGACAAAGCTGCTTTTTAGGCTTCTTTTATGCCACTATGGTTCAGCAGCAGCTATAACCTCTATGCTAGGCACTGGTCTTCTCTGCAGCAATTTATCATAGAATCATAGAATTGCCAGAGTTGGAAAGGACCTTAAAGATCATCTAGTGCCAAGCCCCCTGCCTGGCAGGGACAGCTCCCCCTGGAGCAGGCTGCCCAGGGCCCATCCAGCCTGGCCTTAAAGGCTTCCAGGATTATCCCCGGTTCTGCTCGCTGCATTCCAGTCACAAACTGCAGTCACAACTGGGGGCCAATAAAACAATTCTGTACTGGTTACCAAGGACAATATTTTAACTCCAACTGCACACTAATTCAGAGATACACTGCTACAGGTCCTGCTACTCCACAGATTAAGCCCTTGCAGTTTGACATCAGCAGTACTAGCTATATGCACTGCAATCACGTCCTTTGAAACAAATAAGCATCTGTACAAATATCTTCTTGCTACGAAAATACAACTTGTGATCACAGTTCATCAGCATAGCCAAAGCAGAACCTTCACAAAGAATGAATCAGTTAATCCATTTCCCTGCTAGAAATTTTCACTACTCAAAACGAAACCATTTTGGAAGGGATATTTTTCTCTCTCTGAGATAAATTCATTTCTATCTTTACTTTCACTCAGATTTATGAGTAAGTTGCATAAGTTGGATTTGAGTTATTCTATGAGTCCCAGCATTTTGTGACTTAGGCTATTCTCTTCAGGATAATCAAATTAGATAAATTAAACCTTTCTTCTGGTACTTCAGCCATGTGAAAACTCTGCATATGCTGCAGGGAGAAGTCTGACTGCAAGGGAATTATTGATGTTTTGCTCTTAACTTTGTGTTATGCAACAGATCCTTCTTATAAATCTTATATTCTTGTCCAAAAGGGGGAAGGAGAAAAAAAACAACAAAGCTAAACTGGAGCTGAAATATAAGTCTGATGATGTTCACATTGCACAGAAAAATGATCAGTTCAAATGGTACTCTTTAGGGTAATTTCACCTGAAATCACCTCTGGGTATAAAAAAACATGTCTGAATTTTTATTAAGATTCTAAAGAGGCAATTTGGGTGAAATAATTTCTGATGAGTTTTGAAATGCCAAAGTATGGGTGATATGATATAAAAGGCTGCTCAAACATCCACTGTTTCCTCACACGAACAAAACTTCCAATTACTAACACCATCCACAAGACGGTTTTTGGCTTATTTAAAAGAAAAATGCATTTAAGATACCAAATTTCTTCAAAGGCTTCTATGTGTTGATAACTCAATGTCTGAAATACACCCTGTTAGCAAGTTGGTGCCCTGAAACCTGCTGAAAATCACAGCAGATGATACAAGTAATCCTTGAGAAATGCTAAAAGGCAGGCAGGCATTTAAAGGGAAAAAACCAAACCCCACAACATAACAAAACACAAAGCAGAAAGTTTCACTTTATCAATTAACTTTATCAACTAGATATTTTCCAAAGGTTACAACTGCTCTGAACTGAGTTAAGAGCCTAATTAAGCTGGCTGTAATAAAGATGACTAAGCTGCATGACAAATGGCAAAGCTGTAACATCCCTTTTTATCTAGCCAAAACTGCAAACCCCAAAGGTGACAATCTGTGGGAGGCAGCACTTTCTGTTGTCATTACTGGCTACCAGCTTCTTTCAAAGTTTTTCAATCTGTGTCCTGTTCATTAATTGACTAATGCAGTCCAGAAATAGACTGATAATTGGGAATTTCTACAGGACTTCTGTATGTTTGTTTTCTGACCAATTCTGGTATTCAAGGTCACTCCCACAGTTCTGTTCTCCTCGTGGGCAGGCACAGGTGCCTGCTTCCACTCTTAAGGAAAATTCTCCTTTTTCTGGTACTTAATGTCAACAAGTATCATGGAGTGTAAAGAGATGCTTGGCTAAGCTGTCACAGCACATGACCTCCTGCAGCAGAGGGAGCATGTGCAGTGCTGCACAAGATTCCCCAGTAAAACCAGGTCTCTGTTGCACCTAGTAGAAACGGGCTCCATGCCATCTGCACAGATGGTGGCAAGTGCTCACCACTAAACTATCATGTAGCTTAAGAAATGTGAGAGTCAGGGGCATGGTTTCCTAGGTGAGAACATTCACAAGTTGTCATGTTTAAGTGATCTACCATTGTAATTCTGCTGTGAGCTAAATTAAAGTGTCAAAGTGTGAAACTAAACTCTGCAGACAGGTAAAGGCAGACTTCACTTGTTAGAGTGACCTCTGAGGAAAGAATGAATTCAAATGCCTCCAGTATCTTCTGCATACAGCTCACCTACCCTCCAAGGGCTGTAAAAGTAAACACTATCCTACTTACAGGTGAGAAAGACCAGGGGAATGATATTTCCAAACAGGTAATCCAATCCACTGCAATCCAGGAGCCAGCTGACACACTGTGTTAAGTGTTCACCTCCTGTTCTAGAGGCAGAGATTCATCTCAGTCTCCAGCTGACTGTCATGCAAGTTGGGTACTGCAAAGAACTGAGACTTCTCATGTTCCCAAGAGCTACTTGTCAAACCAAATCTCTTTGCAGACAACAATCCACATGTTAACACTTTCTGAGACTTTTCAAAGTGATTTTCCTAAGGCTCTCATGACCACAGCTGCATGCTGACAGGCACTGAGTAGGGCTGGCAAAAATGGGAAAACACCCTGCCTAGTTCAGTTATATTCAAATAAGGTTACCTTTGAGCTCACCTGCATCTAAAGGCCAAGTTAACTTCCAAGAACAAAAAAATATTAAAATAATATATTCACTAATGGCAGAACAGGAAGTGAAGCATTTTCAAAGCTGATTTTATATTATAGTGCATCAGAAGAAAAGGGAGCTAGGAAGGTATACTGTTAGTAGGAAGAGTTTGCCTACACTGCAAAATCACATCATAATGCCTTTAAGCCAGTAATTTGACATGAGAACATTCTGCATAACAATTTCATTAACAGGACTGAACTTTAATTTCAAGAACTGCCCTTTTTTTCCCTTTTACACAACCAACCAACCAACAAGGAGAACCAGACTTCTATTGCTTCTCCTGTTACTGATCTGTTTAGGGATCTCCAAGAAACTGTGACAATCTCTGTGCTTCCCTCTCCCTACCTGCAGAGCTGGAACTGTACTGCTGGCCTCCTCAGTAAAGTATTTCTCCCCTAGTTTGAAAAGCTCTGTGTCAGAGTCAAGTATTACAAACATGTCATGAAGACTGTAAAACAGCACTGGGGATCATTCTGACCAACACCACTGCCAAACACAAAACCAGAAAATCAATTTCCATTTCAGCAGCTTGTATCATGCAAGCTTCTTCACAATAAATGTTTAGATAGTGCTGCACTGAGTTCCTGTTGAAGAGAATTGATGTTTGCCAATTTAGAATACATCTGCCTTAGGAACAAGGCCTTACCTCCTGGTCTGAGTCACACAGCAGAAGTAATGATGGTTTATTGGCTTTGGTTCTAGTCATCTTGGGTGAAAAAACAAGTACTCCTTCAGGATGGTATGAAGTCTGACTTCAAGGCTATACTGAATGACTGGAAGATACTGGAGGACAACTAATACTTAGAAACATCAGCCATTTGATTTTCTAACCTTGGACATCAGTTTCTCTGTAATTAAGGAATATGGTTCTTCTGCATGTTTAGAGATATCATTTACCAGGCTTACCTATGCCAACAAACTTCAAGATAAACATCTTCTGGAAGGTCATAACTGAGCTTTTGTCATTCCCCCCAGTCCCTTCATGCAGCTTTTGTGAACTGATAAGATGCCTACCTATGAACTTGAAATAATAATGACCCATGAACTCATAACAGTCATTTCTGCTTGGTAACAAGCTCACTAAAATACTCAAAGTCAAAAACTGAGCAGAAATAAGAAGCTTCAGATCTCTAACAGTGCGAGCACAGCTTTTAGTGTCCCCAGAATTACAGCTGAAGATGCTTTTAAGAACAGAAATCAAGCAGTATTTTTAAAGACACTAACAAGTGTAACACACTGCTAGGAAATACTTGGCTTGGTTGGGATATGCTGAACTGGGACTGTCATTTTATTAAGCAGTCCCAGAAAACTGATTCAGCTAACAACAGGAGCAAGCATTACTGGAACAGGGCATGATTAGCATAAAACCAGTGTAATGGGGATGATTTTAGATAGAATTAAGTGGTGTTTAATGAAGTGATAAATAGAAATCAACTGTTAAGCCTTATTGTTTAGTACACAGGTACCCAGAACATGCAGAGTGCAAATGCATGCATCATGCACACACACAGATATGCTCACATGCAAACATCCAAATGTGCAAACTTCTATTTATACACCCCCCACACACACTTCAAACACTTTGAAATTATTTCTGAGGTTATTTGAAAAAAGTCAGTCAAATCATTCCCTGACAGTGAGCATCAGACATAACTGAATTAGTGAAGTGCTGCAACACAAAAAATAGGATTAGCATTCCTAAAAGAAATGTAATATTTATCCATAATCTACATTAATACTTCTCAGTGGATTTATTGCCACAGAAACATGCATGTATAATCCTGCAGCTTACACCCATTCATCATCTCCTGTCAACAGAGCCACTCTGACTTCAGAATAAATGAAGCCTTCTCTGTGGGCCAAACCATTAATCAATCTTGCCATGTCATTCTCTTTCTTCTTTAGTAGCAAAGCAAACCCTAGGCACCAGTTTTGTAAAGCATACCCAAGAGGATATCAGAAGCATGAAAGTTAAGACTTATCAAATGTAAGGAGCACAAAATACAATATGGTACAGATACAGCCTATGGAAAGTAGAGCACCAGAATAAGCATTCTGACTGCCAAAAATATTTTCATGCTAAATTCTGTGAGATCAAGTTTGCTTCTTCTGGTTCCCATGAGGCTTTCATAAAGAAAGCCATTTATTTATTTATTCATTCATTCCCCTGTATAATGCCATTTCATCCCACCCAATGATTTTCAGCAAGTCCTTAGAGCTACAGGCTTGTGTTTGAATTTGGCTTAAATTGGTTGTAACTAAACCCAGCTTTCACTAACTTTATAGGGCATCAGAAACTTTTATTTGTCAGGGTTTCTTTGTGTTGGTATCTGCGCCTTTTATTTTCCAGAAACACAAAACCACCCCAGGTCCTCTCCTCAGAAATCATGCTCTCATGACCTAGATTTGATACAGGACAAGGTGATAAGCTGCCAATACCAGTGGGAGCAAGTGGTGATGCTAGTGCTCACCAGAAACTAGACAAAACTTCCTGCAGATACCTCAGACATCAGCCCATTTTGAGGCAGTTTGTTCCTCTGTTCCATTCTCCCAGCCCACACAAAGGAATAGTTTGCTTCGAGCTCAGCTTTAACCTTGAGATGAATGGGAAATCAAAGTACCAGAATCACTTGTGAGAGGTCTGTGGCTAACACCAGTGTTGGTTAGGGAGGCCAGGAGAAGCAGCAGACTAACATGTGGCCTCTGAGATGGTGGGGAAGGAGACCAGCCTGCAAATTCAAGATCTAGAGAGAAAGCTGGGAGCCAGCTCTAAGTTAGAGACCAGACTTCATCCAAAGTGCAAAGCTTGCTGAATATGACAGGGCTTTGTTAAAATTATTTTGGAGTTAACCAGAAACACTGAGCTCTAACTCTGCAGAGGAACAGGATGGCCACTCACACATGAGAAATAAATCCTCCATTACACTACAAGAACCATTTACCACTCCACTGACAGTACTCTTCTGTCAGGTAGAAAGAAAGAAGAGAAAGAAATGAAACTGTTTACAGATATTCTCTGGAGTATGGCTAAAATACATATTGGGTTAATAGACAAGCACAGTACCTTTCCCTTCTGTCTGATATCTCATCTGAAAACAGAGAACAACTTTGGGAAGTAATCTTTGCTGTGCCTTTGCAACCCACCCTTCCCATATTCACCAGACAACAACAAAAACATAAAGAAGGAAACAGAAAAATAACTATGAAATCCTCTACTGCAATAGTTTGGCTACAACTTATGAACATAAAAATATGGTTCCTCTGATAGTCTGACTAGCAGCTATTAATATATTCCTTTTGGAACAGGAAGAAATTTATTCTGTGCTATTGTACCAAGAGAGAAAGTGTATCAGGCAATTTCATAGGAAATCAGCCCCAGTTCACCCTTCCAGAGATCAGAAACCTTTGTGTAAAACAGCATTCCATCTACTGGGGGTGCCAGGCTTAAAATTGACCAGGCAATTACACACATCTATTCAGAAATCAATTATTATGATTGCTTGAAAGCACCTCCAAGAAAGTATGCTTCATAGAATACAGAGAAATGAATAAAACCAAAAAGGTGAATGGAAACTTCAGAGAAACAGAGAACTTATCCTCTGCTGTGAATTTGTACAGTGACATCTTTCAGCTTGAGTTGGTTGAGTCAACAGTAAACATCATTTAGAATTAGGCAACAGAAGCTGTTTCAGGTCATCACCAACTTCAACTTAAAACAGAAAAAAAACCCCCAAAATGTAGAAATTTAAAAATCTTTTAATGGCACAGGGCTGACACAAACATAATTTGATCAGAAATTCTCTTTGAGCCTTCTGACTGCCAAGACAACCCTTGACTCCATGCAGTGAAGGCACAATGGGAAAAAAGGAATTGCAAAAGGACATACAAGATCTCCAGTTGTCCCTAATGGTAAAGGCTTCTGTTCAAACAACATTTTCAAAGCCTGTCTTACCTTCAAGGTTAGGAAGGATGATTTTCAAGTCATTCTGTCTTATGGTGGACTATTCTAGAAGTGCTACTTAATTCCTTCCAAGTGACAAAAGTGTTATGGTGTTTGGTGGGGGGTTTTTTGGGTGCCTTCTTCTTTTCTTTTGGTGTAAGTAACAACAATAGGAGGAAGAGAGGTAATTGCTCTGGTCTCCCAAAATAGAGAACAGTTGCTGTGCTCTGGGCAGAGTTCCACTGTTGCGTTTGCAAGTGTACTAATGAGCCATTGTCATACTCGTGCCAACCTGGCATTAGCAGTCACCATAAACTTACTGCAAGAACACTGCTGTTTGTAATTAGCTCTTCATTACACAATCAGACTGATTTAGACAAGCTCTCATATGATTTGATCAGCAAATGAAGCAATATAATTACACCTCACTTGAAATCAACAAATTAGACTGCTGTTTGCAATGGGCTGGATTTTGTGCTGTAGCATTCTAGCAATTGCAGCCCTGTTGTGGCCTTCAGGACTTAAATAAAATAATCATAATTAAAGTACTGAACATGTTTGAATTTGCAAGACCAGCTACAGCAATTAGGAGTGAAGATTTGTGCACCACAAACTCTCCAGGAGCTCAAGTTGTGACGTTGATAACAGCTAACAGTACCTGTAGACATCAACTAACAACCACAGTGAGGACATGGTCAAAGGAGCCAATGTTTGCTTCATCAGGATTTACTTTGCAGTCAGCACTGAAGCCTAGTTAGATCAAAGAGTCTGATCCAAAAGAGTATGGAGATATTAGCTGTGTCTGGTTTTGCATGTCCTTAATACAAGTAAATGTACCAATCTTAGCTTTTGGCATCCTAGAAAACCTTCCTGGAAAAGGTCATGGTTTCATGTACATCTCTGGATGAGTTAGAGCAACAAGAGATTAATTCACGTGTTTGAATGTCACAAAGAAGCCTAAATGGAAGTGGCTAACCAACAGGAGTCCCTCCCTTCCCTGATGACTGGAGGCCAGGCTGTAACAGGATACAGGATGCCCACCCAACTGTTCATAACAAAGACATTCACATCAAGAAGTAAAAACATACAGCAAATGTTAGAAAGGAGACAGATGAAACTGTATAGACAAGTCTGCTTAGGAGAGATACTCAGGTATAATTATCTATATTATGCTACTCTAATTGATCAGATAGAAATCTGAAAGTCCTGAAGAGTTTGTATCAGCTGACACTGAAAAGGCAAAGGCCATAACAAGTCCAGCATTTGTTTTTACTAGTCAGCCTGATCTATTCACAATAGTGATGAGGGATAATCAGGTCTTCCACTCTGTTTTGACAAGACTTTACCAGTTCCCTTTCCTTCACACAGCAGAGTTCCTAAATCCTGTGAGTTTGGGATTCTATTGGCTTGCCAGAAGAGAAATCAAGAGGCTAAATACTTAAAGTCCCATATGCATACAGTATTAAAATGGCTGAACTGCAACTGCAGCACCCGTCACTTAGCATTTGGACACTAGAGAAACAGCAGGAGGCAAATAGAGCCTCAGCAATTAAGATCAAGTGTGTTTGCAGGATCTGGGAAACTTCAGCTCTTGAAGTCTGACACCAGGATCAAAGAAACTGAGAGCAAGTGCATAAAACTGCAGAATTTATGGACATATGGATAATGTATCACCCCATAGAGCCTGTGTGTTGCTTTTACCAAACATAAGAGAAAGCAACTAAAATGCCAAGGAGGGAAGATTCCTTTCACAAAAAAGATTAATGACCAATCACAAAATTAATGGTTTGGGTTTTTTTACTAGTTTTCACATCTGGAATTCTACAAAGACCTATTTAAGGACTGCTTTTCAGCTGATTCATACATGACTCAGAAAAGACTCAATGACTTTTTTTTGGCTGACAAAAATGCTAGTAAAAGAGACTCTAAATTCTTCTATCAATAACTGGATGGCTGATGATTTTCCATGTAAATAAACAAATCCACATAGATAAGAAAAGGCTAACTTCAACTATGTGATGGGCTGAGCCGACAACCACTCCTGTGCAGAAAAAGGTATTGATACTGGATATAAATAGATACCTCAGTGCTCTCTGGCACTACCCAAAATGCAAGGGAGGTAGAAACAATGGAAAAAAGAGCAAAAGGAGATGGTAGCAAAAAAAACTTTTGAACAAGGAATGGCAGGAATAGTAGACAGAAAAGAGGTGACTGAAGGCAACCCTGATGTGTGAAAACAGGAATGCAGAGAAAAGGTAAAGAGATAACCCTGCTTTTTTGTTTGCTTGTTTTTAACTGACACTTCTAATGCAAGAACTGACAAGTATCAAAGCAAATGCAAGCAAACTAAAAAGGTCCTTGTTCTACAGGCCATGCATTTTTTTTGTTTTGAAAAATGATTTACAGCAGTTCAGAAGAGTATTATAATGATGGGGATGACATAAGCTTCCATTGTTAATTTAACACTGGCTGGGGATTATTGCATTGTAGCTATTGAGAAACTTTAATCTCTTTAGCATTTAGACATTTAATTATAGAGAATTTTAAAGATACATATACTACTTCACTGGGTGATTTACACTACTGAAAAATGAATATTTGTATTTGATTCTTTTGTACAACTGTTGCAAATATAAAAGCTACTGACAAACAGACTGCACTGCAATGAAGTAAGTTGCTGTTACATTCTCCAGGCAAAAAGGAAACATTTTACAACATTTTAAAATCCTACTATGAAAGAGACTCAACTTAATACCTCTGTAAGAGTATGCTTTCTTTAAAGCACATCTACAATAATACTGAATTCACAGAATCACACAATGTTAGGAGCTGGAAGGGACCTGGAAAGATCACCTAGCCCAACCTCCAACTCCTGATGAAACTTGCCTTAAGACCTTAAACATTTCATACAAGCAATAGGCTACTAAAGGTCTTTGTAGAAGTACAGTCTATAATCTCTTGCAAGCAAACTTTAAGAAGTTATTTAGATCAGTAAGACACTAGAAGAATATCTGCAGTGGAATACATTTAGCTGGGATAAGGCAATCTAAGCAGACCTGACAGATCTCAGATCTGCACATCTGAGATTCACAACAGATACAAAACACTGCAGTGGAGAGGGCAGAAGGCTTGTTTATTTTGCCTTCAACTAGAACTCACAGACATAATAAAGTGCTTTAAAATCAACTAATATGAGTTAATAGGCTTTTTTGGTGCATGTGCACAGACATATAAAGAGTTACACAAATAAAACCATTATGAAGACCAATGAAGACACTACTACTTTCACATCCAATAATACTTTTAAGAACAGTAAAAACATCTGTGGGGATGCAGTCCTAACATCCTTATTTAAAGAAAGCACTTTGCTGCCCAAAGATTTGGTTTATGGCTCAATAAATATTAGGGCAAGTAGAAACACAAAGTGCTAAGTGGACCTGAGGAAGTGAAAAGGGTAGAGAAAAATGTTGCAGACCTAAGAGCTATGGATAAAAAGCAGTGTGTGTATATCATCTACTTACCATGAGGATGCTGGCTAGGCAAGGGTAAGTGTAGAAGTAGTAGAAAAAAATAAACACATCTACAACCTTAAATTCTGGGTTTATTTTCCACTGCATTTTTGATCCAACAACAGGGACACTAAGTTATAATGAATTTCACAGCAGCTTTTTTCCCCTCTCTCTCAGTTACATGCCAGCAATGAAGTGATTTTCTCTGAGCTTCTTACCAAAAAGAAAGCAATTTGTGTTAAACCTTTTGGCTGTCATCTTCCCACTGCAAACAAAACCACTAACTAGGATGGGGGTGGCAGAATGCTTTAAGATACACTACTGACTTTCACCCCCAGGAACCAAGTTTGACTCATGGTTCAGAACTGGAATAAATTTGGTTGCCTGGGTTGTGACAATCCTAGGAAATAACAAAATGAGCAACATCCACTGGTCTAAGGAGATGAGGAATTAAAGTGTGTAGATAGCTAAATGGGGAATTAATTGAAATTAAAGTTTCCAAACCATGATCCAATTCCAACAAAGTGCTTTGAGATGTACTGAGGCTGATGCTCTACACACCAGCATTCATTCTCTAGAAGGAAACTAAGAACAAATTTAGGTGCATGGGGTTAACAGTGCACATTGGTGTGAAATAGGAATAGTTAACTGCTTTAAATGATCATTTACTACTAGGAATACCACAGTTTTCAGACTACATAGTGTTAAAAGATTTTGCAAGCTATTTCCACAGAAAGCTATATGCATTTCCAAGAAGGTACTACCTGTCAGACAAAATGAGACAGGAATTAAATAATTCATGAACTGAAAAGCATAACTGCTCACATAAAGGCAAGCTTCAATCAGAGCAAGGCATTTCTTTAACATTCAGGCCATCTCTACTAGTTGTGGTTAAAAGATACAATTAATGACAACTGTTTCTATGGCAATTCATTTCTTGACATCTGTTGTAATTCTTGCATCAGGACCCTGCTAGACATATACAGACACACACACACCCCCTCCAAAACCAGTTCTTGCTTCAGAGACTGCAGCTGACTGCAGGATCATACAACAGGATAAAATGACAACTGAAGAAACAGCTCTGAAAGCTCTACTGGCATTTATTTCTTTTCTTCTTTTACCTTAGTGTTGCAGTACTTGCATCTGTTCACTTGAAAGACATTTGTGTGCATCTAAAGCACTTTTTGGAGAAGTATTAAAACCAGTCTCAAAAAGTTTAACAGTGTGTTCCTAAAAAACCAACCAAAATAGAAAGTTTCTGCCATTATTGAAGGAGTTTTGCTGCTGTTTCAAAGGGCAGATAGGAATTACTTAGAGCATAAAGTGTCTCAAAAAATACAACAATACAGATGCTGTGCTGCAAGTTCCAGTAGATAATACCTTAAGAAATGTTAAAAGCCAAATCTGAGTTAGAAAAATGATCACTTCTGAGAGATGCAAGTCACAAGAGAGCCAAGACAACTGTGCCTGCCCATACAAATGCTGAATTCAGATACCAGAGGTTATCTATTTGAATTTCTCCTACATTCTCCCCTTAGCTGTCAGAACATCTCTATGAACACATGCAAGTTGAAGACTGTCTCTCAAACTGTCTCATTTTTGCAGAAGTGTTAAGGAACAGATGGAGTGGAAAGAAATAAAACCTGTATTTTATTCAAAAGTTGACTGTCTTCTCCTGTGTAACTTGGTGAGGTCAGAAGCCCCTAGCATTGAATTTTCACATGTAACATCATTACAGTTTGGGGCTTTTTTGTTTGTGTTTTTTCATTTTTTGGGTTTTGTTGTTTTGTTACAAGCAAACAGAAGAGATCCTTGGCTAAAAGTACAAAGCTTTACAAACTGCACAGGAAACATCATCTATTTTCACTTCTCTTTCTTGGAAGATAACATCCAAAGACTCCAATGTCTGAACAGCTCAGATCAACATTCCCCTCACAAGGCAGATGGATTGCTCACAATCATCTGTCTAGCAGCACACTCCAGACGTGTGACCACATTTAATGCAGAAATTAGACTTGATCTGCAGCCTGCAAGTCTGCTAGGTGCTGGATGGGTAAGAAATGCAAGCACAGTTTCCTGTTCAGTGCATAAAACAGCAATACATCACCAGTTACAGCACACTTTATACAACAGCATATCCTAAACAGAATTAAGTGTCATGAAAGTATGTGCTTTAAAAGTTGTTTTAAGTAACCATAATAGTCTGAGAGAAAAAGTTAAACACTGGTAATGTCAAGGATTTGTTATGCCTTTTTGTCCTTTACTTTTTCATTGTCTTTTCTCGCTTCAGCCATGACCTGGAGTCAGCTTAAATCACACCTGACAACCCCTCAGAAAGGCTGTAAAAGCAGCCATTAGGAACACTGAAAACACCCAAATAAGTTACTGTCACCTTGGGAGCAATTTGTGTCTGTTACTAACAGCCACTAGAGTTCATCACATCACCAGACAGCCCTAGAACAAGTCTCTCAGTATTCAGAAACCAAGGAAATGCTGGCAAGGAGGGGAGAATTGAGCAGAGCCTGTGGCAAAGTCCTTGCTGAGGCATTAGGAAAAAGGAAAGTATTCAGAGTAATTGTTCCTCTTCTTCCTATCACAGGTAACCCTTTCCTGTCCATCTTCACCATCTCCTTTTCACATCCTACCTGCAGTACACAACTTTCCCCAAAAGAGCAGACAGAGTTTCCATGATGAGTGAGGAAACTGAGACAGTGATGATTGGTTTTAAAGACCAAGTGCACCAAATGAAAGCCCTCTCATTTATTTACTTACTTTGTAAGATCATTTATGCTATGCTGCTATATTGGCATTGTCACTCATATCCTGAAGTGTCACTTCTTGTAACATCTACTTTATGGAAAAGTCAAACTGATCACTGAATAAGTCATTCTGTTAAAGCCACTTTCAGCTGGCTCAGCTACAGTTGCATGATCAAGATAACTTGGCTGTTTTAACTCTTTGTTCATAATCTGTTATTTTAATGATTTATCAAATTCTTTTCAAACCTGACTTTTATGTTGAAGTTGAAATTGCAAGTAATTATATTGGTGACAATAAGGTCAGCCAAATGATGGAAGCAACTTGGCTCTACACAGCTACTGACCACCCACTTCAGTGTGAGGTCAACAAGCTCAACATGATTCACCTCAGCATTCATCCTGCATTAAAGACTTCAGGAAACCCCTTTTTGTATCACTTCAGTGAGGGTGGTTTTATTAGTGGAAAAGCACTTACACTGTTAATTTATTCCAAGACATAAGTTGCCATGACAGCATATAGTGACACTCCAGGTACTATGAACTGCAGGGAAAACAGCAAGCCTAGACATCTGCGAAGGTAGGCTTCAGAAGAATACATGCCTTGCCTTAACTCCTGTAGCGATCTACCTAATGTATGCCCACTCAGAACTATTTCTTTAAGGTTTGCAACCTCTACAGAACCACGACTAAGCCAGAAGTTAAACCTGCAGTGACCACTAAAACAAGAGGAACAGAAACACAAGCTCATTCAGGGGACAGCCATCTTCCCCAGGCTGTGGGTATGGACAGGAGTAACCCATCAGCACGAGGGGAAGACAGCAACCTTCTCCAACAAACTGGGCAAAGATAATTTAAGCTTCCCTTATTACTCACTGTTTGTGTTGTGCAACTGGAGAGCACTGCACTTAACACACATCTTGCTTTCACTGCACCCCAGAGCCAAGACACGTTTCTCTTCCTGTTGGGATGGAGCCATTAACAGGTGCTCTGGGAGGCCACAGAGCGAGCGCTGCCAGTTGCTCCATGAGGATCCACTGGCAAAGCCAGAGATCCCAGCAGAGCACGAGGGAACCAGGGAGAACTTCAAAACACAAAGCAAGCAGAAACATATGCAAATCTTGAGGCCCACCTGAGAACATTCCCACAGCAAATCTCTCTTTCCCTGCTCATATTATGTGAACAATATCATGTTAACCTAATATATTCCGTGCCCGTGGAAGATCGTTGGCTACCAACGGCAGCGATACCCACGTGGAACAGTGCTGCTCAGAGGCAGCATCTCATCAGCTGGGTTGGTTATTCCAGCTGGCTGCAGGTACTTGTGGGCAAAGTAGGGAATGAGCTGCTTTCCCTGCTATGAGACCAGCAAACAAAGCAAGAGGAATTTTAGAGAGGCTAAGTTCATTCTGCTCAATTAGATCAGATGATGTTGGCTTCCTAGCTGAGAAATGATTGGTAAAAGACAAAAATAAAATTAGATTGTGACACTGGCAAAGCAAATTTACTGCACAATACCAAACTGCCAGGCAGACAAGATGATGTTAGAGATAACTGTGCTCACAGATGTCCAATATCAGGGAAATAAATTCAAGACAGATCTTCCTTTAAAAAGATGAAAACAGGATTAAGGTAAAAAAAATCCTCTATCCCTCTAGGACACAGCTCCAATTAAAGATAGGTTTCTTACACCAGATTGCTTTTAAAAATAGGTTTCTTATAGCAGATTGCTTAACAGAAAAGGGATAACTTGAAATGTCCAAGAGAAACTCTAAATAAGTTTTCCAGAAATTAATTATACTTGATTTTGTCTTCTTCTTTGTTTTTTGCTCAACTCTTGCTTTTCTAAACCAGCCAAAACCACCGTGCTTAGCTGTAATGATGGGAGAAGCAGCACAGTTTATCAACAGCACCCACCACTCAGCAGCTTTCAGCATAAAATTATAACACCTTTAGGCATCTGACCTCAATAAGAAGAATGTAATCAACACAAGAATCAATAATGTAGTATTCCCTGGGTTTTTTTTCTTTAAGTTTTTCTTTTTTGCAGCTTTGTTTGCTGACTTTTTTCCCTCCTCCCCAGTAACCCTTGGAAGACAGCCACCTAGCATCACAAAGCCAAAAAGCATAGAACAAAACCTGTGATGCTGCCTTAGACAACTCTATCTCCACAGGGTATAAAACTCAAAAGGATTATGAAATTATGATTCAAATGGTAACTGTCATTAGAGAGATACACACCACGAAAGGAACATCATCACCTTACTGCTTTTTCAACCCCTGCTCTCTAGATGCCACCATAGCCAACAGTGTGCCCTACAAAGCTGCCCAACACAGAAGAGACAAGCATTAGATAGATCCACAAACAACTGGAAACACACATTCCTGTTGCCATGAATACAAAGACAGCTTATTTCTTCTTGTTTCCACACAATAAATTTCTCACTTATGTTTCACCCTAAGGTTATTTGCTTTTCATTATCATCACTTGCACAGATTTTCCTGGTTCAGCTTTAAAAGGAAACCGTCTAGAAGAATCCTGTACTCTCTTGGCTAATTCTTCTAGCTTACTGCTCCTCATACATAATCAATCTACTATAAGCCTTTCCTTGTAAAACAGGAGATATACCAAGGAACAACATGCCTTCTGGGACAAAGATTACATCACTGACTTTTTACCTTAACACATCAATCACTCTACTTCAATTCTCCTTGACAATGACTAGTCCCCTAAAGCCATGCAGAAAAACACTGCAGAATAGCATTTTATATCATCCCAGAGCAGTTTCATCAGAGACCCAGAAGTGAGCTGGTTTGCATCTCTTTGATTTCTCATGGCTTAATCTAAGTGTTTTAATTAGCCCCTGCACTTTCTGAATCTTATGCAAGAAGTCAAATCAGATTTGCAGGTCATTATTATCAGGCAGGTTACCCCACGTCCCTCTGCACTCCCTGTGCTCAGGCAGTGCTGAGTGCCAGGCACCAGCCATGGCTTCCATGAGACATGCACAGGCAGCTGTTACCTCCTGGCCAGAGATACTGACCTTGCTCCTGGAACAATTTGGTTTTATTTAAATAAGAAAGAAAAGCCAAAATGCCTTTTTCAGCACTTGCTAGGAATATTTCTTATGAAGCTGGGTAAAAGCAAGTGTGCTGCTGACAAAAGCCTTCATGTGTTTCTGCACACTGTGCCTTTCTGTAACTAATTGAGAAGAGAGAATTGGTATGCCACAGAAGAAGCATGCTCATTTGGGTAATTGTAGAACAACTTATTCTTTCAAAAAACATACATACTAAACATCTTTCTCACAGAATACACTGACTAACCAATAAAAGAGTAATTGAATTCAAGAACCATTTCCAATCTAATATTACTGGGTTTTCTGGGTAATACTTCTAAAAGCAACAGAGTTAAAATAATACATGCAGCAATCCACCAAGTTGTATTGGAACATTCAGTAAGAATCTTTTTACAGCAAGCTGCTCTCTGAGTGATTTAGAAACTATTATGTGCTACTTTTCACAACATGACTTTGAATAAAACAGCCAAGTAAATAAATGAGCATGCTACTACCAAGCAAGCCTACCAATGAGATTCACACCTCACATACTGATCAGGAACACTAGGAGAGCCTGATCATCCCAAAGCTCTGTCCAGCTACCTAAAGCAGACAGGAAGAATTGCAGTTATATATTGTATTCCTATTTAACTATCATCAGAAAATCTGCCTTTACCTTTACAGCAAATGGGAACTGGCTCTTAGATGTCAGATTGATACCTGATTAATATGCTGAGACATTAGGAGAAATACTGGTAATTTATCTTTATGAAGAAAGATAAAACTAAAAAAGCAAATGCATTTTAAAGTTCAAAATAATTGTATCAGAACTATGTTTTGGGTCTGATTTGAGTCTTTCTCCTTGTCACCTATTCTTGCTATGATCCCCCTCTGCATTTCCTGCTAAACAGACTCCCTCCTGCCCCTCAACCCCCTCCAGGTTATACTGACCAAGAGAGAGATTCACCACGCCCTTCTCCAAGAATTCCTTCTCCATCACCCTTCCTTCTCCTCAGCTGCTGACAGCTGGAACCATTCCATTTCCCTGGGATTTTGTAGCCCATTTTCATAGCTATGAAGGCATTTCAGCTTCAGGGAAACAATTTTTTTGGACAAAAACCCACAATAAGAGAGAAAATCTTTTCCCCATGATGCTAGAGAAGGCTGCTTGAAGGAGGAGACTGAAGAAAACAGAGACAAATTCTCTTTCTCCTCCACTATTTGTCTCCTGTACACATGTGAGGGTATTACTTTGTAGGGCTCTTCTACCTCACTCCTGCTTACCTATTCATGACAAAAAAGGCATACACATTTAATTAGCTTGACAGAAACACTCTGCAAGGATGCACACCATAAAACCATCCGTGCACCTGCAACACACACTAGCAAGAGAGGTTAGACTGGCACCTCGGAGTGAAAAGCTGTTTGATGCACACTAACCTGCAGGCTGTACCCTCACCATGCCCCACAGCCCATGCTGCTGCTGGAGAAGGCAGGAGGGCCAGGCACTGTGATCTGCACACCACAGGGAGGCTGCGAGGCAGCCAACAGGCTGCAACAGAAGGAGACTCAACCCTGAAACAAAGCATCATCTGCCTAAGGGAAAACTGATGGCAACCCAAACTGAAACAAAATGACCATGCCACCTGTTGCCTAGGATCTTATAACCCAGCACAGAGTCCTGGGTGTGGTTTGTTTTAGGGAGGGTTTGCTTGTTTGTTTGTTTGGGTTTTGAGGGTTGTTTTCTTGGGGTTTTAACTGCTTGCTTTGGTAAAAGCTCTGAGGCATGATAGGGTTGAGGCTTTCTTCTTCTTTTTTTACCTAAAGCAGCTTGCCAAAATTCAATCCAGCACACGCCAGCTCAGTTAGATATCCTACAAGAGGTAAAAGCCACTTGACTACAGATCTCTTTCAGACAGTGCAGTTGTTCTGCACTAGGACAAGCCCACCCCTCCAGCGGGCTTTATGTGAATTCTGAAAGGACCCAGAGGGGAAATCAAAAGCCACTACAGCACAGTGGGATTCAAGTGATTGTCCATATCAAAAATGAAGACAACACCATGATCAACAAATGGGCTACAATAGTTTACTATTTGATATTTGCCTAGAGTTCACAGAATTTGACACCCCTTTGAAGGGCTCCCAAACTCTATCCCCCTGAAATAAAGACTTGCTTTCAATTGCCTTTTTACAGCTCCTGTTCCTTTACTGTCATTCATAATCAAGTCATAGCACCTTAGCATATGCAACATGTGGCAAGCCCAGTAGAAGTTGCTCACTCCAAGAAGGAAGCAAAGTTGCAATGGAAAGCACTCCAAAAGACTAAAATAAACAAAGGAGTGTGGGGATGTGAGAAGGGGGAAAAGAAATTAGCTCAGTTCTCCTTGAAGCTCTAAATTCAGTTAAAATTGCTTCAACAAGCAACACTTACAAGACTCTACAGAAACAATTAATTCAGCTCAGAAGTAATAATCATCAATTACCTTAAAAAATTAATCACCTCTACAACAGCAGTGCACATCAAGAGAAATAAAGTGCTCCAGAGTAACTGGCACTTCCAATCTATTTTACATTTCGTGCCCCTACATTCACAGCTGGCACCCAGACTGCCACTCACTGGTTAAGGACATGTTTATCTGTCCTCCAAAGGAAGAGCAAACAGGGAGTATGTCAAGAGAGGATATTGAAGGTCCTGTTAATAACACTGACTACATGCACATATTTGTCCTGTAGTATGCTTCAGTGCCATGTTCATGTGTCATTACTGCTTGGAGCATGAAATCTATTGCCTGTAATGAATATCAAACTGCCACCTGAAAACAGAGGAAGGTTTTCAGATAAGCAGCAAGCACTTCAGTTGGTGCTTTCAAATACATTCAAGGACTCAGATCTGAGTTCTATATTTTCATTTTTCCATCCATTAGAAAAATCCACTCTTGCTTTCTTCAGTTAAAAGCTGCAATAGGTAAACCACTCAAAGAACAAGACTGGCATCTGTTCTGAATTACTCTGCAGTGCTCAGTGATACTGACTCCAGTATCATTACATTTGTTTGTACATAGTATCTTTCTTTCCACACACCTGGAACTACTTTATGGAACAGGCTGTGGAACTCAGATCCTTGAGTAATTTTTTTCCACCTCTTATCTCAATGAACCAGTTGTACTTAAAACCTGTTTTAAAGTGCAATCATTTTCCATGAGAACTGCAAAACATCTTAAGAAACTGAAATTGGAGGAACTACAAATTTGTCTGAAACATGAGAGGCTTTCCTTTTTTTTTTGACTAGACACAAAGCAAATGCTGCCAAAGGCAAAGGAAAGTTGCTCCCCATTTTTGTCAGACAGAAAACCTGATGGTATTTTGGCATTTAAGATTACTAGATACTTATGATACACAGCAAAAGTCCCAGCCCTCCCCCCGCCATTGTACAGGTTGGATTCCCTACAGGCAATTATAATCAATTGGTTGATCAGAACACTTAGAAATCCTTACAAGGCATCAGGAACCAAATCCTACATTTCTTACAATAAAATACTGAACAGGCAGCCACTTTACACAGTAGAGCCACAAGGCATTAGAGAAACTGATGAGGTATGGCAAGGCTCTCCTCAGAAGACTTCCACACCTGCAAGCATCTAAATACAATTGTTTTCTGTTTCTTTTGTGATTAAATGAGGCAGAAATGGAGCAACAGAGCAAACTCATCTTCATCCTGTTAAAGGTAAAGCAACAAGTTTGCTATTTCAATAGGTGTGCACAAAAAGCAGCTTTACAGAGAGAGTCATCTCTGGTTCTAAATTAGCTGTGTTGCCCTTCAAACGAAGGAGAAAAGAAACCTTACCCGGACATCCTCTTCCAGGTCTATGGAGAGATTTCTACCTACTAAAGATGATTAGGTCCTTAGCAAAGGATGAACATCTTTAACATTATGCATTCCCTCTAATTTTCTGGAGATAAAAAATATTGTGGAAAAGGAAGAGAATTTAGCTTATCTACTAAGTAAAACCAAACCAGACCAAACCAAACCCAAATCCTCCAACCCTCCTCCTCTGCCCCCAAAAAAGCAATGCTCACACTCAAGGTTCCAAAGCCAGAAATGGCAGAGAGTGGAAATCTGTATCCCTGAATTGCCATGCCCATATTTGCTGTGTGTTTTACAGGTGTAATTAGAAATGTTCTGTCCTTTATATAGAAGCAAATCCCCTAACAACTACCTCTTCTAAGTGGTGAGTACATTCTGCTCTGCAGACGCACTGCAGGGAGCCTGGCCTTTCTCAGGCTGGGTGTCCTGGTCACCTCCCCAGGCAGTGTCAGATGGCAGAACAAAATGAGCCCCAAAGGCTGGAGATACTACCTTCAAACAAACTTTGCACTGTATACTAGCTTTCCACAAAGGTTCTTCTAGATTTTCATTATTAGCTTCCTTTCAAGCTTGAAGCATTTGTCCTCGTGGCTCTTGCTTTAATTTGTGCATGGGAAGGGCAGATATGGGGCTTCTACAGTAGGTGGACAAAGTTTAAGTCAGTGACCATAAATGAAGCCAACAGATTTGTGTCTCTGTGCTCTCTGTCTCTCAGTGGAATAGTGCAGCAGCCCTGAGGAGCTGAGAAGACTGAAGTGTGCACTCCCATGCTGCATAAGCATACAAAAGACTTCTTAAAAGGAATAAAATCACTGTCCCAGATAAAAATCTTTTGTACCTATAATTTGGGAAGGCAGAGAGGAATGATCAAGAGCTCGCAGCATGCACTAAAACACCTTGCTGGTAGCACTCTTCTTCCCCAAAATCTTCCACTGTATGGGGAACTCTAATTTAGAAAGCCTAATTTGACTCAGTTCTATTAAAAGAAATCCTTTATAATTGTTAGATTGAAGTCATTAATGGTTTGTTCACAAATCAGTAACATTTACAAACCAAACCTTGCATGACAGTTCCACTGAAGTGCTCAGCCATTAAGAAACCTCACAGCACTGCCCATCTGTCTGAAAGACTCCTGAGCTCACTTTGGGAAAGCACCACACACAGAAAGGCCTCTACAGTTGGCTGCAATATCTGGTTAGTGATTTCTGAGAGCAACAAAACATTCCTTTTCAAGCTACTCCAAGTTCTAATTGTATTTTTGTACAGCAAGATTGGTAACTAGACAATTCCATTCATCACTAATGCCTCCTGTGAGACACTCAAGATGCACAGAGCAATGAACACACACACACAGCACATGCACATTACTGCACAGAAGAAATCTGCATAAAGACATACAGCACTAAACAAAACAGAGTTTTTTTGGCAACAAGGCCTTCACTGATGCAGGATAAATTAAATAAATACAGATGATAGTGGAACTGCTTGCCATTAGCCAGGGAAAAAAATATCATCAGAAACAAATGCTCTCAAATTATGTATTGTGTTATCTGAAGAGAAAAGCAGGGAGATTAACTGAATACCAATGAATTGCAGCTCTTTTAATAGTCACAGAAAATATCCTGTAGGCTTTCCCCCCACTCCCCATTTGTTTTGACAGAAATAGAATATACCAGAGCTTTAATGGAAACTGAAATGATTCTCTGTTTTACTCTATGTCTGAAGCAAGGTCAGAATAGCTATTAGAGCTCTTTAAGCATTTCTGATTTTGTCAGGGTTACCAAATTAATAGGACAGGACAAACCTTTGTTCTCACACATGAAGCTCTGAAGGCATTCATTTGCTCAACTCATTACAGGATTCCTCTTTCTCTAGCTTGTGTTAAGATTCAAAAATTAAACACTCACTAGGAATCCTACCTATAAGAACTAGCCTGCAACAGACAGCAGCATTTAGTTTTGGAAAAAATGCATGTAGTTAGCAACTAAATCAGCATTCTCCCAGTCATCTCTCAGAGGAATTATTAGTAGCTCCTATTTACGGCCAGCATCTGACAGCAAGGGCTTTTACAGGCCAATACCTAGGGGTTTTACCACCAGAACTCTGGATTTACAATTCTCCTGCACATGATGAGCACAATTTCCTTCTTTGGTCATCTCCTCATTTTCCTTCCCCTATGCACCTTTATTTCTAACCTGTATGCCAAGTTTGGTGCCAGTGGACACAGAGGAAAAGAACTGTTCCTTCATACTACTGGTAACACAGTTGGGATGATGTCAGCACCTCTCAGGCTTGCCCAGGACTTGCAAACAGGAATGGAAAACAGAATCCAGTAAACATTTATAATGTCATAAAACAGGGAAAAGGTTTTCTGAAGTTATTTTCTTTAAGATGCAGGAAACAACTCATGGCATGCAGAGTGCTACTGTTACTATTTTGCTGGGTGATTATAAGCCTAATTGGAGTCTGCAGTCAGAAAAGGGGAAGGATATTTTTAAAGCCTGCTTAGGTGAACTCCAATGTTGCAATTAAGACAAGCCTGCCTGTAACAGCCTACCATCTTTGGAAAGACTACTCAGAAAAAGCTACTGTTAATTGAAAAGCTTGTCACACCTTATTAAGCTGCATTTAACTTTGAGAGCTGAAAGCTGCTAGACCTTTCCATGTACAGTGAGAAGAAGAGGAGTTATTTAAAGTAAGGATAACATTGAAACAACAGTCAGGCATGAAGAAGATCATCAATAAATTTCAATCTCCAATTAAAAGAGTATTTATCCTAAAGAGCAGACAACTCATTTTGGGCAAGAACCCTTTATGTTGACACTGAGGTAAAATGTTGTGGATTAGCTGATGAAAAACACTGCTCTATAAGCTCTCAGGTCTGTAATCCTGACACTGAACATAAAAAAAGGAACCACCCAGAAAAGAAAATGTCATCAGTTTAGATGTACTGTTCACAAGAGTTGGAATCAATGCATCTCAACTGCTATCCCACATCATCTGACTCCAGCTTTTCAGGCTGCATGCTTTATTCAGGAGACAGATCATCTAAAGATGTAAGAGTTGTTAGCTAGCACCTGCATGACACTGCCCACTAAAGCTGTGGAGGTAATGCCTTTGGAGTACTGGCTAAGAACTGGTAAATGCCAGGGAGATGCCCAAGATCACCCAGTTCATACCATCAACTGTGACTCTAAAACCAAATAATTACAAAAGGAGTTCTTCAAACCTGTAACACTAAAAGAGGGAAAGGAAAGCAATGAAATGTGTAAGAAATACCTTTTCTATTTTTTTCAGTTACTAATGTGCATCTTTTCCACAGTTCATTAATTATGATGGGTAAAGAATGTAACCAGGAGCTAATTGTTCAAGTCTCATGTATCACTGCAGTGGAATGATGCTTTTCCAAGTGGAAAGTAAACAGCTGATGCTTGAAAGAAAAGCCAATGTAGAAACAAATGTTTACTCAGGTTTAGGAATTTTCTTTCCTATTTATGAGATCAGATTTGGCTATTCCACATCAAGAGTTTTAAAAGAATCTAATTTCAGTCATAATTCAATTGAACCTTAAAGAGAAGCAAATCACAGCTGAGATGCATAGTAGCAAATATGAAAACAGAACACAACACTAGAATGTATTTAATTTACTACATGAATAAAGATGCTTCTAGCATTCCAAGACTGCTCAGAAGGAATACACCACTGTTTCTGAATCTACTTCAGGTATGTTGTGAACAACACTAGACAAGCGTGGCACAAACAGAAGAGGATTAGAAGCTGCCAGAGAGACATAATCTTGCTAAGTACAGCCTACCCATTGGTTCCCAACTCCAAAATTCTTCACACATGACAGGGATTCAGCCTAGTCTCCAGTCTGCCTTATATTGATATTTAAAAAGGTGCAACTGTCCTTTTAGTTTTATAACATCTAGATGTCATAATTTACAGTGAATATTATGCATGAGCTACCTCAAGTTTTTGGGTTTGATCACAAAAGCCAAAGAAGTAATGTGAATAAAAGGAAGGCACTCAAGTAAAGCAGCAAAGTGCTGGGTACCTGGCTGTGCACTAAAACATTTTTGTCATCTGTTATCAAAAGTTCTTTATTTGTATTCCAGTCATTATATTTGCATTAGTTAAGAAAACAAAAAGCTCCAGCGTTTTCATCCCTCTTTTACACAGCTTTGAAGGTTCTATTTTTCCCTCATCTACTCTAACAGGGACTGGCTTTCCATAATGACTTCTCAGACTTTTATCAACAAAGATAAAAACATTTCTCATTTAATCATTCCTTTTAAAATAACAGTGCTATTCAAGTATCCCATTCTCACTTTCAACTCTTTATAAACTAGGTTTAGGTTTCTAGCAGAAAACTCTCTCTCTATAACACAAAGTTGTGGAACAAGTATAGCATACAGAATCACAGGATGTTAGGGGTTGGAAGGGACCTGAAAAGATCATCTAGTCCAACCCCCCTGCCACAGCAGGATTCCCTAGACCAGGGCACACAGAAGCGCATCCAGATGGGTTTTGAATCTCTCCAGAGAAGGAGACTCCACAGCCTCTCTGGGTAGTCTGGGCCAGTGCTATGGCACCTCAACTGGGAAAAAAATGTCTTGTATTCACACAGAACCTCCTAGGCTTCAGCTTCCAACCACTGCCCCTGGTCCTGTCACTGGGCTCCACTGAGAAGAGCCTGACCCCATCCTCCTGACACACACCCTTCACATATTTAAAAGCATAGATGAGGTCACCCCTTAGCCTCCTCTTCTCCAGGCTAAAGAGACCCAGCTCCCTCAGCCTTCCCTCAGATGTTCCAGCCCCTTCAGCATCTTGGTGGCTCTGTGCTGGACTCTCTCCAGCAGTTCCCTATCCTTCACCTGAGGGGCACAGAACTGGACACTCTCACTTAAGCTGTATTTCACAAAAGAAAGCAATAGCCATGTTTCAGCTGTTTGCCATATGAAGCTCCATGGAGAAGTTACACCAGGAGATACAGGTTTCTCTCTCTCCTGACTCGAAATGCAGTGTTACTGAACTCAGAGCAATGGTGCCAGCACATTTTTTTTGTTTGCTCTTCTCCAAACATATAGCAGCAAATATGCTCAAGCTCCAAACTGGCAACCACTCAAAATCCACATTTCTAATTTTTATTTTAATAATATGAAAAACCAAGTCAGTCAATCTTCCTAATGGCACAACAGTTCTAGGCCCAGCTCCACGCAAGTCTTTTCAAACTAGGCTCATTAAGCATTTTGATGCTATATGAACAACTCCCAGCTGAAAACTGTTCCACTGGAAAGTGAGGTAGGTTTATGTAACTGGAAATAAAGAAGTTTCAGGAGATTTTTAGAGCAAATCAATAAGGAATTAATTATTACAGGAAATATTTACTCCCAAAATGCTTTCAGCCAGCAGCAGTACCTAAGTCAGGCAAGAAGGAGCAACAGAGGCTACAATAATCCTTGTTTACTGGCACTAATCATTTTCCTAATAACTGGAAAGTATGCAAATTCTAAAAGATTAAGACACATTAAAGTATCTCAGCAACAGTCTGTGTGATGTTCATTAACAAAACCTGAGGAAAACTAGAGTATCACCACATTGAGCAAGCATAGCCTCAACAGCTCCTTTCTCAGTATGAGCAGCATTTTTACTTGTCAGACACCTCATAAAATCAACTTACAGACTTCCCTGTAAGTTGTTTACTAGGAAATTGTTAGCCTGCAGAAAAATTGTTTTGCTGCTTTACACTTCTTGTTTTGAAACCTTTAATCCATGGTCTAGATTTTATAAACATAGGATAGCCAGAACTGCACTCACTTCCCAACTTCACTTCAATTGCATTACAGATAGAGAGGTAGTTCATCAAAGGACATATTCCCACTACATGGACAGATAGGAGAGGGTAAGATAGATGTGTGCAGCATTAATCTTTCTAACCCCTGAAATACCAAGTTAAAAAAAATCATCTTACAGAAAGGGTTCTACTGCAGCACTGCACTAATATGCCTCACATTCACTCAGGGGCTTCCCAAAATAGGAGATGAGAAACCTGCTCCTGGAAGTTCCCAGCTGCGACAAAGGTTTTACCTAGGACATTAGCAGAGAGCACAATTCTTTCTTTCACTCTCTATCAGTCTACTCAAAATAAGGTTCACATGCACACCAGCAACTGATGTTTCAGCAGGAACAACAGGAAATACCAAGAAAACCCCAAACAAAGAAAAGTCAAAGCTTTAAAGTCTAAAAGATGTACTGAAATTGGAAAGAAAAAACATCTCCCAGCTCCTGATCATTGTCATGGATGAATTTTACCTAATGAATTGTGAAATTTCATTTACATTCATTTCTTCTGTTGCATTCAAGAAGTAATGATGGCAGAAGTCAGGGAGTGATTGCAGTTTTCTTCATTTTACTATCTACAGATGATGTAAACTCTTCCCATTGCACTCCAAAGGGTCTCACTCCTCTGTCTTGCCCTTTTGTACTAGTACCCAAAGCTAACTCAACACAATTCCACGATCAAAACTTAATGAGTTGCATCCAAAATGGCCAAAGCTAATAGGTTTTCTGAGTAAAAGTGAAGCCAGAGGAAAAGATGCTGAAACACTAAAATCTGCATGATTTCAGAAATAATACATCCAAAGCAATACATTATTGAGTGCCAAGGAACAGTTTCCAGTCTTCTTCCTTCGACACGAATTTGCTCCTCATGTAAAGCAGCAGCACAGCCACTTGAGATGTGTTTTCTCCAGCTAACCATCAGAGTACTCCAAGGCCAGCAGCTATAGTCTCCTCACTTCCCTTTAGTTTCTACATGGACAACACTGCTTTATAGACTTCAAGGTAAAAGCAAATGAGTGCAGGCCTCACCTCTGTCACTGAAGTCATCCACCAGGATGATCTCTGCGATCAGGCTGTCGGGAGTGCGGTTGATGATGCTGTGGATGGTTCTCAGGAGGGAAGTCCAGCCCTCGTTATGAAATGGGATAATTATGCTGGTATTTGGTAGCTTTTCCAAGTACACCTTGTGCTTACAGCTGGAAAGACAAGAAAATAATTGTATAAGCAGACTGCAAAGCCTGAGCTGGCGTACACTGCCATCCTTTTGGGCCGTGCAACCATTATGGTTTCTGGCATAGAATCCAAGGGTGTGATCAAGTTGTGCTTTCATGTGACAATAACCAGATCATTTAACAGGTATATTGCTTACAACATGCAATCAATCTGAGCAATGACAAAATGAATGACATTTAACTTGCTGGAATTGGATTACTGAAACCTTTTCCTGCATAAATGACAGAGAACATGGCTTCTATGACATCATTTCCAGAAAACAAATTCTTTTATCAGCAAGAACCCAGAAACATACTAGGAAGCAAAGGAAAACCTGACATGATCCTTTTTTTTCTGTCCATAGCAGACAGAATTGGTAAAACCAGTCTACTGTACCAAGAGACAAACTCCAGAATAAAGAATTCAGTACCATCCTGGGTGACATGTGCTTACAAGATACAAACCCAACCAACATAGGATGGCTCAGGTTGGAAGGGAACTTAAAGATCATCTAGTTCAATCCCTCTGCTAAAATACTTCCAACCCCTCTGCCAAAAAACAAACCTCACAAACCCAACAAAAAACAGCTAAACCCCAAACACCTGGAAGAAAAAGAAAAACAAAATCATCCACAAATACAACTCCAAAATCACATCAATGATTACTGCTGCTAAATATAGAGATAGAACAACTGAAAATGCAGACAGATAAAAAGAAAAATGTAACTAACTTATTTTTGAAAGGAAAGTACTGCACCTTCAAGCATCTTAATTGAACAGCATCAGTGTGGTATCAGTGCACATCCTCACTACTGAGTTGTTTATGTATTTGAGTAAAACTCTCCATTCGTTAAAAATAAAACATGGCCTTGAAATGCAGTTCCTCCCAGTAGATGAGACTATTTCATGACTAATGTTTAGGTTAGTGAAACTGATAGGATCTCATCTTTCATGTGTTCTGGAAAAAGGGGGAGAAGAGACTCATTCCTCTTGTTAACATGAGATGGCATTTTCAGCTCTAGGGACAAAGTCACTGGATGACTTCTCATTCCTCAAGAGAAATTCACACCCCAGTGAAGGTATCCCTACAAGCAGAAACCTGTCAGCTTTGTGATAAACAAATGAAAGCAACAAAGAAAAAAAAGGGAAAAAGTTGAGACCTGTAACTTCTAGGTTTAAAAAAGCAGAGATATCTTGGCTGCTTTTCAGAAAGAACAACTGCATATCAAATACTCCTGGAGATTATAGTGTTGATTTAAATGTATTTGCAGCTTAAGTTTGCATTTCCACTTTATAAATGCCACTTAGAAATCAATATTTACCCATTTATTGAACAACTACCACACAGAAGAAATGTTCCAAAGAAATATCAAAGCCTCACAGTATTTGCAAGATATTAACTCTTCTGTAGTTATGAAGAAACAAGCAAGGTTTTTTATACCTTCCTAAGAAAGAGATTTAGATTTTTAATTCAGACAGTTCTTCCTAAAAATCTGGCAACAATGAATTTACTGACAAGCCAATGGCAAAAGTCATGCTTTTTGAACCTTCTCAGTCAGCAGGGTGCTGGCAGAACTTACATGCACAAAGGAGAAAAGGCCAATTGGTTTGCAAGGCTGAAGTTCTGCAGAAAGCACTGCTCATTACCTACTGACAGAATTGGTCTCCCTTCTAACATTTTGGGAAGGGGAAAAACAAAAATCCACTGCAACAACAGGATTAAGTAAAAAGTCTTTTTCTTATGTGTAGGAAGAAGTACAACAAAAGAAGCCCCTTATTAACTGAGAGCTGTTTCAGCTAGCAAATGAAGAAAACCATGGACCAAAACCAACCACCTACTGCTGCCAGCTGTTTGCCAACAGTGCTGCTTCTTGAACTAGAACAAATGCAGCTACTATCCATACATGTAATTCTTATCCCAGGCTTGAATGCCAGATTTTTTTCCTTTAGCATTTTTAACTCCCAGTAAGTATGGTTTTCAAATGCATGATTTCTCCCTCTCCATAAAATCCCAAGCCAACCAAACCCCACCCCAAAATACTACACTATCAAGCAAAAGAACACCACATGTCAGACTACAGCTTCTAAAGGATAGGGGAAAAAAGCACCCAAAATACCCAAATACATCAGAATGCTATGTAAGAAAGTTATTAGATCACCATTCAGAACAGAAGGAATCTAGAAGAGACCCTTTAACTTGCTTTAAAACACTTAATACTGAATTAGTTACTCCTTTGAGATACAGAACTCTTGTGCTGTGTTGAAACCTGATTAAAAACACCGGAGGCAGTGTCAAAGTTGCAGGGAGAGTTTTAGGAGGTTAAATGAATAGCAAGAGTTCCTCTAGTCCTCAAATGCTAACCTGCCTGAGGGAGAGTAACCAAAACATTGTCAGAGGAACACCTGGAGGGGATTTTCAACATGCACTAATAAAGTACAACTTGAAAAGAGGACACTCATGAAAGGAGAGGTAGTGAAAAGGAATTACATTACACTGCTTGGTTATTCACTACTGCAAGTCCAAGACTATTCTGATTTCATTTTGCAGCTCAGCCTGCTCTGCCTAGGCAGAGACAAGGAAATAGCATCCTTTCACTTCAAGGTATAGGGATAGTTCTGTTTAATTCCCTGAGTTTAAAAGTAGAAGTCCTAAACCATCATACTGTCTTAAGAAAACCTGCAGAACTGCAGAATTCTTCATCTTTACAGCTTCCCTGTTAAGAGAAACATGCAGAAACCTACTACCTTTACTAAAGTGCAAATGAAAGAAAATGGGCTTCTAAAATTATGAGAAAGGAGAAGAGGGCTGGCAGCATTTCAGCCACTTGACAGCAAAAGCTGATTCAGAAAAGCAGCAATTTGTCTGACCCTGTGAATATAACAACAGCAGCATGTTATGCACGTTAAAGGATGCCAAGAGCAGTGCCTTGGCCAGTTCCCATGCTCTGTGCCTTCTAGACACATCAACAACCTCGTAGGCTGCCCTTACTGATAGATAATAGCAGAAGTTACATGTCTTGCAGACATCCCTTTGCTGTGTTTAGGAAGCAAGGTAGCAGCCTACTACAGCAGTTACTGGATCATAAAAGTAGCCCACCTCCAATTCTCTCCTCTTACAGGGAGGGCCAGGGCAAGAGCAAAAGAGACTTTCAACCCTTCTTCTCCCCACTGGCTTTGTCAGTGCACACACTCTTAGCTGAGCTGCTTTTTCAGATCTGACCTTTTCTTTCCCTTTATTAAAGGAACTACAGCAGCCACTGGGCTCCCAGCTCCTGACAAGCCCTCTATAAGCTACCAGGACAAAACATTTTACAGGGAAGATTTACATAGTAATTGTCTTAGCATGTCAAAGTATTCAATTTACAGCAACAAGCTTCAGTCACACCATGTTTCTGTTCCAATCTAGCCTTGTCAACAGAGCCTGATAAAGTAGTATTAACTAGTAATTTCTGTTGCCATTTGACAAGGCTGTAAAATTAGCTTGGGTGTGAGCTGATGGAGGGGAAAGTAACCTTCATTTTCCCAGTGGCTCACAGCTGGGAAGCAAGCAGGCATTACTGGGAATGGGCCTCCATAAATGTCACAACACTTCTCCCTATTAGAACAAATAAATCTTCTCCAAAAAATTATTGCTATTTTCATTAAAAAAAGTTGTAGAGTAGAAATTATTGCTATTAAATGCATGAACAAACAACATGTCTTGGAAATTAAATAGGCAAAGCCCTGCATTCTTGAAGTAGCTCTCCCTCACTATGGGCTTCAGAGCTGATAGAGCTGTTACTGTATCTCACATGGCATCATTTTGGTCTGCCATGGACAGTCTCCAGCAGCACTGCATGTCTTGGAAGAAATCAAAGTCAGTGAGTTTGCCTCACTTTGTCTTCCAAACCAAAATGTTTCTCTAACCAAGGGAAGAATATTAGAGCTGAAATTTCACTTGCCTACGCAGTATCCAGTCTTGTGCAAATTCACATTAGACACAGGCCTAATTGTATGGAAAAATTACTTGGGAAGGCAGCAGGAATAGAAATACACATGAAAAAGGAAGGCATACCTAGTCTTTTGCATATAACATCATCATTTTCACCTGTGAACTGCAAAGGTATAGATCCCCAGAACATTCCATGTTTCTCACAGATCTCAGTGAAGTTCCATGTACTTTCCAGTTTTAGTATTGTATTATTTCAAAGTACAGGCTTTAACCACTGCCAAATGTTAATAGCCTTGGCTCTCCCAGATGCACAGAACTGGCTGGAGGGTAGACACCCTTCAGCATTCCTGCCCCTATTAAGTTTGGATTTCACAGTTATGTTTACTGCAGCTTGCTAATTTCTCAGCAGCATGAGAGGCTTTACTGGATTCTGAGTAAACACCCAGGAACTACTTTCCTCCACTTGCATAAACAGCTTATTTCTTTCATCAAATGCTTTTCAATAAACAGAAACAGACCCATCAGGCTTGAACCCTTCCTCACTGGCCTAGTAAACACTGCAGCCAGCTTCTCACCAGAAGGACAGAAGAGGAATCATCCATCTTCAGCCAGGTTTCAGCTGCTGTTGCCACAAAAAGACACAAAGCACCCAGGCAGCACTTGGGAACGATGCCATGCTATTTGTTACTATCAATACATATCATGCAGAGGAACTGACAGCAGGCAAGACACAGACAGAACACCACAGGTTTTATTGAGTATAAAATATTCCTGATCCTGTTTTGAGGAGCTGCACTAAAAGGGATGCCCTGAAGCAGTTGCAGAGAACAATCTGGTGAGGCTTGGAAATGGGGACATCGCCTGTGATGTTTCTGAGCACACGACTTTCCACCCTCCCTACATTGTTCAGTGACTACACAAAATGTTTTGAAAAGCAGAGCAATAACCTTCAGCTTTCTCACTACCCCACTAAAAGTACAATTTGAGTTTAACCAGTTGGTTTGTGGCCAGACAACATTAAGGTAATACTAGCAAAGAGTGGTATGACACTATGAAGCGTGCGTGTACCGAGACACTTCTGGTTTCCCCAAGTGAACTGGAACTGGAAAGACACCTTCTACACTCTTAGTTTCTTCCAACATGAAATCAAAAACCCAGCAGAAGATCTATCCCAACAACTAATTACTTCCATAAGCCTTAATAAATATTGTGACCTTCAGCATACTTAAGTGAGACAAATCATTTTTAGTGCCCTGAAGCAGGACAACCTAGGCCTGTCTTTAAGATCATAGACCACTGAGGAATACACTAGAATCTATCCTGGAGTGCTTGATTGAGGATGGATTTTTAAAGACAATAAAAAGAGCTCAAACTGTGACAATGCACAGTCTTTATAAGAAGAAAGTCAATACATTCAATGCAATATGAACTTTTTTTCAGAGTATTCACACAGGAACTACTGCATGACTGCAGAACTATATTTATGTAATATATTCCTTTATGTGAATCCAGTCAGTCTCAGTGTATTGTACATTGTACTAGAACACAATTAAGGATTAACAGGAACTCTGCAACTACTCCAAAAGACAAAAAATCCCCAGCCAAACATTGCAGTCAAGCATTTTGAGAGAGAATAATTCAGGCAGACTCTCAGTTTCTGTTGCTGACAAGGAAGGAGAGTTGGAGAGTTGCAGTACTGCACAACAGGTAGAGTGAATTTGGGTTTTTTTTTTAATGATTAAAAAGAAAGAAAATCTCATGAAACTGATCAAACTAGATCTTGCCTGCCACACCTCACTCAATTACCTGGCCTACTTTTACTTCAGTAAGAACACCCTTTCCTGGCACAGAAGTTATACAGCATTTTGCAATGAATTTCTCCAGAAGCAGCTTTCAGAATGACACATTTCACACCTGCTTCTGAAGAGAGGACACCTTTCAGAAAGTGCAGTCTGAGGCTGGCCTGCATCATACTGAACACAGCAGCTGAGAGAGGGGTTTGCTTCTGACAGTAGGTCAAAAAGCACTGCCAGCCTTCTGTGTCTCTTGGAAGTTCAAGACACAGACTTGCCTCTGGGTATAACCACCCGAAGTATAAAAGTGCAGCTTTGTCACCTTAACAAGTGTAATACTTAGTATGAAAATATAGTGCCAGAACATTTTTAATCTTTACAATTAGACCATAAATGACACAATCCACTAACTAATGGACTGCTTGTATTACAGGTGTTTAACATCAGGAGGGTTAGGAGGAGGTAACACAAGTCCTCTACCAAAACATCCACCATACAACTGAACAACAGGAACCTAGCTGAACGGGAACACAAAAATGATGCAGATACCTAAAGATTCAAGCTTCCCAAAGGAGGCACTGAGGTGAAAGTCACTAAAGGACTTGTGCAGGGGGAAGAGGAGAGAGTGTGGTTGCTGTAGCACTTGCTCCTAATGTGTCACTTCTGACAACACATCACTCGCGTTGCTGCTGGGGACGTGCACGGAAATGTCACTGACTGCAGACAGTAGTGGGTGAGAAACAAGTTGCTAGAAGACCAACACAAAGGGAGGATAAACTGCTTCTTTTTGTATTTAGCAACTGTCTGTGGTTTAATAGAGAAGGGTGCTTGATGAGCATATTGATTATGCCAACAATGGAAATTAACGCAGCTTTGATATTATACAGCTGTACAGCAGAACTCAAACTTCCAGAGGACTAGAATCTGAAGCCTGGAAAGGCCTGCATGTCCTTTCCTGTCACAGATAAAAAGCTTTACTCTTTGTGTAAGGGAGGCACAAATTAGAGAACATGAAAAGAAAGTTATGCTTGCTGAGAACTGCATAATCATTTTTAACTTAGTGGTTATTTGGCAGAATAATCTTTGCCCTATTCCTCTGCAGGATATCCTTGCTATCCATGAACAGTGCCATCATTCAAACCCCTCTCACTCTGCACTCCTGTTTCCTCATTGCTCTTTCTGGTTTTAATTCTACACTGTGTATATCAGGTTTAGTATCAGCACTTCAAGCTGTAGCTACTGGATTGCTTTCACTCTGTGTAACACAACTAACAGAAACACTTTGGAGACACAGATTCAAACAATCAGCCAAACATTTTATGCAACTCTTCACCTTGTCCCCCAGCCCAAAGGTCTGCAGCTGTTACCAAATGACAACCTGAAAAACCTACATGGAATGTTTTTCATCACTGCCTGATAAATCCCTCCCCAGAAATACCACAAAAATCATCCTGTAGCTAGAAGAGGCCTTCAATAGCCTTCATGTACTACTGAGAAGATGAGAGGTCATTTTAAAAGACAGACAAAGCAACTGATTTAACAATGGTGATAAATCTCCCATCTCCTGTGTAATGAAATGGTCACTTTTTGTTGGCTGAGGGTTGCTGTTTGACCTTCTGGGAAAGCAGGTTGCTCAGAGATAGACAAAGATAAAATCTTCCCATCAAATAGCCCAGGAAGCAGTTTACTTACTTGGGATGTCTGATGTCTGGCAGAGATCTCTCCAAGGCTATGTTGTTGCTAACAAAGATGTTGAAGCCATTTTCCCTGTAAGCAGAGTCATCATGGTCTTCCTCTGTGAGGGGGTATGGCTTGCCATGTTCACCTTTCCCTGCAGTGAAACAAACAGAACCATGATTTGCCTCCAACTGGCAGCACAAAATGGCCTGCAAAGACACATATAAATCAGGAGTTTGTGCCAGTTAGCACAGTGCATGGGGTACATCTCTAAGGCATTTCTTGCCATGTCTTCAGCAATGCTCATGTTGCTGGCAAACAAAAAGACAAAGCAGACACAGATCACAGGGCTCAGAAGTGTTTCCTGAATTCACCCCATTGAACTAGTTTTCCTTCCTTCTAGAGACACAACCAGTTTAGAGCCATTTTCCACATAAACATTTGTTCTGTAAATTAAATCAAGACCTTTTCACATCAAAGTCAAGCTTTCCCTGCAAAATTATGAACAAATGGATCAGTTTCAGCAATACTCCTTTTGACTGGTATAAGGAACACGATTACTCAGTCACTCTCCATTGCAGAAGTCAGAGCACCCCTCCTCCCCACTCACCTTTTCTGAAAGCAACTTCAGCATTGCAGTTTACTGTCCAACTTTCCAGAATAAGTAAGAAAACCAAATGTTTTGCTCTGGGCTCCTTGCACATCCTTGCATTTCAAAGGACCAGCCAGATGTACTCAGTGCTTCTAATGCCTCAGCACTGCTGATTTAGTTTCAGAAACTGGTCACTTTGGTTCCCTAAAGAAATCATCTGCTTGTTCTCTGGCAAAGAACAGGCTTTCTATTCCAGCTTCTTATTCCCAAGTTAGACCAGCCACTTGGCTTGCTTAGTACCTACCCCAGACAACCCTGCCTCTCTCTCTTCCAGTCAGAGAGCAGAGAACAACAACAATAACAACTACAAAACTCAAAACACTACAAAGAAAATCAGAACACAAAAGCCTTGCCCCTTTCTCAGCTATTTTTATTCTTCACATTCTTGCAGAAGAAACTCTCCAGAGCTTCTAAGCCTTTCCTGCCTACTCAGGTTCTCAAGAAGATACACTTTCCTCTGCATCTAATTGACCAGCTATAACTCCTCTGTCCCTCTCCTTCTGGGCCCACTCATCAGAAAATCCCTCCTTTTACCTGAGCTCTTTCAGATAAACTTATCAGCTTCCCAGCTGGGTTGGCTAATTGACCCAGGCCATCTGATCATCTGCTAACCAGGAGCAGCTGCAGGAGGGGATGAAGAGGAAAGCAACTGGGAGCTGCCAGAAACATCCAGCAGTTTCCTTAAAGCCTATGAGCCTCTGCCAATGCTCCATTTCATACTGCACACACACAAACCACTAAACTCATAGCATATGCCATCAAAGATGCTGCCATTACTCAAGTGTAGAATGTTTTGTAGGTAAAGTACCATGAAACACTCTTTGTTTATGCTATTTCACCACTAACAGGTATCTTGTCAGTTTTGTTTTCCAACATCCCCAGATGCATCTAACACACTGACATGATCCAAAACCTGAGCCTAAGCATTGTGTAACTCTCTATGATTTCATACTAAACGTGAAGAGGAACCCCTACTACAGGAGCACTTTATGAGTCAGAGTGCTACTCAAAATTCAACAATACAAGGTGATAAACCTGTTTCATAACACAGCAACAATAAGCTAAGGCCATTCAACCCCCAAGACAGAAATCTTAGCCACTCTTTCAGCACATATTCTCAGGGGACCTAAAGTAACTAGTTTAACTGGTTTTTAATAAGAGATTTATCCAGACAATTACTAATCAGATGAAAATTCCAGAGTAAATTACCTTCTGTGATGACATGTTATTGCTAATTGATGACTTTACAATATAACTTCCTATATATTCCAGCTCTTCACTCTGTATGATGAAAGGTGGATTCTTCACTTTCCTTTCCTTGAAGGAGCAGGTTTGGCTATCCAGGAGATGAGTATTTTTCATAGTACTACCATTGCTCCATGCTGTCCCCTGCTACTGCAACTGAAGACAAGTACTCTGCCACTCTCTCTCAAAGAGTATGGTGCATTATCACTGTGCAAAGTCAAAAGAATAGACATCATGGTTGTCACTTAGAGCAACTCTGGAACAGGCTGAACTTTCTCATATATTTCTTGGCTAGAGAAATATTTGAGCAGTTGCTGTCTGTAAGTTGCTTTTGCACTTACACAGTAACAGCACTAACAGAGGCTTGAGGGCTTTTAGGAACCTGTGACTATTTCTCCCAGCTTGCTTTCTTGTTTGTTTGTTTGCTTGCTCTCGCTCTCGCTCTCGCTCTCGCTCTCGCTCTCGCTCTCTCTCCCTCTCCCTCTCCCTCTCCCTCTCCTTGCAGCTCCTCCTGATTAGCTAGGGATCAGGTGGTCACCAACCAGCTCCAGCTGAAAGCAGTTATCTAATTTCTCAGAAAGAGCTGAGGTGAAAAGAGACTGTTACCTGTGAGTGACCTCGGGAGGGCAGAAATAGGGAGCTCAGCAGAGGAGTATTAAACCAAATGAAACACAACTCTCAGATAACCAGTATGCCTGTGGGGTTCCTTCTGTGCAGAAAACTGCCATGTATGAACCTCCCCAGCATCACAAACTACCCTGAGCATGTCAAAACTCTTCTGTTACTGACATGCTTTCCTATGTGACTGATGGAAACTGCCACCACTGCATATTGCTCTGGAGCTGGCCTATCCAAAAGCTTCTCTAAAATCCCAGGGTGACCAAGGGAAACTTCACAACGCAAAAGAAATAAAATTCTGGTGAAACAGAGCATGAAGGAGTTTAGTGTCCCATTACTGGCTGGAGCAGGCTACCCTAAACCCATCAGCAGACAGATATAAGCCTTCCTATACTGTTTGTTCTGCCTGAAGGCAAAACAGCAGTTCAGAAAGTGCACTAGGGCTATAAAGTATTGGAGAGCACAGAGAGAGTAAACCAGCTTGATGGTGAATTTTTGGCCTCTGGGTTTAAAAGGGGGCTATAGCCCAAATGTGATGAATAAAAGCAACCCAGCACTAAGACCTGCCACCAACCCTCTATGAGGCTGAGTTACAGTTTCAGCTTGAGTAAGCCCAGAAGCTAAGGACAATCAGAACTTTTAGTTCAGTTACTTGGAGTTTGATTTTTCAAGGACAGGAAGAACCCAAAAGCCTAAGAAAAACACATCTCTTCAACCTGGGACCAAAAATCCCCTCAGAATGCTCCATGGCAGAGGAACTCTAATAACACTGTTTAATTCATTCAGTGCTGTCTAACCTTTGTGACTACAGAGTTACTCTACTGATTTTTAACTCAGAACTCAATGCAACCATCAGTTGAAAATATGCTTTTTGTTTTTTTCTTCTTTCCTTTCCTCAAACTCTATGATGGTTTTGGAGTGGACATCTCTACATTGCTTATGTGTTGTTTTATGGGTGTTAATATGCTATCTCAAAATGCTTCTCCATATTCAGATTAAAAAACAGTTGTAAAGTAAGATGTTCTAGCCATTCAGATAAAGTACTGCCTTGGGCAAATATCAGATGCTCTATAAGGCTTTTTATGGCCTCACTCAAGGATGTTACTGTCTCCTAGGAAACAATACACTCTGTACCTAGCCCTAAAGGTTTCAGTTTTATGCTTGACAATTTGTGATAACTGATAGTTCAAGAACACCTCTGTTAAAGCATCTTCTGCTGATTTTAAATACCAATACAGCAGAAGAAGAATAAACCTTGTTCAGCAGATGGCACAAAAGGAAGAAGATTAGGGTGAGCCATAAAAATAAAAACCCATTCTGAATACTCAGTACAAATGTGTAACAGCAGAATAACAGCTCTGGATCAGTCATGTTGGTACCTTTGCCAGCTCTGACAATGTCCTGGTTTAAGTTAGAGCAGAACTGATTCTGTTGGATGATTTGTTTTCCAGCTGAAGCTCCTCTAAGTAACCGCATTTCTGAAGCTGGCTGTGTGTTTTCTACAAATACTGCCTGCTTCCAGCAGTGATTAGGCCTGATGTTTGGGTTTACTGCTGAGGATTGGTATGGAAACCAGGGCCACTGCTGATTTGGTTTTTACTGGGGGGGAGCAGAGTAAAGGTCTGCACCCACAGGAAGGAGCAGACAGGACAGATGACCCTGAACTGACCAACTAAGTATTCCATTCCACAGACTCGATAGAAAGCTGAGGGTCAGTTCCCTCTGCTCTCTCCTCTCTCCCAGTCACAAGACTCTGGGGGCACAACTAGCTCCAGCAATGACCCCCGAAGGCTGCATCATCCCTCACCAGGGGCACTGGGGGTTCAGGTACCTAAAAGTCAGGCCACTGAGGAACACCACCACCAGCCAGCAAGCAGATCAGGCTGCTGAAGTGTTCCAAACAGACTCTGGACTGGGAACATAGAGGTGAACTACTCCTAGCTCAGTGGGCCCATGACGCTTCAGGGCATCAAGGAGGAGATGCAACCTACAGATGGGCTTGGGACTGAGGGGTGGATTTAACTATGGGTGGGAGAGAAGGGAGCAGAGGGAACTGACCATCTCCTGCTGGAAAACAAAGGCACTGAACAGAAGCAGTTCTGTTCTAAGTTAAACCAGGAGAGAGAAAGAGAGCAGAGGTATTGCTGGCAAAACAGATCAGCTGTAAAACAACTGGAACACACAACAGGAGTTCTGCATTACTGCAATGGCTAGGGGAAATGGCTTAACATTATAAACAACAAAACACATTGCAAAAGGTTCTGGTTTCAGAGGCTTTTGGGTTTTGTTTGTATAATTCAGATGAACATCATTTATAATTCAATAGCCACAGTAAAAAAGATTGGCTTTGCCATATAAGTTAAATGAAGTTAAGCAATTGCTTGACATCTTCACACAGGAAACTAAGTGGATAAAGAACATAAGCCACTCAGTGTCTCTGGGGAAGGACTCTGTACAAATCTGAATTATTTACTGTTTATACTCACTGCTATTAGTTTACTCAGGCAAGACTTCACAGTCACACCATGCCAAGAACATAATTTGCACAAATCTCTAAGCACACCCTTTAATTCAAGCATTCAAGCATCCTTTAACCCAATAACATTTGTAATAGGGAATAAGAATTTTCCATTTGCTAAATGCTTTACTAAGTAGAAGTTTATTTGAATACATGAACATACAAATATGTAAGTCACCTTACAGTGCATCTTATTATTTTGTATAGGATAATTCTGCAACTTTTTTTAAAGTATATTAGAAATTTGTCTACTACCCACAAATGTTCCATCCAGAATGCAGTGCAACACTGTCTGAGCACATCATATAGAAACTCAGAGCCCATGCTCTCTCATGACAGTTCTCACATGGAGAACAGATATCAAATTTTATCTTAGAGCTGAAGTCCCATGGGGGGAGAGTGACTGTATTTCATAGCAGGGGTAGACAGAGGAACACAAATTCAAAATGAATGCAGTCACATATCAGCTCCAAAAAAAAGTGCAAGTAAAAGGGGAACTAAAGATCATCAGGTGAATAAAAACACTGAGTCAGGCATCATCTTCCACCTCCTTGCCAAAATCTTCTTGACAATAACCTCTGATCCCCCCTGGTAAGGGAGTCAGAGTGCCACTGGCCAAGGCAGAGGGCAGCAACTCTGCTGGAAGCAATCTGCAACATTTTTATCTCATTTTTCAATTTCCCTAATGCACAACTCTACACAAGTTGGCCATCTTACAGCTTCTCCAGGAGTATCCACACTTGGTGGGCTTCTCACCCTGCTCATAAGTGTCATGTTTTCAAACCCTTAAAGCATCTAGGTAAACAGTTTTCACCAAAAGTCAACTGGAGTCAAATCAGGGACTGGTACAGACTAGTCCTTGGGAAAAGAGGGGAAAAGGAATCACTTTCTTCTTTCCTATAAGGAAGGGAACTGCTTGCTTTAAAGAAATGCTTTCATGGTTTTGTTTCTTTCTATTAACTTCCAGTAAAAAGCATGAAAACTTGAATGGAAGAAATGCACAAGGAATTTTCTTTGCTGGTTTGCTATGGAGAGAGGAAATGAAAAGAGCACATGCCTCACATGAAAGGAATTGTCTGCATATCAAATGGGACTTTCCAAGGAGTAACAAAGGTCTGCATGTCTGTGTCTATATATATATATGTTATGGCTTTTCAGATAGAAAATAAGCACATTGTCCTAACCTAATGAGTAGAGAAATGATGAGTTAGGCAATCCAGGGAACTGTGGAACCCATAAATAGTCAAGAGAGAAACAACACTCTGCCTGAGAGATGACCAACACAGTTCTGGTCATCTACTGAAGTTGATCCCAATCTTCCATTTCTATCAACTCTATGAAAAGCAGGAGGAGGGCTGGGGGTAAGTTGCTGGGATGATATTGTTCCTCAGAGTGAATAAAACTTGTATGAGAAACTGAAACATATTTATCACAAGTCTACTCTGCTTTCCCCAAACTCTCAGAGTATCTCACAGTTGTACAACATCATGAGCTTAATTTACAGGAAAGCAAATTAATTGATTTTACATAGTGGAAACAGGATCAAAAGGTAGCTATTGGAGAGCTTTTGGGGTTGGTTGGTTGCTTTATTTTCTTGGTTTTGCTCCCTACCTAGTAACTTGGAAAGTCTGGAAAGCCACTGCTCTAAGATTTATAATACTTTTAATTATTTAGCTCTGTCAAGGTCTGGGGAAATATAAAAACCTTTTCCTTAGCATTACAGACACAGCTGCAAGAAAATCTTATTTATACAACTGGGAAAACCAAAAATCCTGTCAAGGAAATCCTGAACAATACATTTCCCAGCAAGAATAAATAATTTCTTCATAAATATATAATAAAACTTATTTATTACTGTTTCAGTATCAAACTACTACAGAAAACAAACAATCCAGAATTCAAATTCCTACTAGTTTATTACCTTTATATGCCAGTATAGACTTGTCTATACCTGTATATGCTGCTACAGTAACATGATGGCCAGCAGGAGAAATAGGAACTAAATTGCTTCTCTCTTCAGGAATAGCTTTATACAAACAGCATAGGTTGTTAGGAAAAGGGGGAAAAAGACAGAACTTTAAATTCTGTTCTTTGACTGCCTGGGCACATCCAGAACTCAGGAAAAAACCCAGAGTCCAAGAACAAAAAAGAGAAAACCAGAGAAAAGAGAAAAATATGTTACTGAGAAAATGTAGAAGAGTACATTCCCCTTGTACTGCAGCCAGATCCTTAGAGTACTGTTTGATGATTGCTCACAGGAGGTAAAACTGAAAGGAACCTGTTGCTGACACAGAAACCAGAGTTATATTATAGCAGGTATGTGCTCCACCACCACAGGTGACTCTAAAGCCCATCCTGTGTAGGAGGCAGATAAAGGAACAGCACTACCTGGAGAGAGGAGAGGAGAGGGACAAATGGGAAGCTCTGAAAGGTGCTTATTTTACATGTGCTAGAGAAGAATTTCTGTACAGAGAAATGCATATTAAAGTGAAAAACCCCAAACAAAACAAAAAGTAAAATACAGCTTTTTAACTGCATGAGACATCACTTCCATATTCCCATACACCATCTAGGCCTGGGCATGATCTTCATGTTAATCTGAGATCACAAATCCTGTGTCAGACTGCAAGGTAAAAATATGCCACAAGATTTGTTTATTTTCTTCAGAGTCCCTGAAATGGCAGAAGCTGATTACCAGTATTCCCTATGTAATTAAGGGCATGGTAAGGCTTCATGCACTCAAGCTGAAACTACACAAACTGCTACCAAAAGAAACAGTGGCAGGGCAGAGGAGCTAAAAGTTGAGAAGATCAGTGGTGAGCAGAAGAATGAAGCACCATAGTGACAGAAGTGGTGGCAGAAGCCCCAGGTGACAGTGTCCAATCTCTGGCAACTTGAATTGGGGCTTGTTGATTGACAGGATTCTGGAGTTCCCAAAAGTAAGGATGGCTTTAGTTCAGGAGTGGAGACAACCTGACTGCTCCCAAAGAGATCCCGAGGTTCATGAGAGGCACTGCCTCAGCAGCAGCAGCAGCACGGCTGCACAGGCAACTGGCTGAGGGCTTGAACAGACACTTGGCAAAAATAAATAGTTTACACAAATCTGCTGCTTTTAACACTTGCTGCAAGTACTACAGTGGCCTTGCAGGCAGGTAGACTCATTCTGCTCTCTTTCCCACTTTAATAAGTCTAGGGAACAAAAAAAGGAAGGAAAAAATAAGAGCATAACATTGGGTATGTGCAGTGTATTTAGAACGCCAGTGTCCAATGCAAGATAAGCAGCAACACATGCTGTTTTGATGGGAGTTGCTCTATCACCACAGCAGAACAGCAATATCCTCAGAAGCATTCTGCAGGCTGAGCTGAATCTAATCATAACTCTGTAGCCAAGGGATGCACAGTACATCTTCTATTTAGCCTAACTACTTATCACCAAATGCCACAGCCACTGCAATGTTATTTTCATTTAGAATGAGAACAGACTGGCCACAGACCATTCATCAGAGCCAAACACTGAATGAGGAAGCAAGTGAGAAAACCTCAATCATTAAAAAGGCTTCAAAATTTGGTTTAGTAACTGAACAACCCCCTAGGATAAAATGGGCCTACTATGTAACAGGGGTACATGAAAGAACACAACCTACTAATAGTGGTACAGTCTTTAGTTCAGTGCTTAAATAAATTAATTCATTAAAACACTCATCAAGAATGGTATTCTAATAGTTCCTAGTAACAGGGGGCTTCTGTAATGAACAAATGTGTCCAAGCTGATCTCTTAGTAAAGCTCAAAAGAAAGTGTTACTAACACGGTGAACACAGGAACTAAACAGCTCCACAGAGTTCATGCAAAATTACAGTTGTGTGGGTACAGTTTTGGAAAGCCCAGAAACACAAAATGATAGGGTTCTAACAGCTTTAATTAATATATTATTTTCCCCCTCCCTTCTTCATCCTAAGATGTATTATAACCACGTGCCATTTACCCCACACCATCACAGGGAAACAAACATGATGTGCCACAGCACAAATCTGTTAATGGTTCTTTAATTCTTTATTTTCTTTCTGTTTCTGTTGGCTTGTTTTGGTTTATTTGGGTTTTTTTTAATGAATTCAACCTAGCCCAGCTCTAGAAGCTGGCTTTGTTAGCTGCTACCAGAAAAACAAACCAAACCAACCCAAAACATTCTTACATATGGAGATAGTAAATATTCACAGTGAAAACCTGAGGCAGACCCAGGAACGAGAATTATGGCACCTGATTCAGTGACAAGGCTCTCCTCCTTTATTCTGCAAAGCCAAGATGAGTGTTCCTAAGCAAGCAGGGTTTGCACACTAAAAGCCAAGAAGGTAACTTCCTCATATATATATATATATATATATATTATTTCTTTTTCAGGTCCACTTGGATCTATACATTACATATACAGTGCTATGTTTCTCAGATGATAATTAGTTTGATATGAAACTGAAGCTTTGTATGGAAATAATCACACATTCCCACTGACTGCCCTTCCCTCTTCTTAGAAGGTAACAGTAATGCTACAATCATTGATATTGCCTATGTATCCTTCAATATGCCTTTAAGAGCCTTTGCTACAAATGAAAGAATGAAAATGAACTAAATCCCTACATGGTACATTCAGGTTTCACACTAAGCAATGAGAAACCTCCCAGTCAACCCCTTCTCTTCTCTTTTCCCTTCTGTTGGATGAAGAACTATTGGAAAACATAAACTCTTCTTCATCCACACAGAGAGACAGCTACCATCCAGGATTATCATTAAAGGACCTCCTCAAAATGGAGATTTAGCTCCTGATCTTAGTTCTTTAACTTCTGTTCCCTCAAATGACAAGTCTGAGCTGAACTACACTAGCATGCTACAACTGTAGCCAAAAGAAATCTTTTATCTGCACCCTTATTAGCATTTTGGAGATGGGTAATTACTAACCACTAAATAAAACAGATGAAAGATGCAGTGTTACTTGAGTATATGACATTGCCAAGAAATGTTCAGGCTCTCAGAACTTCCATGTAAAACTTCAGATTCCTCAGAAAGAAACAGATGAGAACATGGTCTGTACCACAGCTCATCACAAAGCACTGAGACCACAGAATCAGTGTGCTTTAAAGGAAGTCTGACTCTTAGTTAAGGCCATACATAAACTCCTTTTTATAGGCAGGTTTACTTGGCAAGAGTCAGTTCTATCCTGTGCACAGTTTTCCAACAGAGGGAAATGCTACTCAGCCACAACCTGACACTCTGCCTTCTTCTGCTGCAGTGCAATGGTATCTGGTAACTTGAGATCCAGGGGAGGTGTGCACTAACTCCAAATCACCACTTTAATCCTGTGAGATGACATTTCAGTCTGAGGAAGCAAGGTTGTAGTCTTTTGGGGGAGGGGGTGGGTGGGCAGGAAACACAAACCAAACCAAAAACCCCAGAACAAAACAAAACATATTTATCCCAGACACCAGGTTTTAAACTTCTGGAGAAGTCAACACTGAAAAATCTCTTATTCTAAATCAGTATTTGAGAGCACAATGGCCTTATTTGTGCTTGGCACCTGGCTCCAAACTGATCTCACTGCTTTCAGTAGCACATCCATATCATTAAGCTCGAGTCAAAGTGACAGAACCAGATCACAGTGTGCAGTGCTGTATGTCTACACAGCACAGGGGTTTTAATATGTGAAACACTTCATGGAACTGGATCCTTTAGATGCCATTGCCTTGACAAGCAATGATTAACATTAGATTTTAGGATTTTGCATTAAGATAAACTGATTAACATTCTTCCCTTTCACAAAACAATACAGTGTAAACTGCATGAAGCATATTCATGATTAATGCTACAATTAGGTTATGGCTGCTTGTTGAGACCTTGGCTACCACTACAGTTCCAATTACATTGCAAGTTCCTGAATTCTTTCTAAAGGAATTTCAAGTTCAGAAGCCCAAATTAAATTTATTAAATTTGTTGAATATGTAATGCTGACAGAAATCCCATCTGAAATACAGAGTAGGGAAGTGAATATTTTAGTATACCCTTCTTTCCCCACTCAACTTTGATTATATTTATCTGTATAAGTACCACAGAACTGTAGCCAACAGAGAATTACAGTTAAGGCTGCTATCTGTATGATGCTGCCTCCTATCTTCTGGAGGCACTCTGGCACCAGGCTTTGGTTTGACAAGTTGTTCTGAATTAAAGAATGGGCACTGTTCAGAAAGATAAGGATTAACCACAGAGGTCTGGGGGAATGATCTGCAAAAATTCTTGAACAGAAGTGATGAGGGAAGAACAAAAATCACCAGAGTACAATTTCTGTAAGTCACCCAGAAGTCAAATCTCAAGTGTTCATTGCTTTTTACTGCTGTGCAAAAGCATTCTTGACTTTTTCTCCTCCTCTTAACATTGCACACCAAGGAGAGAGTTTCATTCCATTGCCATTTGCATCATAAACATATACAGTTCACTTCTTTGCCAATGTCTCTCTTTAGTCCGTAGAACCAGGCTGACTGTTTGTCTGTGGAACTACAGAGCATCCTGTCTGTCTGTATCAAGGCATGTAAAGGTCAAGATCTTTAAAATCCCCTTCTCCTGGTCAGGATAAAATTTTGAAGAAGCAGCAAGGTAAAGACTACACTGAACTGAGGAAGGAATTAAACCCTTCATTTCTTCCCTCCACATAAGTCTTCCACATGCTATTTAGGTAGGAGGAACAAAGACTGTGCCAGTGGCTGGATAACTGCTGTGTTAACCACTGGCTGATACATTCTATTCTACAGGATTGTTCCTCTGAGATCTTATTAGCAGCCAGAAGCCAAAGAGCTCAACAATCAAACATAAAAGTATTGACAGCCACATCTTTGAATTCACTTTACCAATTCCTCAACCAATTTCTTTTGAAGACAAAGGGTTTTATAAATTTCCATTTAGTGCTACAAACACAGCTCCTTACCTGTTACCCTGCTCTCAGAAATGTGCTTTCAAGTGCACTGAGATTCAGTCCCCCTTACGAAACATAATCATTTCAGCATACACATGCAAGGAGTCAAAAACTTCTTAAAGCCATTATAAAGGAAAAAACAAACCAGTATTTTAAAGAACAGAAATTGAAAGGAAAAAAATATACAGAATTTGCAGTATGCAATCTTTCTGCATCACTGCATGGGCTGTTAATTTCATCAACAGAACAGATAAAAAAAATCAGAAATGAAACCTAACTTTTTGTTTTCCATTAGTTCTGTTCTGTTGGAGAGTTTCCATTTTTCCTCTAGTTCTCCTTTTGCAGTATTTTACAATAGGAAAGCTATCACTTGGAGTTGGAAGTAGCTTTCCATGATCAGAAACAGCACCATATTTAAACATAAACATTCACTCTGTACCTCTTTAAATGCCCAGGAATTACACATCTGAACACTTCCTCTTATCTGAGAGCAGCTGTAATTCATCATTACTGCTGTTACTTGTAACTGATGAGCACAGAGAGCTGAGAATACCTTGGGGGAAATAGATAAAATGACTTTTAGAAATGGAGTAACAATGACACTGGCTCCTTCTCCAGGACTCCTAACATCACTACTAACTAACATACACTAGGACATAACATATGTACTAACATACACTNGAAATGGAGTAACAATGACACTGGCTCCTTCTCCAGGAGTCCTAACATCACTACTGAGGACATAAAGATAGAGGTGGAATCAACAGTTTCTTCTCATGGATACTTCTGAATTACTCCTCTAGGACTTCATGGCTCTCTCCTGGGAATCTCATCCCTCACAGGAACCTGAGGATCAGGGATCTCAAACTCCTAGTTCTGCACAGAAAGCCTGGAAAATCAGTGGTCACTGGTACCACAGCAGTTGTCATGCTCCTGAAATGAACATCTGGATAGACATGTCTTCAGAGGCCTCCATAGGAAGGGAAGTAGGGAAATCTCCAGGGAAGCAAAGAAATTTGCAAGTCAGTAGCTGATAAATGGTATCAGGGACTTCAGCATCCAGGATGGATGCTACTTTATCCAGAGATGCAGGCAGAGTTACACTGCTCCAACACAACCTGGCTGCTGCAGCCAGACTCGTGCATATTGGTAGCTACCTAGGTAATTACTCTGCAAGCATACACAGGGTGCACTCAACTCTGAGCTGCAATGCAAGAATGCTCTTTTGATACACAGAAGACATTGTTTACCACTTGCCAAAACAAAAACTATGGCAGATGTAAGATTTGCATTTGTTTCTAGTTTTCATTTTTAATGCAAGTGAATCCTGTTCTTCACCAAGGCACTCACACAGCAAGTGCCACCAGTAGAACTCACACAGCTAAATAAATTAATAGACACAGCTCTTCTTTTAAATGCTGATTTCTTGTCAGAAAGATGGCATGACACATCAGCTTCAAGAAGAAGTCACTGAGGTAATGATGAAATGAAATACTCAGAGATAAACAGAAGTCATTGGGCTGACTAACTGAAATAGCTTTCACTAAGTCTATTCTGTACTGATCAGCAGCATATTTAATTGAAGTCATGAAGGACTCCTTTCTCCCTCTGAATAAATCAGGGCTTGGATAACTGGCAACTAATTGGCTACCTTCCCTGGTCTACCAATAGGACAGCAATTAGTACTTCTGAAATCCATCAGCACATTCCCTGTCTTGGCTTCTTGCACTCTGGTACCACACAGAACCACAGAACGTTAGGAGATGGAAGGGACCTTGAAAGATCATCTAGTGCAACCCCCTGCCACAGCATGTGCCTAAGGGCATTGTCCAACTGCTTCTTAAACTCCATGAGAGTTGGTGCCATGGCAGCCTCCCTGGGGAGCCTGTTCCAATGCTCCAGCACTCTCTGGGTAAAGCAGCTCTTTCTAACATTCAACCTGAATTTCCCCAGCACAGCTTCATGCTGTTCCCCCAGGTCCTGTCGCTGGTCACCAGAGAGAAGAGGTCAGCACCCACCCCTCCCTCTCTGCTGAGGAAGCTATAAACTGCAGGAAACTATCACCTCTCCATAATTAGATTTAGGAAATTCACATTCCCAGTGCTTAGGATATTGTAAGCTTTACAGATAAAGAGCTAAACTGAATTCCAGAACCACTTCACCCTTCTCTTTTCCTGCACTGACTGCTGTTCCTGAAGTGGCCTGAGCAGCCCTTTCACAGGTGTTCTTTCATGCCTTCAGATCCATTTTTAACTTAACAGTTGCTTTAGGCTATATTTTGTTTTGTTGTTAGGAACAGAAATTCTACAGTATGTCCCAAAAGAGTGCCCTGAGATGCTGAAGCTTTCAGTTTGTATTATGACACTGTGATTTTCATTGTAGGTTACTCTAATGAACAATGACAGATAGCAATCATCACAGAAAGATTTCTGAAATGGTCAAACTCAGGAAACACTATCACAAGGAAGCCACAAAAGCAGAAATAAGTCAGAATATTTCAAGTATTATTATTATTGCTACTAAAAATAGAAGTTTACTGGAAAAATATACAGACACTAGGGTGTTCTACTACACTTAAAATGTCAAGAGTAGGACTAGGAATTACAGAGCTACATAACATGTTTGGATAATGTTTTTGGCAATGCTAGAGCTACCCATCAGATATCACTGCTTATTTCCCAAAACATATGGGGCCCATGGTCCATAGTTCAGAATCAAAAGCACTCTGCCAAAGCATCAGTGCACATGGCTGAAAAAAGGTCTGCTCTAACCAGCTAACATGTAATATTCTCTACCCATCTACATGTTCCTACAGAAATGCTGCTTCTATTTTGTGCAGTCTCAGATATTTGTTATTTTACACTTGGCAATCTGGAATACAAAATAGATCTGACACCTGCTAAGATGTCTAGAATAACTTCAGCCCACTCCCCACCTTTTTTTCCTCCTAAGCACATGTGGGAGGGAAAGATAACTTTTTCAGTTAGTGATGAAAAAGATTCAGAAGAGAAAAACGGGTTATGAAATTAACCTACACTTGAAATATTTGCCTGGTTCAGGCCTCTGCAAAATTAAGTGTTATGAACCTGTCAACTGGATTCAGTTGCAGAAGTATTTTAAGGGAGGTGTTGGTTGTCTTCTGACAGTGGGATCAAGACAGCATCATTAATTTTGTACTAGTAGATTGGCCTTTGTAAAATAATGACTTTCAGACACTGATTAAGGTGCAATTCAACAGCTGCCTCCCTCCCCTCACTTTAATTTAATTCATCTTATGTTGAATTTATGAGTTATAATATAAAAGAAAGTATATTATCTTACAAAAGAAAGGTTCAAATCTGAACATGCTGTGATGGCAGAAAGAGAAATAAAGCCCTTTGTTTGTACAGATGGCATGCAGCATGTGAAAGCACATTGAAATGACTCTGCTCACTCTACCTGTGTATCTGAAGATACAACTTGCTCTGATTTTCAGATCATCTCAGCCCATCAAGAAGGAAGTGCTGTAGCTTCAGGAAGACTAAAGGACTCAAGTTCCACGTGGGTAAAAGAGGCAAAATTTGTTTCTAACAAACCCAGGGGTGTTCTTGGCATCTATAGGTACTGGTCTCTGGCTTTATCCACTGATCTAAGGACAACTGCTTCAGCTGGAACACATGACCTTTTCAAAATCAACATTTCTGCTTGTATTTAGTGACAGCATCACAGCTGAATTTCACCTGAGAAAGATGGTGTTAATATTTCTGCCCATTTCCTTGTACAATCATTAGCTAGCTATTGGCATGAAACAAGTTATTTTCACCTGGTCATTTTCAGGGTTCAACTATTTGTGCTTGACATGCTGCAATCATAAGAAGGCTGTTAGGAAAGCTTTTTAGCTAACTTAAAAGAAGAACCAGCTACATGGAGAAACAAAATGAACAGACCACTTCGATTTGCTCTCAGCTGCTGTGTACCTGAACGCATAGCATCCTTCTGAATGCTTTCATAATCATGCCAGTCTTTCCTCCTCAAGCCATCAGTCCAGGTAAAGAGCTGCCTGTCTCCCAGCCCCAGTGGAAGTGTCTGTGAAAACAGGAAACAAACAAAGAGATACATACATATCTGGTTGGTATTAGTACAGAAGAACATTTGTAAGATGGCACAAGAAAATAAAACATTCACTTAGCCCAATACAAATATTAGAACTTCACTGTGGCAAACGAAGCTGTTTTCCTGAACAGTGTGAGAAAACCATCAATTTGCTTCTTGACAAACAATTAACTGAAGTATGGCAAACACCTCATGTTTAACATTCTGCTTTCCAGCAGTGTCCTGCTATGATTGCTTGGCAAGAAGGAAATGGAAATTAAATGGACCACTAAAACTGAATGGGTTTCTGAAAATGTCTCACACTTCAACTCATGTTTTTTCCTTCAGGTATCACTTGTGCAAAATTAGAGGGGGTTACTCAGCACCTTTCCATAGTCACATTTAATTTAGAGGGTTGGGGTTTTTTTAGTGTGTTTTGTTGTTGTTTGTTTATTTTGTTGATGTGGGATTTTTTAATGGCTAATGAGAAGTTCTTGCTATACACAAAAGGCCAGGCTCACTACAGCAGAGGCACAGAGCAAGAAACCCTCAAAGCACTTTCAAATCCTGTAGATCTTTTTTCATGGTAAGACATAAGGGGAAAACACTCATGCACCAAAAAAACCACCAAAGAAACAAACAAAATGACAAAAAAACCCCAACCCACCCAAAATACCCAGAACCACCCCCAATGCAATATACAGTTGGTAAGTCCCCTTTCCAGACTCCAAATTCTTGGGTAAAGCCGAGAACTGTTGTTTGATTCTAAACAAATTTGTCTTCCTAGAGCTTTTCCTTATTCTCATTCCTTCTGCCAAATGCCAATGTTTTACAAAACACAGAACAGAAAAATACCATGAGAAGTACATTAGAAGTGCACAGAATGGAGACCCCTAGGAAGCAGGGTAAAGCTGCAGAAGGTCTCATATAAAGTCAGTCTTTTCCTAAATGCCTGATTTCAAACAATGTGCTAAAAGAAGTGGAGGAAACGTTGATAAGCTAAGATCATCTACTGTACCTGTGCTGAGGAAAGTGAGGGAGAGATTCATTGCTGCTGAGGAGTAACATGAAAACTCTAGGGCTGATAATTCTGGGTTAGAAGCAGTAAGCTGTTCAGATCTGAGGTCCTGTGTATAATGCATATTACAAATGCTGCTATTAGAGACATGGGAAAACATGCTTGGGGAGAGCAGTTCTGGGAAAGCAACACTTGATAAGCCTTCTACAAGAAAATACTGAAAGCTGTACAACAATGCATGTGGAAGAGTGATAATCTGAACTTGCATGAACATCAGACTTGCCCATTCTCTCTTACTGTTTTTACACTACCAGCAAGACAAACCTGGGTGACACTCAGCAGCTCCAAGGGAAGTCATCCCAGCATTTTTAGTTAGAATTTCTCTTACTCCTGTGCTGGCTTCTTCCCCTAAAGACAAGTGATTTGAATGGCAAGTTTGCAGCTCACTGGAAGAAAGCTGAGCAGGAAGAGTTTACAGGTGGTTTCTTGCTGCCTGTTTGTGTTTTGATGCCACTGCTCTTAAAAAGTATTAATTACTTGTAGTTACTTTACCTGAGAACATTTACAAGTCTAATGTACCAGAGGGCCCTCTGACAAGCATAAGAGAAATAACTACATTCACTAAAATTAATCTAGCAAAAGATAAACACACATCCAAATACTGTGTGATACACTAAAAGCTAATGAAGTCTTGCTGTGGCTTGTGCTCTGGAAGGGTTACACTGCCCTAAGAGGAAACTGGAAACAAATGCAAACCCATAGTGTTGGTGTGATCATCAGTCCCTGTTTAATGACTGTTTTGTCTGGGTTGTTAGTTGGTTTTGGGGTTTGGGTTTTTTTTCCTAATAAATCCTTGAACTCTCTCCCATCAAAACACACAGAGTTTAGAGAAATCAATGCCATGGTGATTTTCCAACTCTAACATCCTTTCAGTACAGCAGGGAATTAAATACACTGCCCTTGCAAGGGGCTTCCTCAGAGTGGTAGCCAGACAGCATCATCTCAACGAGGAGCAAACACCATGGCCCTCAGAGGGACTGGACTCCATGAAACACCCTGTGTAAGCACTAGCTTTACTTCTACAGAGAGCATGAAGCAGAGCTTCAGGAGGAAGGTACAGGTGAACAGCCAGACTCTGTGGAAAGAGCAAGAGTTTTGCAGTGAAAATCTCCAGCTCTGAAGAAATGAGAACTGTCTCCAAGTCCCCCAACTAAGCACCTCCCTTGTCAGCAACTGCAGGATTACTTCTTGTGTTCTTTTCTGATATTGCTCCATTGCTTAACAAGATACAAAATCACCTGAGACAACAGGATTTTCCATTTCACTTCTGCCTAGGGGTAAACACACTGCAATTTGAAAGGCTTTAAAATGCAGCTTCTGGAATGTTTTAAAAGTGCTAACAGGAGCCATTGTACAACTGTCTGAGTGTGCTCACACCTCTCCTTCTTCCAGATGATAATGACTGAAGAGCCCTGGTTTCTACAGCATCTCTAGCTGGAAGGAAAGAAAAGGGGAAAGAAATAAATTATTTAATAGTCTTATTCTAGATTTGTCTTCTCCCTACATCCTCTCTACTTTTCTTTCTCAATCCTTTGTCTTTTTGGAAACATTGATGATTTAGATTATTTTGCACCAAACCAGAACAAACTTTGGTTTTGTTATGCACAGGCTATGCCTGTCTGGTGCAATGGCTAGACAGTAACAAACACAGGATAGTGTTGCTACTTGCAAATACACACAAGGAAGCCAAAAAACCACATCCCAACCTCTGTGGCCAATCTCAGAAAGACAAGGTCCAAGTGGGTGAACGTGAAGTCACTTCACAAGATGGAATGTGCTAACAGATCCTGACTCTGCATTTCTGCTGAACACACACTGAACCATAAGGTGATGGGCTGAACTGAAACAAAATTAACCCCACTGCATAAGCAGAAATGCTAAAGAAGGCAACAAAAGGAATTCCTTCTAGGGACACTGTATGAGCACCCAGACCAAAAATGATTACATTCATGCTGTAAAAGACTTTATGACTTCAGCACAAAACTGGGTTTAGCTATTTAAACAGAGTGCAGTCTGCATCTACAGCCCTGAGCCTCTTGAACCCAAGCACTATTTCTATCACTGCAGCACTATTAGCATAGCCAATATCATTATGTGTACAAAGAGCTGGATTTTGACTGGATGTCAGAAAAATCCCACAATTTCTCATCCAGCCATTTGTTACACATCAGAGGCAGCTGTGAGCTGGGTATTCTGGAGGGTTTGGGGCCAAAAGGGACCACTGACAGCACCAGTACAGAGAGCATCTGCCTTACTATTCCATTTCCACATTAACCTCAACCCCTTTGGGATGCAAGACTGCTGCAGTATTACACAGACTCAGAAGATCCTTCTCTAGAGAAGGTTCAACATCTGGTTCAATTACAGTGAATATCACAAGCTCAAAAAGCAGCACAATTATCAAAAACTCACTCACAGACTATTAGATCCCTCAGAGGGGGAAAAAAAGCTTCTCTGCTGTGACATTTGAAGGCTCCAACTCAGAAACAAGTGCTTTCATTGAATAACTCATTTATTTTTAATTTCACTCTGTGGAGGCAGACAATTAGAGGGGACTCAGGCAAAGGAAGATGATGTATCAATGGAAATGCACCTTTCTAAACAAAAAAAAAGACAATTACAGATCCACTTTGAGCCTGAGGATTTGCTCACCAGCTTCAGAGTGACTTTACTAAACACCAATATACAATAAAACACTGCATGAACAAAACATCACATGCTGATCAGCAGAACCATAACCAATCAGTTAATGAATTTTAGGAAGCAATCTTACCTAGGACATAAGCACTTGTTCCTGCTCAGGAAAAGATGCACATGGGAAAGAAAGGTGCTAAAGAAGTACTGAGATTAGGCACCTTCAGGGATATTTCAAGAGAAACATGAAAACAACCACTGTGATTCCCCTTTGTTCTGGAAATAAAAGATTCTCTATAATGTTTGTAAGCAGTCTTGTGTAAAACAGATAGCAGGGGTTTTTTCCATCCTCCCAACATAGCTAACTCTCAGGAGTCTAAGCTCTGACTAACTACTTACCAAACAGGATAAAAATAATAATAAAATACAAAAAAAATCAGAACACACTTAGCAGTTAAACCTGCTCCTTTATCAGAACCAAGTTAAGGATCACTTTGGAAAGAGTAGTGTCCCTGGACACACCATGATATGTTCATTATAGATCAGCTGCAAGATCACAATGCATCTGCTTCACAAATTCCCATTCTGGTATGATCACAGGCATAGGAAGACAAGAATTCTCATGAAGCTTCTTCCCCATGAGTTGGGACAGTCATGAAAATGACTCGTTTTGGGAGATTTCCCCTTTTTCTGTTTATGCTCAGTTTAGGCACAAGACCACCAAAGTGAAGCACTAGCACTACAGCACCCAACTCTGAAGTTAGGTGCTCTCCCACTTCCACACACAAGCAAAATCCATTCTGGGGCAGGGACTGACTAAGGCTACCAGAGGTGAAAACCAAACTATTAGCCCCCCTAAGGATGTGCTTGATGTAAGGGAGCCTGATCTCCAGAAAAGGCATAACATACAAACACCACACTATCTCCTCTCTATGCCTTTATGCTCTTAGCATCACTTGTGTGACTCCTTCCCTGTATCTCTTCAGTGTTAGAGTAAAAAACTGAAAAGGTCTTGCACCTGAACTGCCAGATAGAACTGGGAGTGTGTGTAATTATTATACAGACTGAGCAGGTACAAGACAGTCCTTAAGTGCCTGCAAAGTTCCCATCACCACAAAAGGAAAGCACCACACCTAGTAACTTGGATCCACCATCATCCTTCCTAAAGACAACCAGAAGCAAGCATCACGCAGCCTGAAAATATCAGCTGACAGCTTTCAACCTCCAGGCTAGATGTTTCTCAGGTCCTCCTCTGGGATGTTGTCCCTCTAAGGAGGGGAGCAGTGGCAGGCTGGGGGGTGAGCTGTGGCCACCCTTCCCATTTGGGGCACCCACCTCTCGACACCATCCACAGCCAGCCACTGCTTGCCAAAGCTGCTGCCCATCAGTGGCACCTCAGTAACATACAAAAGATGCCTGGAGAGATGAGAGGGCCAGAGGGATATTTGGGGAATCTCATCCCACTGTGTCACCCTCCCATATACTTCCATGAAATGAGTGTCATAAGTCTTGTTATCCTCATTAGGTTGGAAGGCAACGAGGATGAAGCAAAGGTTGGTCAGTAAAATGTAGAGAACTAAATTTGCTATCAAGAGAAGGTGGTAAAGGCTCTAAAACTCAGTATCTTTCAGAAAGAAGAAAAAATAAGAATACTTTGCTACAACTACTACCTTTAGATTTTACCTTTATTTTTAAGGCCTTCTGAAACATCCCTGAAAACAGGAACCTAAATTGTGTTCTAAACCCTTGGCTTAAAGCAACATAATAGAGTGTTGAAGACATGATGAATTTCTTCACATGCTCAGATCTCCTGTGCCATTTATTTGTTATGCCACAGCAAATCAGTGTTCATTGCCCTGACATTTACATTAGTAGAAATAATTAGCCCAGCACATCAAAGAAAGGGCAGCACTTGATTTAGGCTGTGACATCTGAGTGACTCAAGGTTATTTTATTTCTGAAGCACACATTTCAGACTTCTTTGCACTTAGTTTCTAGAATATCATGGACAATCCAGTAGCACAGTGCCATCAATTCCAAATTAAAGCTGTTAATAATGTTATTTGGAAAATGCCAAGCTCCACAAGCATTTCATTCCTGGGGTTTTTACAGACAGGTACCAAAGCTGTTATTGCAGCAGTATGGGTGTATCAAAAACTGCAGCAAAAACCTAAGTTAAAATGTGCTTTACTATTGACTCTGAAGCCTGCTGAACACTGGCTGAAGGAGAACTCCTTAGGATGCATTTGCCTGCTGGAAAGTTGTGATTTATCACATCAAATTATGGGTGATTACAGATGTTTAATAATATCCATTGATATGAGAAGACAAACAGCTCCTTCAGCACAGAAACTGTCCTGTATCCATCAGTCACGGATTAAGAGCTTGCAGTATGCACTGCCATTCAGGATGGAGAATTTTAAACATCTGTAGTTTACAGGTTATCAGGAGAAGGGTTCATGGACTCCTCCTATGCTGACTGTACCAAGTGAAAGCTTTCCCCCAAGGAAAGTTCTGAGCTCCACAACTCTGATGTATATTGAAACGATGCTCCTCAAAAATACTTCTCATTTCTTTTAACATCTCACATTTCAAAAGTATTCTTGCTTGCCTCCATGAGAGGACCACAGATGAACAAGGAGTTACATGCTAGCATCTCTTAAAGGAGAAGCAATCAGAAAGCTGACATTTGTATTTCCTGACTCCTAAGAATGACTTGGGTAACACAAGGAGAAGTACTCTAAATCCCCAGAAGAATGCAGCAGAGAGGGACAGAACAGCGCCAGCTAGCTGTCCTGGGCACATCACAGTGTGTCTAAATAGACTTTTCTGTGTTTCAGTCAGTGCCTACTGCCTTTTACCCTTCCTTAGAAACCACTGAGAAAGGTTGAGCTCTGCCTTCTTTACCCCCACAGCCAGGCACTCATACTCACTGGTATGCTAGGGATAAATACCTTGCCTTGTTAAGGCTAAGCAGACCCAGAAGATCCCTCAGCTTCTCCTCACAAGACAGATGCTCCAAGCCCTTCTGGAGGGGGATGAGGGTATTACTAGTTCCACAGACACAAGATAAAATGCACTGAATTCCAGGAGAGTTTGGACTCCAAATCTGTCAAACCTGAAACACCATGAACTGTCAAAGGTGACCTACAAAACCTGGCAGTGAGCCTTGGCTTCTTGAGTGACACATTTTCAGCTGCCTGCAGGATGACAGTGGGTAGGGGCTGGACTGAAAGGAGAATAAAAAAGATCCCTCAGAGCAAGCACCTCCCACCTCTTTCTGCCTGCTGCTCTAAGCTGCTGACAAATTTGCTCAGTAAGTAAAACAACTAAATGAATCCTCACTTAATGTTTTATTTTCACTTGTCTCAATTCCAGCTTGGTGAAAAGAAACCCAACCCAACTAACATAAATGCCCAGGAGAGCTCTAAAGGAACTCAGCCCCAACACTAACAGCACGCTGCCTCTCCCTGTCTCCCTCTGCAACTCAGCTGCTTTGCCAACACAACAGGGCAAGTCTGCAGAAGGGCCTGCAGCCAGACTGGACTCTTCATCTGCAACAAGCTTAAGAATTATACCTGATGTTGTGTTAACACTGCATATTTCTAATGACTGCCTCTTTCAGAAACTACCTCTTCTATCAAAAGCCAGGAACAGGGTTTGAACCATTTTTGTCAGTCTGGTTATTGCTCGGTTTCTGAAGCAACAAAAGGTCTCTGTAAGACTCTTCTGGTGAAGAAGATAAACAGTGACTGTAACTCTTGAAAATAGTTATTTTATAAGGTTGGTTTTTTTAACCACATGCCATACAATTATAGGAAACTATAAACAGTTCATTAAGAAAATAAAACACAAATTAAATAGAGAAATCTATTCATGGCTTGGGAACTGATTCACCTTTTGACTGCCTGCAGTTTGGAATGCTGCAAGGATGAATAATAAAAATATGGCAGTTCTTACTGTTAATAGAATTTTCAGATATACACACATTCTGGATTTTAAGTGATGTCTTCAGATTTTCACTGTGCTGTTTCATGCTGGCCCCTGCACCAATTCAAGACAAGAAGTGCCTCTGCAGGACTCGTGTGGCAGGGGCAGCTAAGCAGGAAACAATTCCTCACTTGAGCTATCTGCTCAATGCTGACTAACATCATATTTTCTTATGCTAACTTCTAAAGTAGTTTGCTTCTGAGTTGCTTTTACTAAAAGGTCATCCTCTCTGAGGTAACAGTCACAGTACTGGAATCATCTCATACACATTAGTGATAACAGAACCCTAGTGATCAACCAGGAATGAGAATTTCAACTTATTTGTTGCTGCGTGAGACACCAACAACTTCAGAAGCATTTTCTAATGCTTTCTTCCTCTTTGCTGCACCATTTACCTATGAAAGATCTGGTTTTCTTCAGGGGTATAACATTCTTGAAATCTCTGTTGTACAGCTGGTAACAGCTTTGCAGCAAACCTGATACCACTGATCCAGCAGAGCCAGAGAAAGAACAGCTACCTATTATTATTATTATTTAATAACCCAAGCTGACCAATATTTTAAATAGAAATTGGGCTTTTTGGGGGTATATTCTGTTGCAGAAGAAATGTGCTAAGAGAAAGGGCAGGTGCAGAAACTAACTTCAGTCAAACTTGCTACCTGGCATGTTTTAGCACTGAATACAAAATTTGCTACAAAAAATTCAGTTTCTGCAGCAGGGAGATAACATATTCCATATTTTTGACTGCAGTATAAGGTAAAACTTAATTTGGCCTCTCAGAATATTCTTTGAAGCTAATAGCCTTCTATGAGTACATTTTAAAATTGTCACAATAGAAAAGTAATATATTTTTAATAAGCATTTTAATGAGCTTTAAATTCTAATCTCTACAGATAAATTACCATGCCATGAAACAACCTCTGCACACAAGTGAAATACAGTAACTTTTTATTTCATGCAATTGTCTGAAGAGTTTTACAGAGAGCAGAAGGAAAAGACTGATTTGTTTGAACAGTAGTTTTGAAGTTATTTGCTGATCCATGCAACTGCAGAATTCCTACTCCAAGGGCACTGATTTGCAGGACACTGAAGCTTTTGACAATGCCCATCTTGAGGAGGAAAACACTTCACTGTCCTGCTGAGTGGCACACGGTGCTGACATGTTTACAAACGCCCCAGACTGTCTATATTAAAACCTAAACTTTTCTGCAAAACAACCCTGCAGAAAGTAACACTGTTCCAAGTAGAAGTCTCCCTCCTGGAAACACATCCAGCAGTTCCAGAACTGGTATTAAACATCCCAGTTACTTGTGTCATTAATGCCCAATTCTGGAATCTGCAGTCCATTAAAAGAAAAATGAAAGAAAACAAAACACTGGTTTATGCATTCATGAACCCAGGTTGGAGAAGAATTGTTATCTTTTATTTGAAAGAAGACCCTGAGTCAAACACCAGGAGGAAACCTTCCCAGCAGGCTTCTGCTGCTCCAGCCTACTGTCATGATTCAGCCTCTGAAGAATTGTTTCCTTACGTGGCCACTGGATAGCAATTGTCTAAGAGTTTTTCAGCCAAACTCCACAGACTACTGCAGAAAGCAAGCTGATTAAACACAACTGACAGGCTGACATGCTTGTCCAGCCCTCTTCAGACAATAAGGAGTAAGGGAAGGAGACCTCTTCCGAGGTCTCTGGAAGCACAAGAGTCCCTGTGTTTTGTGTGAACTCGCTGTGGGTTTACTGAGACAAATGGCAGCCTTGCCAAGTGATTCCAGCCTGAGGAAGTTGGGAACTAAAGGAACTACAATGTTTGGTGGCTGTACATGTTCACAGATCAGTGTGAGAGAAGTCTAAGAGTCATCTACTTTTGTTTTTAAAACCCAGTTCCTAAGCTATGAGCTAAAGACTCTTTTGCACTTCCCTGTGTAAAATTAGATTATTTAGATATTTTTTGCAGTCTCAACTATAAACCTTCTTCCTGCTGTTAATATTAGGGTTTGGGTTTTTTTCTTTCATTCCCCTCTCAATCTCCTACTCATTCCCACAGTCATTTCCTTTCCTTTTTCTAAGTGTTTAAAGGCAAGCTATTCCCACACAAATACCTTTTTATAGGTAACTTTCTAAGAAGAAAGTAAACTGAGGGAGGTCTGAGAAAATTGCATTTAACATACTCCTTTCATGTGAGAAAAAGGTTTCCACTCTTCCTTTCTAACAACTGAACAATAACACCAGAATATCATTAATGCCTTAACATACTAAGAGAGAATAGATTTTGCACTCCTTTAACTGAATCCATTTAATTGCAAGAATGGGTTAATTAGTACTGAAGTAGTTCTGAAGAACCTTAATACCAAAATGCTATGGCAGCTCCTGTTGCTGCAGGCCTGTCGTGCCCATTTCTGTTGAAAGACCAAAAGTAAATTCACTACTACAGAAAGTTTTAAGCCATGTTTCATTGTGTGAAATCTAATTATCAATCCCAGACTCACAAAAGGAAGGTCCTTTGAGACATAACCTTCCTGCACCTCCAATCAGGCCTGGCTACACCTAAACCACATCCCTGAAGTATCTAACTAACCTGCCCTTGCAGACCTCCAACAGCAGAGACTGTACCATCTCTCAAGGCAATCTACTGCACTACTTCATTATTCTTTCAATTAGAACACTTCCCCTTTCATCTAGCCTGCACTACTGGCCATAATTTAAGCCTTTTTATTTCTTTTTTTCTTTTCACCAGGGACAAGAATAAGATATTTCCTTTCCAGCAGCTAGATTCCATGGACATGGAAATTCCTCTCTCTTCTAGACTAAATGCTCTTGCTTTTTTCAACTTGTCAGCTCTTGTTGCTGACCCAGGGAGTACATAAAACTCTGAAGAGAACAGCATTACTTTGTTAGTAATTGGATAAGACAAAAGATAGCAAGTATAAACTTATTAAATAAAACCCAAAACAAACCAAGGAGAAACATTAATAATAATAATGGGACAAAGAACTAAGACAAGTACCTGTAGGTGACTGTCTCCTGAAAATAAGGAATATTATTTATTGTAACATCCTTGTTCCTTCTCTGACTGATAATAAAATAGCCTAACATGCCCATGTTGTGCATTCATATACTTCATTGTTCCAACCCAGCCTCTCTCAATTTTGTGCAGCAGCAGTGAATTCTCTTAAGGTGAACAAATGGCTCAAATGTTTATACGTAAGTAAGGCAGCCAAGACTCAAATTTGTCACAAATCTGAAAAAGATGCTGAAGTTTAAAGGAATCATATACTTAAAATTACCAGGGGACTAGGAATGATGCTCTAACAGGTCTTGTACTTTGCTTGTGCCTGAATGAATGCTGATTTTTTTTTTCCCCTAGCAGCGAGAGCACACTTCAAGAATTCAGATATGCACAGAAACCCTTCTCAGGTGGGAAAACAGGAACAGGAGCAGAAGGAGGGAAGATTTATGTGTAGTTTTAATGAAATATTTCCTATTCAAACAATGACCTCATTTTTTTCCTCTGAACCAAAAACTTTGCAATTGGACAAACAGATGATCTTCTCTGTCTGATGCCATTTAAGCTGACCTTTCTGGTTTATGGCAACAGCTTTCAATTACAAAACCAATCACAGTACATTTCACTAAATGGAGTACTGTGATTAATTAAATCTAATTTTATCAACAGCCAGAATGTGAATAGCATATCAAAGTAAGGTGAACTGCTTTGATTGATACACTGAGTTGTAATTTCTAATTCCTTGTCTCCCACTCTTTTGGTAGGAATGGAAGCTTACACATCACTGGCCAGGGTAAGCTGCTGCAACTGAAACACAGCTTCAAAGACTTGACCTTGTTTTTTTCTCACACCTTTTCCCCCCCTGTTGTATACAGACACCAATGGATAGGTCTGGAGCTACGTGGAAAGGTTTTAAACATCAAATCCTTATAGATGAACAAACAAACAGACAAAAGCCCCATAAGACTGACATTAAAATGAATCCTCATTGTTCCTCTGGCAGGAGCAGCTATCTCCACCTTTGCTATAGACTACTTTTACAAGGAAAAAGTCTTCTTTAAAATGTAAGACTAGTAATTCTTTTCCAGTGTGGGTTCATTACCTGAGTTAGCAGAAGAAGACCTTTAGTCTTCCAAGAAGTAGAACCCACCCCACATCCAAAGCTAGGTATTTAAGTTTGTGTTTACTCTTATCAACATAAGCAGCCCAATTTTCATGGGCATGCACAGCTCTTACTGATATCAGCATTTCAGTTGGAATTTGTTAGTAGTAGTTACTATATCTAAGCACCTTGTCCTTGAGACCCTCCTGTGGTGTTGCACTGAGGCACTCATGGAACAGCTGTGCTGAGGAGCCACAGCTCTGCAACACATGCTGCAAACCCCATGGCAGAGAGGGAGATGCTCCTGCACTATCCACAGCCCCCACTCCTGAGAACAGGCACTGCAGCATGGATTCACAGGCCATTTCCATACCTCCCTCCTCTGAGGGCAGGCTTTCCAGTAAACTCAAGACAACAGATCTTCCTGCCAGCCTCCTGCTGGGTCACAGCTGCCCTGCTGGTTAACCCTGGCCCTCGTGAAGGCCTTCATCTCAGCAGGCTCAGGTCCTCCTGCAGGCTGGCTCTCCCCAGGCCTTCTGGCTGGGAGCTTAGAGAGTCTCCTTTCTGCCTTTGCTAAGTCTCTACACATAAACATAAAACACTCTCATTCCCTCTGTGCTACCTTGGCTGAACTCAGTATCCTTATGTTCCCCAGCAGATCTGACATCCAGCTACGCTTCAGTGCCTCTAAGGCAAACTCCAGGGCTCCCTTAAAGGCCAACTCTCTCTACAGCCAGGCCCATTACTACCATGTAGACACAGAAAAAAATGATATTATCTCAGCTAGCACCATCAAGAAGCTGTTCTTTAAAAACTGACTTTTTGCTGATGACTGTTACAATTACTAGGATTAATATTATTAGTCCCCTTTTTCTCTCAGATGGATATTTCAATGCTCAAAAAACCTGAACTTTAAAATGTCTTGGGTTTGGGGAGGAGTCAAAAAGGAAACATTAATTTGTCGGTTTAATATATACTGGAATCCATGGATACATTAAATTTCACTTTTCATCTCTGAATATCAAACATTAATGAGATCTCAGATACAAAGACATTAAGGTGAAACATAAGTGAGCTATGACTTAGCTCATATACAGAGAAAGAAAGTCCACAAGGGAGGCTAATAAAGGTCAAAACCACAGAACTACCACAAAACCAGAACACACAATAGATTAAAAAGAGAGACTCAAGTCAACCTGACACACACACGTTTCCACAAGCAGAATTTTCATGCAAAACACAAAGACATTGAAAGTAATTAAATACATAGTCCTATTCCTGTATGCACTCCTGACAAAGTAATGTCCAGAGTGGGAGCCCACAGACATCTCCTGTGACTTGAGAACAAATTGTAGAGGAAGCTGACAAACCTTAAAATGAAGAATTCAGAAGCACAAACCAAATCATAGGAAGAGCTGCATCCTGATGTCCCTTGTTCCTCCCATGCCTCCATTTCTGGAGACTGCAGTGCCCACAGCTATAAACATAATAATTCAGAAAGCTCAAGCATACAGTGATTACCCAAAAAGGTAATATGCACTATTTGCATGTCTCCATACCCAACATACAAGGAAAGAAATACCCAAGGATGAATAGGAAAGGAGATCATAGGTCAACCAAGTAACAGCTTGTTTTTCATACACTTGTAATTTCCTTTTCCTCCTCTATCATTTTATTCATAGACACAACCCATCCCTACACATATAAAAGCAGATATTCCTTTCCTCAACACCTGAAGACAAAATTTTCTAGTTACAAAATGAAAACCAACCTGGGAGATATTCAGTGTGTGGAGGCACGTTAGACAGGAATAAGACAACAGTCCGGACTAGATGTTCCACAGACAAAATCAAATCTGAAAGTCACAGACCTCCCTAGCTTTATATAGGAACTAGAGTTGTGTATCCAGGCTGTACTTAAAGATGTAATACTGTGAAATCAGAGTTACTAGCATATGATGGCTAGCACAGCATATTCTGAATTCATTTCACTTCTAAATGCTGTATTATGCTGTATCTCTGGCACACAGAGCAGACAATGAAATATTAACAGCTCAATAGTCATTTGTAAAATATTTCAGAAATATATTTAAAGATTAATATACAGTAAGGTGCTTTTATTATATTACAGCATCCAGCACCACATTAATATTAACAGTGACCAACACAGGTGTCTTCATAAGACAGAGGTCAAAATTCTTCACTGTGCAGGTGGTGAGGCACTGGAACAGCTTGCCCAGGGAAGCTGTGGATAACCCATCCCTGGAAGGGATCAAGGCTGGGTTGGATGGGGCTCTGAGCAACCTGATCTAGTGGAAGGTGTCTCTGGCCATGGTATGAGAGTTGGAACTAGATGATCTTTAAGGTCCCTTCCAACCCAAAGTGCTCTATAATTCTATGAATACATGTATCTTTAGACCCTGGGTAAAGCCATTTGAAGAAGCTTATCACTTACGTAAAGCTGATAGGTCACTATGAACCCTAAAATAAGCAAACCTCCGACAGTCTTCTGCTCCAAGGCATTTTCTGAGCCCCCAGAAACACCTCTGCATAGTCATGTGCATCCCTGAGTTTACACAAGTGAAGCCTGTTAATCCTCTAACTGCAGGTGAATTATCCAATGCAGTCAGGGCGAAGGAGAAGGAATAAACTGAAGTTACACTCACAACTGTGCTCAGCATGACCAATGGTAACAAGTAAAACAAAAGGGTATTTCTCCAGATATGGAGAAAAAACTTTTTCAATTTGTCTTCAAACAAGGTATCAAGCACTACCTTTAAATCAGAATTAACTCCATGGTTTTTCTTAGAATTGGTCAGGAAATTTTGTAAGATACAATTTCCTTCACACACACCTTAAAGCATGCCTGTTAGGTTCTTCACAATCAGATAGATCCATGCATTCCTGCCTCCAATCTCTCTTCATCTCACTCACACAGGCATGCAACTGATGGCACAGATGGTGCACTATCAGTAAAAGGCCTCATGCCATTCAGCTCTTCCTGGAGCATATGTGCATGACACAGCCCTTTGTCAGGTCTATATTTCACTGATTCCCTCTATCAAGCCCATGCTGCACATACAGAAAGTAGATCACTTGGGAACTGCAACATCTCCCCCATGATATGTCCTGACTTGCAGAAGTCCTCCATCACACCTCCTGACATGCAAACACACCCCAGGCATGTGCCCACTGTGTCATTTTCATCAGCAGCTCAGTATTCACTGACACTCTGCTGATTCAGTACCAGTGTCTTTCATCTATGTTCAGGTATTCATCTGTGTCAGGCTGTGTTTAGTACCATGTATAACTCATTTAAGAACAACTGCTTTTAAAGTTTCTGCCATATATTTTCAGTTCAATATACAGTTTTCACTGTGAGAAAAAACAGTTCTCCTTAAACTGATCTGAAGAGGAAATAAGAGCTTCAAGAGAAGTTATAACCTAGTCCTTTTCACACCAAAGGGGGGAAAAAAACCTCTTCAGTTATTGTTAAGCCTCTTCTGAGATGAAGAATGCCATCATTCATCTCTAATCTATATCTAATATCAATATCTGTAGCAAGTGAAACTTAAGCAATTCATTCAATAAGTAATTCAACTAAAGCAATTCATTCAACTCAAGACTCATTCAATTTCTGCAGCAACTGGCTGTAACTTTTTCATCCATTAAGGTTTTCTACATCTCTTTAAAGGATGGGCTTGTCCTTTGAATCAGTGCTTGATTAATCACCAGCTGCCTGCAGCAAATGCACATGTGGGAAGGGAAAACTCACTGCAGAAAAGTCTTTTGGAGAGTTTTACCTGAGTTTGTGTTTATAGATAGCCTTTTTATTTCTGTCAGTGAGTTACCTGAGAAAACTGACTCCCAAACCAGAATTTAGATAGCCAAAATGTAATTGTAACAAATGTTATACTATGATATTTTTTACACTGTATCTTAATTACTGAAGTGCAATTTGATGGCAAATTACCACATTACAGTCATTCTCTTAATGCATCCCAGTTTTTAGAATTAATTGGTATATTAAGACACCGTATTATATAAGGTACTTTTAAAACTGAATAATCTTGTCAGAGCCCTGAGTGCCTCACCTCCACCTCTGGGGTCTGGCTGGTTGGGTCCAGGTGTCACCTGAGCAGCTGCCAATGCCAAACTGTGCCAGGCCCTGACCCACTGCCTGCCTCTCCCTGTCCCTGTGGCCCTGCCTGGTCATCCCAGACTGCATCTCACCCTGGTTCTCCTCACCAGCCTGCTCCTGACTCTCACCTCTGTGCTGCTGGGCCAGCTTGGCCCTGCCACCAGCCTCCTGAGGAGCAGCCTGGCCCTCCTGCAGGGCCCCTGCTGCTCCCCATCCAATCCTACATTAAAAATATTCCTCACTCACCCCAGTTCAAAAGGTATGAGAAACAGTTTTAACTCTCTTTTAGAAATGCATAACCCACCAGAGAACTAGAGAGAACGTTATCCACAGAAATACAAACCAGCAAGAACAGGATAAAGTCAGCTAAAAAGTCAACAACTGCAGCCACACAGCACCACTGCAGGATCACTCTGTGAACTGGAAACTAAGGAAAGTTCACAAGTAAGAGTTTTCTCCAGAAAATGTTGAGGCCTGAGAGCCATCCATCCACATGGGGATCTGCAACACAGAGAACCTACACCCAGCACTATCCACAGCAGCCCAGCCGCTCAAGCTGCTTGTTACACACTATCTAAGAAATACACTAAGCCTGGGGTGAATGAGATCTGGGGAGCAACAGACGGAGTCAGTTTTCTGCAGCTCATGGTGAACCTGATTTTACAATAGCCTAGAGCTGTCCTCAAAATGCCTCTGGTGAAATCACACAGCCAGCTGACTGCTGGACCCAACACAAATCACATACAAGGAAAACACCACACTGCTAAGGCCATAATGCACACGACTAAGCTAACGTACCCGAAAACTAATGCCATAAGCAGCTGCCTCTCGCAGTGGAGGATATAAGGCTACTGCCACACAGTACACATCACAAAATATATGTTGGCATAACACCTCTCTGTCATAAAAAAGGGAACATAAGGTAAAATAAAACCAACCAGGGAAGGGAAAATCATGAAAAAAAGTTATTTGCACTGTGTGTAAGTCAAACCAGTACTGAAAAACCTGTCACCTGTCAAAAAGGTCTAGATAATGGAGACAAGGCACTACATGAAAGCATTCAAAACTGATGTAATTTGTTGCTTTAAAAACTGTTATATCCTGACAAGGCAGATTGCCACCTATTAAAGGCAGCAGTCTATATCTGCGCTAATACTTTTAAAAGTGCTTGGCAGTAATTTTGCAGCAGGACACAGGGCTCTTCATAACTGAGAACCATTACACAATATCTGTCATGCTTTATGTTCCTTGCCAACCAGCTCACAGACATTTCTGCAGTGATCATAGTCTTAGCACCAACTCCCATCAGGAGTTTTTCATCTAGATATCCTGTTCTGGAAACCAGGAGCTAAAGAGTGTGGATGCTGGCCCATTCAAGGTGTTAATGCAGCACAGTCAAATACCAGCTGTCACATTGTGTCCTCCCATTTCTCTATTCTAATATTTACATTTAGCAAACCCTTTCATGTCTGCAAAATGCAGTTAACTGACCCCATGACAAAATTTTCCAAGTATATTAGTTATAACTAAATAACTAATATAACTAAAGAACTCCTAAATTTCATTTTTAATCTCAGTAACACTGAATCCTCAAAATGCTGCTGAAAAATCTACAGGCACTGCTTGTAGTGTGTAGCAGAGCCCAGAGCAGCAGCACACAAATTTTCACGATTGCAATAAATTCACAAGGTTTGAATCATCAGTTGATACTTTTCAATTCAGGTACAGCAAATGCACATAAAAGACACAGCAACATTATCAAAGATTGTAAAAAACATTCCACCCATAAAGGAGTCTTTGCAGACATAGAAATAAAACCTGTAGTCACATTGGTTATCATGTATTGACAACTACTGTAGTTTGGATGCTTATCAACTGAATAGTTACCATATTAAATACCAGAACTACATGTTGTATGACAGTAATTTAATCACAAATACTGAAGCATTACAGCTACTATACAGTCAAAAATGTATGCAGGCAGAAGAAAATCTTCATGGTCTCTAACTCACTCTAAGTACCACCTTATTGTTTTCCTCTTAATCCTCATAGTTTAGTATAACAGACCCATGTTTGAACACATCTGTATCGAAGTTGTGACCTTCATTTGACACTGCACTGTTTCAGAATACATTTCAACTGTCAGCAGCTGGCACAGGTAAGCTGCTGACAGGTTACTGGAATGCCTGTCACCTTCTTGCATGGCTTACACCAGTGTCACTGGCAGTGACTGTCATCTCAACTTAAAGACTTCACTCTTTAAAGAAGGTTTTGCTAAAGAGCATGGCTGAAGTGATGCTGGGTAGTGGGTCACAGTTTAATAAAGTCCTTCTCTTGGATAACCACCATTACCAAAGAGGATCTGTAGAAGCAATAAAGGGTTTGCCCGAAAAAATAGCTGGTCTGAGGAGTGAAGATAGACACAGACAGGAGACCTTGCTGTGTTTTGTCACTTTTCCTGAAGACCTAAAACTTTCACATGCCCTGGGTCCCTGACTTTTTGCATGTTGTGCAAAGCTCATGTTCCTTATTTCACTTGGTATCTTGCCCACAATGGATTACACTGCATAATAACTGCTTATGGGCATGGCGTTCCGTTGGTGCATACAGAGCTGACAGCAGGGACATATGTTTTAGGTCCTATGCAGTCTAGCATTCTAAAATATAGTGCCAGAAGGAAATATATTAGCCACTGTGAATGAAATAATTCCAGCATGGAGCAGTAGCTTTGCAGGGGAAAGACCCAGGAGAGGCACACATGAGCACTTTACTCTTTCCCACAGGGTGAAAATGTAAATATAGCCCAGACCACAGCCTCAGAGCACACCATCCTTAAAATGTCTTTCCTGGAAACAAATTTGGAGGGTGCACCAGAGCTCAATTCAAGGACTGTCAAAGAAGTGGTTTTATATATGGGGGGAATGAAGACAGTGTTGTCTTTAAAACTATTCTTGTCCTTGTTTCTCTCTGCTTTCCTGCAAAGTTGCCACCTAGGATTTTCACCAGCCTTTGACATTTTTAAGATAGGTACAGTTCTTGGGTAACACCACACTGTTCAAAAATGCTGGCACGCTGCAGAAATACATTTGTGTCCAGCTACAATAATTAGTGAAGTTAAGTACCATCAAAAACCCCCAGCATTCTCAAGTGTCAGAAGACAGTGATTCCAGAGAATAATGAGTATTTGCTTTTAAAAGAGAGGAAAAAAGATCCTAATTATGCAAAAATTGTGCCTCATCCACTAACTTCTAGCATTTCCAGCTTGCAAACAATCTGGATGACCAAAGCAATGACACATCACTTAGCAAAGGCTTGTCAACTTACAGAAGCCCCCAAGTCTCCCTTTCCTGAGGGTAACACAGGGCCTTTGCGTACTACCACCTGCCAGAATGAATACTCTCTAGCAAAGAGGTGGATGTGAAGGCATATCATTGCCACACAAGGTTATCCCCTGTGTTTATGACAGCAAAGGATAAACTACATCTATCATCTCCCCATTGTTTTGTCCATCAGTTAGGCCATTCCCACCAGAGAAAAATTAAATGGGTTGTGTTTTGGCAAAAAGAATTCAATGCTGATTTTCTTTGTTTTATTTTTACACATTCTGTGTTTCCTTTTGAAAATCTGCTGCTTGCAAACTCAGGAACACAGATGTCCATTTCAATAATATAAGCAACACATTCTTTCCACCATTCTCAGAAGCTGAAGTTTCACTTGACTGATAAAATGCATTTTTTTGTTTTAAAAAAAGAAGACATTTTTGTTACTGCTTTAAATTTAATATAATACTTAATCTAAAGTCAGAACATGTAGAAGTTTACCTTAAAATAACTTCCTAGTTGTAATAAGACTAAGTCTTCTCCAGACAGCTGCAGCACTGGAATGTAGGAACTGATGATCTACATACTCTTGAAAGTTTATTTCATGCTTCCTTTGTGTCTGCTCTAAACAGCAAATTTCAGTCAAGTCTCAGTGCAAACTCTCACAGAAACTTTGACTTCACCCCAGGGATGAATATTCTATTTGTGATACCATCCATACACTATCCTTAAGCATTTGTTCCTGCAACTTTTTAAATCCATCCTTGTTTACCAAACTGAAAAGGATTCTTTTGATCATAAATTTCTCTTGGAACTGATTTCTGCATGGTGAACACTGTGCTATCTGGGACTGCAAGCATTTTTAAAGGCAAATTAAAAGGGGTGGATTTTTTATTTTTAGAACTGTTTGTTGACTTTTTTTATTCCCCAGAACAGAATTATAATTACAAAGCAAAACTAAGAGAAAATTCTTAGCACACAGGTATTGATAGCATTTAGGCAGATATGATTACAATTCAAATCCAGCCAGAAACAGAAATTCTGGTAGGGCAGCATGGAGCCTAGCTGAAGAGTACACTGAACTCTATTTTTTGTTATGGGTGGAGTATCTAGTAAACTCACAGAACAGTGCCTGCTGTATTATACTGCAGAAAAGTACCCTACTTGAGGAACATGACTAACCCAGAATGAGGAGCCCACAGCAAAACAAAGTACAGTCACCAACTCCATCTGTTCCCTGGAGCAATCCACCTTCTGTGCACAGATGGGATGAGTAGGACTAAGGAAAGAGTTGAACTTCTCAGCTGAACTGGTGGAAATAAAAAGATTCCTTTTCAAGGAAGATGTTTTTTAACTGACACTGTATGTCACATATTGATGTCATATATTAGAGAGCAAAGGGCAAGGTCCCCTCTCTAACCAACCCAAACACTCAGCTGGAATCAGAAGGATGCTTTTAAAACAACTTTCTCCAAGTGCCTTTAAAATTGGCTGTTGCTAAAAAGTTCCTCAGCTGCACCTACACTGTTTGCTCTCCAGTGTACCCACTAATGGGTTAAACACCAGATGCTGTGGGAACGTGGGGTAGGCACAGCAAAGGCCCAAGAGATGCCAGAGCTTCCTTAACTGTATTACTTCTGTCATTATTGGCATACAATAGTGTTAATAACATGCACTAGTAGTTGTCATAAGAACACAATACTCTAATAAAAGATTACAGAATCATTATGGTTGTAAAAGACCTCTGAGAGACAAAATCCAAACAGTGAGCTCTCAGTGTCAGGGCAGTAGCTGTGAAATGTCATTAGCAGCTAACTGCAGAATTTCACAAGAGGAGGCAAACTGCACTTGAGGGTTTTTGGTTTAGATCTTTTGGTCATAATCACTACCAAAAACTCAGTGATGTTGAGACTAAAGTGCAGAATAGAGAGTACATCTTCCATCATTTCAGAACCTTCTTGAAATACAGAGAGCTGAAAAGGCTGTACAGCAGACAGGTCAACCTTTCAATAATGAGCTCAGCTGCTTCAGTGACTGTGGAGAGAGATTAGACAAGCTTTTTCCACAGGCTTCAAATCAAGATACACCATTTTCTTTATCAGAATTCTGCAGATGCCTTATTTCCTTCTCTGATAGCATCACTATTCTCTCCTGAGATGTACTTCTATCCTCAGCTGTCACATTCCTGAATGATCCACAGCTTTCTATCTAATGCAGATTTTATGTAATGAAAACAAACTCTGCCTTTCCGTAAGTATTATGGAGCCTCTCCATTTTGAATCTCACAGCCTTTTGACTGAAGGCTGTCAGTTGTACAGTCTCAGTGTGTCTGTTACAATGACCTGCATATTTTTCCACATTTCCACCTAAAAACTTGATATTAAAAAGGCAGGGTAGTCTCAAAAGTTACATTTGCTGGAATGAAACCAGCGAGAACTGCCAAATCCAATGGTTCAAGACCTCTATATCAAGAAATAATTGCCTTGTATTAGTATTAGAAGTTCATTATAGATTCTTTCATTTGGTCTCTTCCCTGGCCTTCCCAGCCTTGTCCAAGACAGTGGATAAGACACTGCTTTAAACTCTCATACTCAGTTTTTATTAACATTATCATACAAGAAGCTTCAGTATTTCAAACTGATGGGAAAAAAATACAGCCTAAATAACTTCAGGAGCTTATCTACCAAATAAAACTTCAGACAGTGATACTATAAACCCACTGAAAATGAACACTGGGCTGGGTTTTCTGTGGGGAACAGGTTTCAACTACTTCCTTGACTGTAAACCTGTCACAGGGACTACTGGTGCAATTATTTAGATCTTTCAAAGAAAGGCTCAACTCCCCAAACTTTCTGTGTTACAGTGTCAGCTTTTTACAACAACCAAGGGCAAAACAAGACCAAGAAGCCCACAAGACCTCTCAACAAACGACAGTGCAAACAAAACCAGGTGCAGAGACATGAACTTGCTGTAACTGTAAAGTCTGACGTTCAAAAGACTGATCTGAAGGCACTTGAAAGACAACATCTGGAGACAACTGCATTTCCCAGCACCTCTAAGAAGCAGAGCTGCAGCTTCTGTTCAGCATTCCTGTTTCAGTTTAAAAACTAGAGTTCCAAGCAGCACAAAGTCACTCTTAGGTTTAGCAATGGAATATTCTTTGTGCTCTGCTTTGCCTCATCAACGTGGAGACCTTCAAGAATGCAAGTAGTTCAGAGCCATGAAGATACAAGATAAAATACAGCTATTAAGAGAATAGCAGCACTAATTCCAGGGACAAAGTACTAGACTTGTGAGATGCCTCTGCCTGCAGTGTCTGTGAAACACTGCTCCACAAAGGGGTCAGTCTGAAAGGCAGACAGACAGAGTTATGGTGAAAGCATAAAAAAGCCATGAGGCTCTTAAGAGGTGAACTGTGTTCACATCAGCTCTGGTAAGTGTTAAGGGCAGAAGAGTTCCTCAGAATTTTGATATGCATTTTACTGTTTTATTCTAGTGTTCATTTTAAATTAGATAATTACATTATCATATTAATGAAAAGCTTTCTACTGCAAGGTGAAAGCTTACTTTGAAGGCAATTTTATGCTTTATATTTACTTTTCATTTTAAACTAGTTTTATATTCACTGCTTAGAGGTTATACTTAAAAAGTCTGTGATGCACCCGCACTGTGGTTGTGTATCTATAAAAATCATATAGTTAATCTGATTGCCCATAGCATAATCTGCATCTCTCAACAGTAATCTTGCTATTACTCATCCTCACCCTATTTTCTCTGCTATAAAACCTGTCTTGCTTTCCATCCCCCTTGTTTCTGACATTGATTAGGAGAGGACTGAGTGTGTGGGCTTACTTAAGTGTGGGTTTTATGTCTAAAAGTATGTTAACTTCTTTATCTTAATTATGTACTCAGTTGTAGCTGATACAGAGAATTTAGTTAAAATTATAGAAGAAAGAAAGAAGAAATACCAGCACCAAAATGACTCTCCCAGCTTTTCCCTTTTTCTGTACTCAATAGAAAATTGTGAGTAGACATGTACCCAGAAATACTTGAAAGTGGATGAGTACTACACTTCACTTAGCCTCTTCTTCAAATTCACTATGAGAGCAGTAAGAAACTATCTAGAACAGATGTAGCTTCAATGTCCCTTTATAAGCATTTTTTGCACTGTACCCTATTAAGGAAGCTTACCTGGGGAAGGTGCTTGCAACTAGCAAGTCCCACTAGAGATTTCTGTGCCCTAGTTAGGCAAAGAAGCCACACTGCAAAAGTTCTTCTCAAGGATCTTCATTTAGCTCTTCATTCTGCATGGCACTGACTTTCCAGTCTCTTTCCAAAGCTCAACAGCTGCAAGAGTGTCATACATTGAGGACTTGGAAAAAAAAGCCTTATCTCTTCAAAAAATAAACAATCTCCTGAAGAAACTGAAGAGCACCAGGCCTGTTTTTGGAACCACAATGACTGAGTCACAGCTTCCTTAAAATATGAGCTGCAACTTCACTCTTTAAAAAACCCCAACCCTTTCTGTAGTCTGTCCTGATGGTTTAAATAATTCTTATTTCACTCCTACACACCATGCCAAAAATCTGGTTAACCACATAGCTGGATAACAGCAGTCAGGAGACAGAGTACTACACAGAGAACTGGATTAATGGTTCTTGAGATACGGTTATAGACTCACTACAATAATTTATCTGAGCTCTAGGAAGAAAGTCTTATATGCTTTGGCAGGCATGTATTGTTTCTCCCTTGTATCTCTAAACTGTTGTGTGCATGACAGGTAGTATAGTTATTATAGGTATGAAGGCAAGTTGTATTGGCACAAAATGGAATGCCATGGGTATCTGGATAAAACCATTTACTGTCCTGGATGTTATGGAACTTTGGGCCACAGCCTGGACTCACACAGTTTAATGACAATTTCATTTTAGAAGGAAGCAGTTGAAGCAATGTTTTTTTAATTGTCTGCTCCTACGTAGGCCTAAATCTACTTGAGAGAGAAGCTTTAGCAGCTGACATGTCAGCAAAGAATTAGTTTGCAGGTGAGTACAAAACAAAATAGAAATGAAGAACGAGTGAGTACCACTGGTGACTACAAGACCAGGTACACGTCACACAGGCAGAAAAAGTATAGGGAGCTTCACCTTCAACTGCACATTTACATCACAAAGATCTCTGCAGAAAAACCCATAAAATATTTGTTCTTTGTCTTTGAGGAGCCACAAATGATGGAAATGGAAAATCTTTACCTACTGAATATGTTTTGGACACTAAGTAAGCAAAATAAGTAACATTCAAGGTACTATCTTTCACAGGGCTATCAAACATTTTATTGTGATCACTTTAGAACTTTATAGTGGGTACAATTAAGGTCTGCCCAAGATCTTTGAGGGTCAAGAATGGGAAAATAGAGAGGGGACAGATTAGAGGGAGCTAAGGCAAAAACGTTAACATTGAGGATGAGGAGAAAGATTTAATGGAGGAGCTTCCACTGACCCCTGAAATCCTCTTTCTGCACAGTCCAAAACAAAGCAAACAGTTACTCTGTTTGCACAGTGTATGTTTGTGAACTCAGCAGCATGGAGGTTAAAAATAGCTCATACTTTCCCTGCACAAGAGGAGAATGACCTTTTTCTTGTATTTCTGTTAGTCAGCTGTACTCTGAAAAGTCTCAGGATAAGTTGTAATTGCTGATGACTGAGAGATAACACACTGCAGTGAAGTCCCTTCATCCAATCAAGTATTTTAATGTCTGCATGGACAAAGCTTGTGACTCCTAATAATGACTTCACATAATTGTTTCTGAAGATACAAAGGTGAGATAAATACTGCAATAAAGACATCACAGGTGTCCATACTAAATGAAAGTATTAGCTGAAGAACACAAAGATCTCGATGGCTCCCTCGCATAGTAAGGAATGAAGTGATAAGGGACAGTGAGCATGTCTGGTCACAGCAGGAGGTTATACAAACTATGTGGAGAGCAAGAGAAATCATTTGGTGTTTTTTAGGAGCTTTTAAACCTCATTTTTCAAACTCACAAACCTCAAGGTTTTTAATCTCTTACCTGGAAAGAATGAACTGGATGCAAAATGAGTTTCATCTTGCATGACCACTGAGCTTCAAAACTCCATTCTCAATATGCTTAGGTTCCTACCCAAAATAACAATTATCTATGCATAAGTTGCTAATCATATTATTTCATTGCTCTAAGTTTTCAGAAATGTCATCATTTTGTTTTCTAGAGTGGCTGGCAGTTGGGCAGTACTATGAACTGCTACTTCAGACCCTGGCATGCAAAGATTGCATTTGTAGCTTCTCTGTTGAATATCAATAGGTGCAGTGGAACAAGTCTCAGAGGTCTGATCCAGTCTGTGGCCACAGTTTGCCTTCACAGTATGATTACTTTACCAGCCTCATAGTACATATGGAAGAGGATTTTTCTCCTTAACAAACTTCAGGAAAATCATGCTTATTCACATTCTGTAACTGAGCTACTTTGCCATTCTGAGTCTTGATTGTTACTAATTCAAGGGTTTACTATCTCAAGATTTTTACAGGATCTAATTATTAAAAAAAATTTAAATAAACTTGTAAAAATCTTTAAAGAGGCAAAAGAAATAGCAGAGAAGATTAGAATCCAAATCAGCTTTGTGTGAGCAATTAAACACTGTCAGCATTAAAATTTTAACTAAATTGCTTCCAAGTGAATTGATTTGTTATAACAGAAAAAAGATAAGATTAACTAAAAATTCTAGCTCTTTGCTTAAAATTTGTAACATACTTGTTTCTGGAAACTAAGAAAACCCAGAGACATTATCTAACCTGGTGACCCTGAAACAATCTATTTTATGCAGATACAGCATCAGGTAGCAGCAAAACATACCTAAACACATTACACCTGCAGCTCTTCTCTCTAACAGGTCATCCACAGAAGTTCTTGATCTGTCTGTGGGAACCTTCAGCCAAAGCTGATGTTTCCTGAGGTAAAAAAAACCAACACCCTGAAAGTCTGTGACCTACACAATCCAATCTCCTTCCACAAAGGTGTTCAGTGACCCACTGGAATGCCAAAAAAGCTCTGCTCACTAATCATGGTGACCTTATTTACACTGGCTATTTCCAGGTGATAGATTATATCTCTCATTACCACTCTCTTGAGCCATGCAAGTTTCCCAAATAAATAAATTCTAAAGTAAACCAAATCTTTTTTCCAAATTATGCCAAGATCTAGCTTCATTTGTATTTGTTTCACTTTCAACCACTGAGAAAACCAAGACTAATCAGATTCCAGAGATGAAGCCCTTACACTGAATTAATTCACCTTTGCTGACCTTTTGCAACAGAAAACAAATGCCACGAATACTGCTTAAGCTGGATCATTACAAATAAACAATGCAAAAATCACCAATTTTGGCCTAATTTTCAATTAATGTCTTCCAAAGATTTATGATATAAACAATGAGAAGCAGCAATTCCTATGTCTTCCATGGAAAAGGAAACATTGTCCACTCTCCTGATTTACAATCCAAGACCATACACTAAACATTCAAAGAAGGTAACCTGAGTGACTGATGTCTAGGCAGGAAACATATTATTCAGGGTATTGAAGCAAGGCAATAATGCTAATTACCAATTGCAGTTAAAGCCTTCTCATTAGCAGTTACATCTTTATGAAAATATGTAAAAGATTATAAAACAAGGTTCTACAAGTTCAGGAAATGTAGCATTTGAAATGCACAAACCTTATCAAATATGGCCTTAGATACACAACAAAAGTAACTAATGACTTCATCACTGAAGCCAGGGAGAAGGAGGGAAGGAAGGGTGAAGTGCCCCAACTCCCACACATCTCTTCAGAGCAAGGAAACATGCAGTTCTGCTTCCAGGTGATGTGCTATAGATTTATCAAGGTATTTCTTACACTCCATGAACAAGAATTATGGAGGGACACTAAATTTTGCTACAACTTACCTGTGAAACTAGGCAAGGAAAAGAGATGGTTGCCTCCTCTGGGAAATCATAAATATAGGCAGATTTATTTCCCATTTTAAACTACTTTGAAATTCTCATAGCATTAACATTCCACATAATCAGTTTCAAGTGTGTATCTCTACTCCTAAATCAAATGAGAAAACAGACATTTTGTCTCTACCAAATTAAAATTCATGCTGAAAGAGCTACACCTTGTAGTCCTGCCTCTGTCATACAAATAAATTTACAAACTCCTCTGCAATCAAACAAGCCATCAGCCAATAAGGTACCATCCACACATCTGAATATATACCTAATATTAATGGATCCTAAGCACTCCAGAAAGAAGTGCAGGACCAGCGGGACTGAGGATAAATCTCATCAAGTTAAGACAATTTCTCTTCTATCTTTTCTATTCTGTGTCTACTGTAGCCCTGCTTAGGAGGCAACTTCATTCTGGAACTCAAAACACATTCACACAGAATCACAGAATGTGAGGAGTTGGAAGGGACCTCGAAAGTCCAACCCTCATGCCAGAGCAGGATTCCCTAGCCCAGGTCACACACAGGTGCATCCAGACAGGTTTTGAATATTTCCAGAGAAGGAGACTCCTCAACCTCTCTGGGCAGTCTGTTCCTTTGGTACTGTCTGGAATGCAAATGATCTTCAGTGCTTAATGACTGTTTTTGCATCAGGTCTTGTAAGATGGAGAAAAGGTGATTAATTCAAAATACCTTCCAAATCTAATCTCCAGCAACATGGGTGAAATTAAGACTCCATTATGTCCTCTGTCTCTTTTTGTGTATGTACTTCATCCTGCTTTCATAGAATCATAGAATGGCTGAGGTTGGAAGGGACCTTAAAGATCATCTAGTTCCAACCCCCCTGCCATGGGCAGGGATGCCACATGCACTACACCAGGTCATCCAGGGCCACATCCAGCCTGGCCTTAAACACTGCCAGGAATGGGGCCTCCACAACCTCTCTGGGCAACCTGTTCCAGTGCCTCACCACCCTTTGGGTAAAGAACCCCCTTCTAATCTCCAGCCTATATTTCCCCTCCTTCAGCTGTTCCCAAAACAGCTCACCTATCCCAATGCTAACATTATCAGATCAAATTATACAGATTCTCTTCCCTCTCCTAACTTCTCTTTGTTCTAGCACCTTTCCTTTGTAAATTCAGTCCTACCTTCTTCCCCTCACACCTGTATCCTAATTTTCTCAGCTTCTTATCAGATGCCCACTTTCCTCCCTTCCTTTTAAAACAGAAACATCATCACGTTTGGGAAGGACCTGCGAGATCATCTAGTCCAACTGAAAGCCCTCTACTTCCCATGTCACTTTTGACACAGACCTCACGTGCCACACTTTCAATTGTAAACTTCCATCAGCAAACACCATGACATGTTTCCCTCCCTCTTGTCCACCTACTGGTCCATAGGATTCTTCTCTAATGCTCCATGGAAAGGTCAAGGTTAATGATGCTAAGAGACAAAAAGATATTTGAAGATCTAGCTACCTACAAAGAAGTGAAATATTGCCATTGGGAATGCAAAAAGCACTATTTAAGTCTTAATATTTGTCCAGATTTGGGCTTATGAAATAGACAATAAGCATGATTTGATAAAATCCTGTTCTCCATACAATTTCATCTTCATGCTTATAAGTAGGAGGACTATATGACTCTTCAAAGTAAAGTATGTCTAAATCAGCAAGAAACTGTTTTTTCCTACCCGAGGTTTCTGAAGTACTTCTCCAAATGGTCAACCTGAGGCAGAAATCTCCAAGTAGGAATTTCAACCATTATGCTTTATATTCAAGAGTGTCATAAACCACTTAAAACTGACAATTGTGTTGAGAAATATTGAACAAACTTAATAGACATGTCATCAGTTTTACTTACAGTAATTGAGGACAAAATGCTAGACTGTATTAGAGCTAGATGATGGAAGTCCCTAGATTGCTCTATTACAACATTAATTGTTAAAGCTCACATAAGGAACCTCCTGTCAAAAATATTAAAAATCAATTACAGATTTAAAAGTATTTGGCACAGGAGCTGCAATTATTTTGACAAAGTAGCATACACTTATGGCATACAAATCACTTGCATTTTCCATTTCTTCACTTAACTAATTTGCTGGGTTTAATGACAGGGAGGATTATATAGATTATGTTATATTTCGAAACTTGAAGTACATATAAAGATCATGTATAACTTCTCTCACCCAAACCTATTGCAAAATGTACCTCTACTTTCAGACAAGCTACAAATTTTACCTCTCTATCTCTACAGATTTGTAACTCTGAAACTTTCTGAAACAGGGCCCTGAGCTTCCTCCTGAAAACTAATCAGCGCCAACCCTTTCAGAACACGTTTGACAGCGTCACTGCTTCACCTGGTTGCTCCCTGGTTACAATGAGGACATGAGGTAAGAGAAAGCAGAGGTTCAAACCCCCCTCAACTGAGGGGCATCTAAATACTTTCTTGACACTTTCAGAAGAGTGTGACAGCCAGCTTGTGATAACAGACTCTGCACTCATCCTCGTACTCTCCTAGCGTGCCTCCCTGGCACCACAGGGAATCCCCAGGCACTCCCTGGATCGCAGGGAATGTGTAGGAATTCCCCCGTGACTAGGTATTCACTTGAGAAGAGAGGGCCGAGTTCAAGTCCCTTCTCTAACGAAGGCTTCATTTAGAATACTGAAATGTTCATTGTCATGGAATCTGAAAGCCTGATTCCTCATCCCCAAGGGATGCCTTAATCACTAGGTTACAGAGTTCTTCTCTCTGGCTTAAAAGCTATTGAAGCACTTAATTCTAAATAGCACAGCTCCATCGAAGGGCTCTGCCAGGACCAGCCAGCTGCTGATCCTGAAAACCTGAATGGAAACCCCTTAGAAAAGGGAGGAGCTGTGCCTCTGGCCTCTCCAATATTGCACAATCTTTTCTGGCAGCTCTTTTCTCATCAGCTTATTTAAGGACATCCTCTGAATATCATCACAGACTAGGGAACACAGCACTTGGGGACGTGGTAGCGTTAGGTTAACGGTTGGACTCTACAGTCTTAGAGGTCTTTTCCAGCAATGGCAGTCCTATGATTCTATAAGCATCCCTGCTGCATATACATTGTTTCCACAAATAAGGTCAATGATTCCAACAGGTTCCTTGCAGCTCAGCTCACTGGTCAAATTTTGTAAGCCATGCAAATGCTGAAAAGCAGCAAGTTATCAGCTTATGCAGCTATGAAATCTGAAGCTACAAATCCAAAGGAGTTTTCTTCTCAGTACTTGACAGGTGAGGTATGAATCCATTGGCATTTAAATGCTTGACTTACATGCCTGCAGACACATTCAGGCACCAACATCCTTCTTTTACAAAAGGTTCACAGACAGAGTATTTGTAATAATGAATTTGGAGAGTTTAATAATAATGTCATCAAATTATCTTGGCCATTAGGATCACCATGTGAGGCAACTATTAACAAACTACTAAAACAAAAAAATCCTGCAAACATCAGGTGAGATTTCTGGAAAAAATACAAGAAACTATGTGCTAAGTCTGTGGGGTGAATATTAGCCTTTACCTGATCTATCTAGATAGCCTATCACTTACTCATTATTCATCTTTCTGAAGTAAACAACTATAAATGGAGAACAGCCACATGTGGTGCAGAAGGTAAACCTGTTATACAGATTTAAGCACGATCATCTCAAGGAAATCAGAGAACTGGTATGAAAGTACTAGAAGAAATAATTAAAATTATGAGACCATTTAAAGAAATTGGGCAGATCACTAAAAGGCATTTCATAAGAGTGAGGTTAATTAAACTGCAATACAGTTTTCTAAAGGAAGTTACTATATTTTGTTACAATATCACAGGAGGAAAGGAAGGAAAAACGTGCTATCCATGTACACCTACATAGCAGTTTTCCTTTGCTTGGGCTTCTAGGCTACATCTATGCAGACTTTTGTGAAGAGACAGAAGCTAAGTTGCCCCAGCTCACACAACTTGAGATTTTCCAGATCTTCTACTAGCTAACAGGTAGTAAAAGCATTTAGTCCATGGGACCAGTCTAGAGCTATTCCAGAGTCACCTCTTCAGCCTGCAGGTAACCTAGACATTGGGTCCTCAGCACCAGCTACTGTGCTACCAACAGTATTTGTCAAGGTAAACTCAGCCACCAATGGCCACCCAGCACAAAGACAAAACTCAAAAATAGCTTGTATTCTGTGGTGTGCAAACACAACCAAAGTTTCCAGTTAGTCTCAAGAGGAAACTCATCTGCATCAGCTTAAACTATTGACACAGTCAGCTCACATCACTCTGCAAAAGTCACGTGGATTTTCTGCAGAAGGCAGCCAGTTGCAGTGTCCTTCCCAGTTACACCACCTCTTCCCCACACAGGCTTCCTTGGCTGTGATGCTGTGGCACGACACAGCACTTGGGAGAGACAGTGAACCCAAAGCAGACACAGCCTCAAAGCACTTCAGCCACTCCAGTGACTCCAGACCAACTGGCATGCTCAGCTAGCCTCCACATGTCTGTGTTAGGCAATTTATGGAACCCTTCACTGACAGCTGTGAACACATCCACACTGAAAAGCAGTATTACAGCACTTGAAATAAGCAGCTTACTTAAGTTTTACTTAAACTCAGTATCCATAACAATAAACTTTAGCAGAATATAAAAAACAGAATACCCTGAGAAAACAGGAATTTCTCATCCTTCCAACACACTCACCAGCTGCCAACCCTTCATGCTACTTTACTATATTCACATCTATTTCAAAGCAGTTTGGAGGGAATCCAAAGAGCTACCAGATGCTGTTTGCTGTTCCCCAAAGAGAACCACAGATTATATCATAATAACAGACTGCAAATCAGAATTAAAAGCAATATATCATAAATTCCTTTTTAGGGTTGCATTCTGTGATTTGAGATTTAGAAATGTGATTTCCTATTTTTTTAATATCTGCTTATATTTTCTTTTGTTTTCCACAGCTGGCTGCTTTGGCTACAGTTCACACTGCCCAAACTGCAGACAGAATATTCTTCTCTATATTGACCTTTGCAGCACTGCTTGCTGAGAGCATATTTTAATTTAGATTCCCAGCAGCAGCAGGGAGAAGGGTGCAAAGCTGCTTGCATCCACATTAGTGGAAGGTGCCAATAAGCACACAGGAGATGTGACATTACACCCACTCAGGCCTAACAGAAGTCAAAATGAGGACAATTAATCTCAGTCCCAGCCTAAAAGAGGCACTTTTTATAGAGAGCAATGAATATTTCCATCTGATCCATAAGCAGGACTGTTTTGAGTAGGACAACTTTAATAGAATCACAGAATCACCAGAGTTGGAAGAGACCTTAAAGATCATCCAGTTCCAAGCCCCCTGCCTGCCAGGGATGCTTTCCACTAGATCAGGTTGCCCAGGACCCCATCAAGCCTTGTCATAAAAGCTTCCAGGGATAAGGCTTCCACAACCTCTCTGGGCAACCTGTTCCACAGTTTCACCACCCTCATTGTGAAGAGCTTCCTCCTAATGTCTAATCTAAATCTACCCTCCTCTAGCTTACACCCATTTCCCCTGGTTCTGTCACTGTCTGACCTCCTAAAGAGTTCTGATCATAACAGTAGACCACACTAAGTAGCTTGAGAACCATCCACAGATCTACTAACACCTTAAAGTAAAACTTGCAATATTATACCAGAAATATTTTTCCATTTATCATACATTTTCTCATCCATGGAGAATTAAAACATACATCTATTAAAAATCTTCCAAATTTCTGTCTGCATGGGAGTTTTTTCCTCAAACCACACAGAGGATCAGAATCCTTAAGTGCTGAGATGATCCTCAGAGCATTCACATGACCCAAGAGGTCTCTCCTCTCAGTGTGTATTTCTCCCCAATATGTTTCCTATACAAGTACACAGAAACACTGAAACCACACTCAATACCACCCTGTCCACCAAAGGCATCACACAGGCCTTTTGAAAAAGGTGTATTTGAAAATGACCATGAAACAACTGGGTCATTTTGCCTCTTCTCTGAATTAACAGAAATAAAGTTCCTCTTCCCAAAAGGAACAAAAAAAAGGATTTCAAAGTTTCAGGAGAAGCTCTCTCTGGCTGTTTGGATTGTGGTGCACTGTTCTCACAGGCAGGCAATGTTACTTTATAATTTCTACTCTTATTCAATATCTCTGCTCATAGAGGTAAAGGTACCTAATTAGTAAATAGCACAACTTCAGCACCTCACCCATCAGGAGGGCTGTGATGTTCCTCTCCTGCCACCACTGCACATCCCAGCCCTGCAATGCTGATGTGATAATAACACACTTTCAACTCGCCGAGGGTAACAGAAGCGCTGAGTTCTTTGTGCAGTGAAAATCACAGATGAAACAAAGGAAAACTAGGAATGTATTAAGATTAGTGAAGCCTCACATTTAACTGAAATGTCATTTAATTTTTTTTTTTAAATGGTAACACTGGGAGAGAATACTTCACAAGAGCTATTCTGCCACCCACAGAGTAAATGCAGGGAAATCGTACAAGTACTGAACTTTTATAAACCAGAGCATTAAGTACTCAAGGAACTCCTGCTTATTTACATTACAGCTTGCTTTCCTCTTCCATTGCACTAGAGGACTTGCCTTTCAATTTATCTGCTAAATGCAAAGCTGACACAAAAATGAAAGTGAAAAAATCCTCTGAAATGGCTACTGACAAAATCCACTCCTTTCCCCACAACTGCTGAAGCTCTACACCACATCTCTCCTTGCTTCCTCTCCTCCCCCACAGACTAACTACATCTCTAATTTTGAATCAATTCAAGATGACAATTCCAAAATTGCTTTCCTTTATTATTCTATTTTATTCCTATTTTACTGCTATTTTCTCCTGCATTTTACCCTGTCCCTACATCATTTCTCCACCACCTTCTGTACAAACATTTTTTGGCCTTTGCAGTCCAAGTTTTCCACGACATCAGATGTAGCTTCATCCAAGTCTCTGATTAACTCTTGCTGTGAAATCTCCCTAAAAGCTTACTTTTAATGCTAGTGTTCCATAATTACTTTCTATCTTGCTGTAGGGAGACAGGATTTGGGGGGAGGGGGGTTGGGGTTTTGGTTTCTTTGGGGTTGTTTGTTTGTGGTTTCTTTGGGGTGGGGATAGTGATGTGGCTTTTCCACACTGTTACTGTCATTTACACTTCACCATTGCATACTGTGTTAAAGCAAACATGTCCCTTCACCACAAGTATTTCCAGCACACCCATTAAAACTAAACAAAACGTTACTATCAAGAGATTTGAAAGTTATTTAGCTTGCCAATTCAAGTGGAACAGAGAGCCTTCTCTCAAATCTATTAACTTGTCATTCCCAAACTAGTAGGATGTGTTTCTCCTTTATGATTTGAAGTAGTGATTCCTAAGTAGGTGAATGTGTCTTTTGTATAAATGCATCATTTACTTGTGAAAAATAACAACTCAGATCTGGGGTTAAGACAGAGGACTAACACAAATACAATATATAAAGGGATTAGTGATAGGGTGACATACTTGTTCATCATCAAAAATTAATGTCAGCTGATCTCTGCTACCTGAAATTTCTGCAGCATGCTAGGAAAATCTCAGCACAAATCATTTTGCTTTATCACAACTGCAGTAATATTGTGACAGGTAAAGTCTATGGCAGATCTCTTGCAAAAATAACCCATTAGCTTCTTCTGGTTGGTTACTTTTTTCAGCCTTTTCCTTCAAGTATGTTACTGTTACTGCTAGCTGTCACGACATATTATTTAGGAGGCATATGTCTTCTGTTAAGCACTGTTCTTTTTTATCAGGGTTTTTTTTTTGACAGGTTTTATTTACTGCCAGATAATATACTAGAACATTTTACTGGCATTGGTCACATTAGGACTGTAAATTAAAGCATCTTGATAGGGAACTGGAGCTTACTGACTCAAATTAGAGCCTTCAGAGAATTGGAAAGTTGTGACATTAGATTAATTATGAAAATAAAACTTTCTGTATTACACCACACAGCTGACTTGTTGTGACAAGAGATGCCAAAATAATCAGATCAACATGATCCATCTGCATCAAGAAAAGTACTTCCTCATAAAACAATGAAGGATAGCACTAAACACATCATTATTAGACAGTTTTTTGTTTCATTGCTCCCAATCCTTCAGCTTTAAGCTCATTTACTTAACAGGACATTAAGAACTTGTATCAGCCCATAGATTATGGAAAAAAGAGGAAAATTTTACTTAATCTTTTCTACTTTGTTTAATTACCTACACTGAGAGGCCAAGTAACAGAAACCCAGGTGGAGCACTGTGTTAGCTGCTAATATGCAGCTGGAGGCAATCATCCTGTGCCATCTGAAAACACCGCTGTGCCAGGCTGAGCCAGCCTGAGGATCTCTGCTCTGGTGTGTCATGCAAACCTAAGCAAATGGTACTGAATAAGCTGCTCATTTTTCAGAGAATGCACAGGATATGCTATTAACACATTAAACATCTGGTAGAGAGCTCTACATCAAATCCACACACCAACAATTCACCAGTGGAGGTTCTCTTCAATTACTTCACTGGTAGGTGACTCTGGTATTGTATGAATATGAACACCAGTAGCAGTGAACACCAATTAACATGCAAGGTCTAGTAAAGATAGCATAAACCACCTAGAAATCTGTGCAGCCATGACATCACTGATGATCCAGGCCAGAACAGGTATTCCTGACTAATCTCCTTGTCTACTTTCTGACTGTGGTACAGGCACACCCACAGAAGTCAGGAAAATCTAGATGATATTTAAAACGCTTTCATAAAGCTCCACTCAAATGACACACAAAAAAGAAAATAAAAATCAAAAATAAACAAACCCTCAAAAAACAGGTAGACTTTTCTGGCATGGTATTATTACTCCATTTAATTTTTCCTTTTTTTAACATTCTTTTTGAGTCAGGTGGATACAATTAAGCTAGAATTAATTACATGGAAGAACTGAAGGGATAATAAATCTCTTCAGAGCTCTAATGCAATTACTCCAATATAGGAAACAGCCTAAACAAAAGGTTGAGCTAGTTCAGTCCAATCTATTTTAGGAGGTCCTACAAGGCCATAAACTGGCTCAATCTCAAGACACTTATTCCAGCTTTTGGAATCTCACTACAGCTCAAAGGCTTTTCCTTGCCTGGAAACTGAACTCACTTCACAGGTTTTCTGGATGAGCTCATGCACTTGCATCTATAAACCAACACCTTGTGTACACACAAACACACACCTACCCAAGCAGAAAATGACCTGTAATTATGACATCCATTTAAAAACCTGCTGAAAAGATTTAATTTCAACTCATGTAACCCCCATGCAGTTTTAAGGCAAATCAACTAAATCCCCACAGCAACACTACAGCTTCTGCTTACTTACAAGGCAACAGCTGTGAAACTCCTGAGCAGAGTTCCCTGGCTGGAACTCAGCAGTTGCTGTTTATGAGGGCTCAGGAAAGACACTTACCTTCAGGAAGGTAGTATTTATGGCTCTGTTGTTACCTCTGCCTCTCTTGCAGAGTCTGTCTTTGAAAGACAGTTCAGGGGCACTGGAGTACCTATCAGGCTTTGGAAGATATTGCATCTTTCTAACACCCAGGAAGATGTAGATTAATGAGTTCTTTCAAGCAGCCTCTTTCAGTCTCCTTCTGGACTTCCCCTAGGTGTTTAGCCCAGGTGTTTAGCCCTAGGTGTGAAGCGCTCTGGTGATTTTTTTTGATGTGAGGCCTGTTTTAATAGCTTGTACTTTGGGAAATGCTCTTTTAAGCCTTTTTTTACTGCTTCTCAACAGGAAGTTTGGAACACTAGAAAGAAGAGACCAAAGTGGGCCATTTAGCCTAACATTGCAGAATCTTCCTAACTGCCATAACTGGGTCAACACTGCAGCCACACATCCTGATTTCCTCCTTGGCTATCTAGCTTAGTATGCTGATAAATAATTAGCAGTTATTAACCAAGCTCTTGGCTTATTCAAAGGAGAGCCATAAACTTCTCTAGAGGACAATTCAGAGAGTTAAATTAGGCTTCTGCTCAAGAATTACTCTCTGGAGAAGCAATGTTCTCTCATATACTTTGAAGAGATCCTAGGGAGATTAGTCCAGTAATTTAGCCTGCTAAATTGGATACTAACAGTCATGCTGTATTGATATCTTCTCTTAAGTTTGAACAGAGTGCAGCTCCACTTACATATTTCAAATGTGAGTTTGTTGTGCTGTTCATCTGCATTTAAACTGTCCTCCAAGGCAAATAAAACTGTACACACATTACCTTTACATAGACATCTTGTTAAACATTATTATTATTGTTAATACCTCTTACAGCATTGCTACTTTTAGGCTCACAGCTCCATAACAATCTCCTGTTTTATCTTTGGTGTCATGGTCAATAATTCAAGTTTTCTTAGGACTGAAAAAAGATAAAGAACTGAAAAAATGTTCTTATTTAATACTCATTCAACTGATTCAGAGCTAGTGAGGCTAGCTACAGGATTAAAGACAGTTAAGGCTGTTCTCCAAATCTGAAAAAATACAGGTTTCTTGAAGCAAACACTGTGGTAGCTCTTACTCAAAATATCTGAATCTATATGATGTGAAAAATCATCTATAACAACCCAAACCTCATTTACCTAACCTCAAAGGGGTAGAGGAAAGAGAGTGAACAACTGAGCAAGAAAGAAAACACCTGAGGATCAAAAGCACAACAACAATTGGCAAAAATGAGTTGTATAATGAAACTCAAAATGTTCCTTATTCACTGCTCATGGCTTCCTGGTAAACTAGAAATCTGTAATGTATTTATTTTTTTGTAATCATAAAACTTACTCCATAAGAGATGTGATCCAGGATTGCACTTCCCCTGTCCTAGACAGGAGTAGAACCACTGGCAATAAGCTGAAGGCACTTTGAGGTCTCACTCCTGCAATGTCAAAAATCCTGAGAAGAGCACAGGTGCAATTACCTCAGAAAATGAGGCTGCTCTTTATCCTTGGCTATCTCTAGCCCTGCTGCAGCTGTATCATTATTTTTAAAATGGTATGTCAGTTTTTCAATTTACATCCTGAACTTGGCCATAAAAATATTTCAAAGCCAATCTAAGGATGCATATGATTTATTGCCCTGCTCTAATGTAAGTGACATTAAATTAAGTAGTAATATAATTCATTACTTTCTCCAGACTAAATACTCCTTCATACATTATTCTATTGGAAATAACAGGAATAATTGAATCCTTGACATAAACTCCATGAGAAACATGAACATGGGGAATCTGCATCTCCATTCCTCACACTTAGCAGACCACAAACAACTCTACTTTTCTGATATTTACTTTCCATGTTGTATAGAGTGTCAGACATCATATAACCATCAAAAGAGAGCTACTCCCTTCTCAGATTTAAAAGAGGAAATAAAAATCAATAAAATGGTCAGATAGAAACACTTATGCAATATTTTCATTCAGATAATAAACTAAATATTCTGATGTATTTCAGTAGCTTACCATTTCTTCTCCAAGTTCATACTTCATGCTGCAATACTGTAACTGGAATAGTCCAGGAAAAAATATCTAATACAACAAAAACATAGCAACTGGGTGCTCTACATACTGCCTCATGGTGGTTCACAATACAAGGCATCTGTTACTGGCAAAATCTTGTGCTGTATTTAGTTTTCTATGCCTTAAGCACTAGCTTGCTATCTAGCTCCTTTCAACTGGGATATATTGGGTTCCCCCCAGTTGCTTAAACAACTGTTGTAGAAAGTCTACATTTGTCTCAGTAAGGCTGAGGAGAAGGTGAACTCAAAGTGTGTACTTGTATTAGCACTTCCCCCCCATGAGTCTCACCTAGTGAAGATCCTACACAGCTGCAGCAGTTCAACAGCCTTGTGATTATGTTAATGGGCTTCCAATTCCTCCATAAGAAGTGAAACAGCTCTACACCTCTTTCTACTGTATTACAATTGAAATATGTCACTGATTACTTGCAAGAGTCCACGTGATACTCTGAACAGACTGAGAGCTCTCTTACACTGAAGAGCTGCTGAAGAACACATCAAGTGACATGAAACAGGTGCAACACTGCCATGCACCTAACCCAGCTCAAACTGACTGCAGCTGAAGAGAACAGCACGCAGACGGCAACACTGATTCAATGTCAAGTGTCAACAGAGAGTGGAAGTAGGAGCTCCTACTTAAACATTCAGCCCACAAAATTACCACTGCTTGGAACATTCCTGCTTGTGATGTGCTGCTGACACCCTGTGCCTGGCAGGGGTTTTGGCAGTAGAGGAGGAGACTAGTGGCACGACTCTACCGGGGACCTACTCCCGCCAAGGTTGAGCCCAGCAGCACTTCCCTGATAACACAGGAAAAAAGCTGTTGGGTGAGTCCTGTTGGGAGTTTCTTTGTTCAGAGAGGTGTAGGATGAGAGATGCAAAACCATGTGGACACTGAGGTCAGTAAGGACGGAGTGGGGGAGTCCCACCAGAGCAGTCATTCCCCTTCAGCCCGTGGTGAGATGACAGATTAAGCCCTTGCAGCCCACGGAGATCAACATCCCATCTGGGGCCTGTGGAAGAGTCTTTGCTGGAGCAGGGGACTGCTCCCAAAGACGTCTGTGACTCTGATGGAAAGGCCATGGAAGAGAGCCACACTGGTGGGAGAAGTCTGTGGAGGACTGTCTCCTATGGGAGGGAATCCATGTTGCTGCAGGGCAGGACTGTGAGGAGCTTTCCCCCTCAGGTGGAAGGAGCAGCAATCACATGGAATGGACTGGGAATGACCACAACCCCTGTTTCCTGCCGCCCTGTTGCTGCTGGGGAGAAAGAGGTAGTAGAACTAGGCCTAGGAGGTGCCAAAAAGCAAGATTATGTCTCAACCAGTAGTCTGTCAAATCGGAAGGAGGTGGCTGAGCAAGGATAAGGTGAAATCCCTGTGTTTTCAAGAATTAGGAGGAGAAAACATTCTAAACTTCATTTGCAGCCAAAGATACAAAGTGGTTAACATGTTGACTAAAGACATAATATTACTGGATAAACAGGACAACCACTTGACTGAGGCTTTATCAAGATACACTTGGAGAGCAAAAGCTCAAAGGGACAGATATATGCCAGAGAAAATAC
>VWZX01000311.1:0-81755 GCA_013399015.1 Galbula dea | reverse complement strand
TCCCGCCTCGGCCTGGGGGCGGGGCTTCCTGCCACGCATGCGCGCTATCCTCACCGCTCGGCGCCTGTCCGGCCGTCGGAGGCAGCGTCACCACCACTACTTCCGGTTCTGCGGACCGCAGCCGTCGGGGCATTTTCTGTTTTTCATTTGCTCGGTCGTGCCGAGGGGTGTGATTTCTCAACTGTTTCTGAGGGGAGCGGCCCTTAGGCGCTTGCCTACTGAGGGAGGGATGTGAGGCTGCCACCGCTCCTTTGCTTTGCTGTGAGCCCGCCGGCCTTGACTGCACTTGAAGGATGGGCCGCGTTTCGCGCTGGAGGTGGCCCTGCCCCCGGCCCACACGTAATTCCGGCCGTGCGTTACCACGGTGAAGCACCGCTAACGCGGGAAGGGCGGTCAGGCAAACCTGCTGCCACGCCCTGGTCGCCCAATGGGAGCTGAGATGCGGAGCAGAACCGCCAATAGGGGCTGAGGAGGCGGGCCCGCGGGGCGGGTGAGGCTCGGTTGGGCGGTTGTGGCCGTGGCCGTGGCAGCGGCTGGTGCAGCGGGGAGGTATGCTAGGGTGGGGGCGAGGCGGGCGGGGCTGCGGGGGGTCTGTTGCAGGGCCGCTGGCAGGAGCTTCTGGCAACAGCCTCTGGTGGAGCCGGGCTGGACCATTGGCGGCGGCTTGCCTTGCCTTTTTTAGTCGCCCTGGGCGGGGGTGAGAGGAGGGGGTGTCCCCGGCCGCGTTTCTCACCCTGGCGCTGGTTTTTCCCCAGCTGTGCGGAGGCGGTGGCCTGGTGAGGCCCAGCCGAAGAGCGAGGCCCAACCGGCGTTTGGCCTGGGGGTGTCAGTTTGCAGCCGGGCTGGGGCCGGCGGGCACAACGCGATGCTGCTTTCAGTCTTCCTGGTCGTGGCCTGGCTGTGCGGTTGGGGTTTGCTGCCTTACTTTCTCCGGGTCTAGTGGTGGGTCGGGGTGTGACTTCAGCCTTAGCGCACAAGCCGCTTTCGTGCGTGTCTGTGATGGGTAAAATGACTTCTTGCCCAGAGCTTGGAAAGCCAACGCCCTGTCAGCACTGATGTCCTTTCTCAGGACTTGTCGTGCCATGTGTGAAAATAAGTCACCTAACTCGTATAAAATTATATCCCCCTTTCTGACTGAGGTGTACTGTCTTGCTCACAGGATGCTTCTTGATCGGCACAGAACAGCATGCAGTAGGAGTCCTAAGCTGCACCTACCTAGTGCTGCTGGGTTAGCTGTAGTGCAGCGCTAATGCAGCATAGGTTGTTTCATAAACAAAGCAGGGGTAGGAAGAGAACTTAGTAAAACCATGTGAAGTTAAAGTTGTGTCCCACCTGTGATGTTTTCCATTGCCCAGAAGACTATTGGTGTTAATACTAAGTCGTTTCTTTTTTTTCAGAAGTGCAAGTTCACAGTAAAGTACCTTTATGTGCTTTAAGAAAAAAAAAAAAAGAGAAAAAACCCCCCTCACCAAGACATTGCAGGACTGTCGTTTTCACTTTTGTATTTCCTTTTAGTTATCCTTAGTCCTAGTTGGTTTTCCATCTTCTGTTTCTCAGAAGAGATTATTTAATTTCTCGTGTTTTTTTTCTTGCTGTGCTAATCAACTTTAGTCATTTTAGTCTGCTTTCATGGTGTGCGTCCTTGTCTTTCTGAGGCTCTTCAGCAGCGCCTATGTCTGGTGCATGGTAATTCTGTGATAAAACTATGATTCCAAATCAGGATGATGAGCCTTACCTGGGATGTGTGAAGTACAACTCTAAACTAATAGGGCTTCCTATTGGAAGGAAGCTGGGTACAGCAAAGTACAAATGCTGTTTGTGCTTTCAGGTGAAGCCTGGATGCAGAAAAGCTTGAGAACCTTTTGTATTTTTCAGCTCACAGAAGCTTCCTAGGGTATGGAATTTCTTTCTCCTGTAGTAAAGATGACATTTAAGTCCACCATAAATTTGTTTTGACATTTATCCCTTTGGTCTCTGTTTTGCCAATTCTCTTTGCTGTTCTGATGCTTCTGTGTCTTGCCATGCCTTCCACATACAGCTCGCTGGTGTCTTATTTTTACCAAAGTGGTTTTTTGTTATAGAACCTTATACACAACATTCATCTGAGTAATCTCTTAAATCTTAAAAGGTAGTTGAAGTGGTCAGATAGTACATAAAAATACTGATTTGCACCTATTTATAATTATTTTATGTGCAACATGGGAAAATAAATTATCAAAGTTTTCAGTCAGAATTAAGGTCATACCTTTCTATATTGAATAATGATTATAAACTTGATGGGACTCTCTTGAATTCAGTCCATTTTTGGCTTCATTGTAGTGACTAACTTTCAGAATACTGGATTTAGTGCTTAAGAAACAACATAATAGGGATTTTCCCCCTTCTGCTGTCATAATTTTTCCAAGTAAAGTTCTTTTGCTTGTTAACCAAGTGCTATTGCTCTGTATGATGTTTGTATGCTAGCTGAACCAGAAGTTATTGCACTGACAGCTTGCTTTATTTAAAGATAAAACACATCCTTTTTCATACTGTTAAGAAGAAAGATTAAACTGGTTCTAGCAATGCAGTCCTTTTTCCACACCAAGTGAGTCAACTGTACCAAGATAGAATTGAAACTGAGTAGATGATTTACAGAAAAGCTACAAAGCATGTGATGAAACTGAAGAGATAAAGGGATTGATATTTTGGGGGCGGGGAGAGCAATAACATGATCTGGCAGTGTAAATGACTGAGTATGGCAGGATGGCTAACAGTCTGTTTTCTGTTTTTCTGCCTAGTACTCAAGTAAGGATGCCCTAAGAAGATAGAAGATAACTATGGATAAATATATTAAAGTGCGAAAGATTGGAGAGGGATCCTTTGGGAAAGCAATCCTTGTCAAAGCTAAAGAAAATGGCCAACAGTACGTTATTAAAGAAATAAACATCTCTAGGGTGAGTGATTGTTACTAATTACTTATCCATTCTTTTTGCATTTCTGTTCTCAAAAATAATTCTTTCCCTTCTGAAGATGTCAAATAAGGAGAGAGAAGAATCAAGGAGAGAAGTTGCTGTATTGGCTAACATGAAGCATCCGAATATTGTCCTGTATAGAGAGTCGTTTGAAGGTAAGATTATTTAATGCAGTAGAACCTGAAGTAATGATAGTAAGTGACTATGCACTACTTAAATGCATTTTGTTTAAAAGTCAGTGTGTCTTCACTCTTTAATTGGTCTTTTTCATACTTAGATTACTTTTTGGTTGTATTTTTTTTCACCCTCCTGTACATTTGAAAAAACAGTAATTTTTTTTAAGTGCAAGAATAAAACAGAAATGTTCATGTATCTTCCTTATGTGCATAAATTTTGGTTCATTCTTAAATGAAAGGATTATGTTTTCTTACACAGTGTGAGTCTCCTTACATACTTGTTTATACCCTAACAGCTTGAATGCTTGCGTAGTTTAAATATGAGCATGGTCTAAATTTGAGTAATGATAACACAGCAAGAACAATTTTATCTCAAATTCTGTTGTTTTAGAATGCACTCTTCAGTAGTTACAATCATATTGCTTTCAGAGCTGGAAAAATAGATAGGACTGTTTACTTCATCAAGCTATGAAGAAATACAACTCCACATTGTTTTCACAGTGAATGAAATCATCTTGGAAAATGAGCAGAACAGATAAAAAGATTCCAAAAGCCTGTTGTATAGGTTAAAATACTGTTAAAACCCCTAAATATTATTTGAGATACTGTTTAGGGACACAGCTCCTTTCTCCTTCCTTTCTGCTGACTCTCATATGTCTTTTGATTGTGAGCTTTTAGTTTTTTTCTTCATTAAATTAGAATTTTGTGCCACAGTCTTCTGGTTTAAAAGTCTGCACTGCTGTCTTCTCTGCAGTTGAGGCCTATTCTTTAAGACTGCTTTTTTTTTTTCTTTATTCTTCTTACAAGGTAGATGCTGTAATCTGTAGTTCACAAGATTTCATGTTGCATCTTTATTGCTAAAGCATACAGACTTTGAACATACAAATCTGGTTTATAAAAGAGAATGAATTCGGCAACAGGTCAGCAAGAAATCCAGACTCCTAGGGCCATCTTTTGAAATACTACTGATTATAAAGCTTAACCAAGATACCAACAGTTGTAAACACAAAAGAAAAATCGTGTGTTTAATGTTTTGAAAGACGGATTTCAGAAGCATTCTGTGGGAGTGAAATATAAGCCACTTAGATAATTTTTACTCTGGAGTTTGTTAAGTGCTATGACTGACTTATAAGAGCTTTTCTTTTGAGCATGTAATTGATTTTGTACATTTATTCAACTCAGAATCATGCCTAATATCTAAGTGGGGTTTTGGTTAACTTGCAGGCCTTTTGGTTAACTTCAGCATAGTCTTTTTCATCAGTAACTGGAAATGACTGCATTGGAGAGCAGAACTGTGCCTTTGTATGAAATGTATATGTTCATACCTCCTAGTGGAACCTTGCATAGGATCTTTGGAAGTCTCCCCAAATTTCATTCAAAAAGGAGAAAATAATTATTTATTCAGTTTTGTTACTGTTTTTCAGTCTCTGAAATGAACTGTATGTCTGGTATAAGAGCTGATAATTGACACGTTCTTGCACTTAGTGTGAGTAGTGCCTTGTCGAGGTAAAACCAACAAAAATAATTAGGAAAATAGAAGCAGCTACCTAAATTAGAAGAACTACCTAAATGAGATCTCTGGTTTTAGGGTAGGAGGTCTATAGGATGTTTGAAAGCAAGTTGAACAATATTGTATTCGTAAAGTGACTCCTTCAATTTCATAGTGGTTTTGAGTCCCATTTTGGGGCATTGATTCAGCAGATGTGATGGTTTTTATTATTATGTTTTCCCCCTCTGTATCAGAATAGTTTGATGTTACTAGAAATTAGAAACTTTTGTTGTGAAGTTGAAAATAATAGAAGCATTTTTGCTTGAAATTTGAAGAAAGGCCTAATAAATGATAAATGAAGTTGCATGTAAAAAGGCTAACTTTGTTGTTGCTTTTCTTGACTGCATTGAAGATATTTGCAAAGTTATGTTTAAGATGGCTCTTTTTTTTTTTTCTTTTTGAAATACTTTCTGCTTTATTTTACAGAAAATGGCTGTCTCTACATAGTGATGGATTACTGTGAAGGAGGAGACCTATTTAAAAAAATAAATGCCCAGAAAGGGATCTTATTCTCTGAAGATCAGGTAACAACAGCAAACTGCTGCTGTAGTGTTTTGTTCCATTATATTTATTAATGAGTTTTAATTTTGGTTCAGTTTGGTAGGTATAGTTTTTTCCTCTAAAAGGAAGTTCTCAAATTGTGATTTGTGTTGTCTTTGGTCCAGTAATATCTGGAAAAAAAGAAAATGCATCTGGAAGTCCTGGATATGTTAATTAGGATTTTGTCTGTATGTGTAAGGCGCTGAAAGAAAGTTGGATCTCTTGCAAAGGAAACCAGATCTGAGAAATTAGAAATACTGGAAGACAACATGAAGATTTTTAAACCTCTGAAATTACTACTTTTAAAAATATAATGCACAGGATTTTTATTTTGTAGTACTGAGTTTCATTTATCATATGTATAAAAAGTGTAATTTTTAAGTATAGCATGGCAATATGAAGTTGACATTATTCAATAGATTGTTTTTCCATTAGAAAAGAAGTGGATATTGTATTGAAATATGCCAGCAGATACTTCTTTTTCCATGATGTTGGTTATAAGGTTATAACTTCCATTATACTATACTTTTGACATGTATGTACTTCTAAGTTGGGAGTGTGAAACCACTATTCACATGGAAAAGTTCTTGCCATTAGTCCCTTTTTATGTTACGATTTTTACAGTTTTTAAAGTAGTCTTGTTAGCTTGTTTATAATCTTCTAGGTTTTTGTTTTTTGCTTTTGTTGCCAAAATCTGCTTTGTACGGGTTTTCTTTCTAAAGTAAAATACATAAAATAAAATAAGTTTCTGTAAATATCAGTATAGCTTTCTGGGACTCTGGTGAGTAACTGACTGCAAGAAGACTTGTATTGGTAAAATGCAAACAAAAGTACAGTCTTAAAGGTGCAAGTCCCATGTCTTAAACATTTTAGCCAAACAAATTGATGTTGCAGAGTTTTCTTAGATTTATTATATATAATCAAACTAGTAGTCTCAGGCTTAATATCTAATTTGGGTAAGATGCATCTTTCATTAAAAAGTTTGCATTCCAGTGACACTAATGTTACATCTTTGATTATCCTATGGTTTAAAGGAAAACAGGTTTGTGGGAAGGGAGTAAAATCATGAGTTACAATTACAGAACTGATTCGATAGTACCTTCAGTAACATAACTGGGGAAGCTTTAAAATAAATATTGATGCTAATGTTGCATTTTATTTTGTGCATAGATTCTGGATTGGTTTGTACAGATATGTTTAGCATTAAAACACATACATGATCGGAAGATCTTGCATCGGGACATAAAGTCACAGGTACGTAGCTAACTTTGTATAGTTATAGCTAGTTTATAGTTATTTGTAATAAGTTCTGCATAAGTAAATTCAATTAAAAAATAGTTATTCCATTCATATCTTGCTAGGGTAAGTTGGCAAGTTATGGAAAGTAGTCTTTTTATGTAATCCCTCCTAATACTGGAAACGCTTTTTCTCCAGAAGTGTCTGGAAGAGGTTTATGTGGTATTTGTACAAACAGCTGAGGCTATTTGATGAAGCTACTTGAGCATTACCCAGATGTTTATGTGTGGGATAAATCTATAATTTTTAAATTTTAAAATGTAGAAATTTTTTTTTAGTTTGGATGAAATAAGGACTACAATAAGTTTGGTGTTTCATGGTAGTAACACTACTGCTAGTGGCTTCAGAGTGATTAAATGGTAGAGAACCTTATTATTCCCAAAACATGTTGAGAACAAAGTGTGCAATTGTATGAATGTTTTAATTAACAGACTTCTTAAAATTTCTATATCAAGAATATATTTTTAACCAAAGATGGAACAATACAGCTGGGAGATTTCGGCATTGCCAGAGTTCTTAACAGGTAACTCCTTTCTGATGGTGTTTTCTCTCACTTAATCTAAATCCCTTTGATCTAGGAAAAACACTTTCTGTGCACTTCGTGTGAACTAACAGGTTTAACATTCATTCTTACTTGTTTCCTTAGTACTGCAGAGCTGGCTCGCACTTGCATAGGAACACCATACTATTTGTCGCCTGAAATATGTCAGAACAAACCCTACAACAATAAAAGGTACTAATGAGCATGTTGTTAAACAGTTTTTGATAAAGAGAAGAGTGAGTTCTTCTAGAAGTCTAAACCTGTTTTATTGATATGATGGTGAACAGCCAGTGGTTCTTCTCTTACCCGGAAGGTACTGAGTCTTGCTCTACAAGTGGGGCCTTAGGAGGTCTGTGTAGTACAAAGCAGTGTGATGGAGAGAACTTAATTTAGCACCTGGATTTCTAGCTGTGTTCTTAATTATGGCTCTACATTTGCCTATCTGCGTGCTTGTTTTGCTGCCTTAACTGAGGAAGTATGAAGGTGAAACTCTTCAGGATGAAATCCCACACGCAGTAATTGGATTCTCTAAGCAGTTGTATAGGTGGCTTAACTTGCTTCCAGTGACAAAGTCATACAGATACTTTGCTCATACGTTTTGCTGTCTTGGAAGTAGGTTGTCTCTGGTAACAGTCTCTCTAATGTAATTAAAAAAATTATTATCAAGTTAGTCTTATACTGCACTAAGCTGCTGCATTCACTGCTGCAAGTGCCTTACAATAATTTCAATTGTTTTTTTTTAAAGATAAAAATTGTTACAGTTCCTTGACCATTAATTTCTACTACATGAAATTTATTATCCCATGGTATTCTAACTAAATTCTGTAATCTAATCTTGTAACAAGCGAGGGTAAGGTAGATTAATGTTAAACAGGGGAAATTCAGATTTGTATTTACTGAATTAGGTGGTGAGTTTTGTTAGTTTTGTTTAGGTTTTTTATTACTTGTTTGATTCAAAGACCTCAGGCAAATGTATATATTTAAATTTCTAATTGCTGCCATTGGGGTGGTTCAGATGAAAAGGTCTAAATAAAATCTGGAACCAAAACAACCTCATCTGGTTTTAGGATTGACCTTATTTTTGGTTGCTGAATTCTGGTTTTAATTGGGGTTTTGTGGTTTGGGGGCTGGAAAATGTACATACAAGGGAGCTTGTACATAGTCAGAAACCAACCACTTCCTTTTCAAAGGTAGACTTCAGCAATATAAGTTCCTTGGCAGTGTTACACTTGGAACTAGTTCTTATGATATGTTCTCTTTGATTTAGTGACATCTGGGCCCTCGGCTGTGTTCTCTATGAAATGTGCACACTTAAACATGCGGTGAGTAGAAACTTCTTGTGTCTTTAAACGAATAGTGATTTCATCAGGAATTTTTCCTGATGTCATTCAAATGTATTTGAGTAGAGCAAAGACTTTTCATGGTGACTGTTCAAAACTACCCTTCAACATTTTAATCTTTTCTTCATATATGGACCAACATTTTCCATCTGTATTTTGATTCATGCCAATCTCTCGAAGTCTTAGCACTTTATATGTTTTTTAAGTGTAGATTTTTAATGAACTGTATTAGCTGAAACAAATTGTGTTAGGTGTTGTAACAAATGATACTGTAAATAGTGTTCCTTTCTTTCAAAAAACTTGACATTTTTATGAGTCTGAATTTGGACTGTCAGCTTTTGTGCAGATGGATTAATGCATTTCTGTTTAGAAGGGGAATAGTTTTTAGAAAAAAATACCCCAGGTTGAAGAATCGCCCTTTTTTCTTTTTTTTTTTCTCTCTCCTATGTGTTTGTATTGTTTTGAAGAAAATCTTTATCAAACATTTTCCTGTAAGGAAATAAAAAAATGTTTTGTCTTGTTTTAAGGTTCTTGGAGGATTTCTTGTTGTCTGGTTGGTTTTGTGGTTTTTTTTTTTTTTGTTTTGCCTTTTTTTTAATAGCTGTTTTTATTAAAAGGAAAAAAGGTCATACCAACATGAAAATTGGAAAAAGTAAATCAATGGTTATGAATTCAATTTCATATCAGGCTTTTGTAATTTCTTATTGCTTGGTCATTCCTGTGGCAGGAATGCTGACAATGTTGCCTTTCTGAGAGTTGATGGCAGTAAGTTGTTTTCTGTGACATGGGTGATACATACCATTTTCTTACTGTGCATTCTGTTTCCTGAGCTTAAGCTGAAGTGCAAGCATTCCTTTGGATTTTACACTGAATGAGTGTGGTTGCTTTATGTTCTTTCATTTGAAATGTGGTTTCACCGAAAAGTTCAGAAGGCATGTGGTGGTTGAAAGTGTTTGGGAGAGGAGATCAAGCAGATAATTGTATAATTATCCTTAATTATATATCATTGTCAGTCTAGATCTGGAGGGAGATAATTATTTGTTAGCAAATTTTGTATCTCTGTCTTATGAAGTATCTGTCTTATCATGTATTTGTACTACTTGGCAGCAGATTATTTTAGACTGCTGCTGAAAACTGTTGATGGCCTTGATAATTTGTTTTGGTGTATTGAGGTGAGGGAAGATGATGTTGGTTTTTCACTTTCCTCCTCATCTTTATATGCAGCCCTTCATGTGGACAGATAGTAAATAATACATAGTAACTGTTTTCTTTCTTGCCTGATAAAGTTTGAAGCTGGTAACATGAAGAACTTGGTACTGAAGATAATCTCTGGACCTTTTCCCCCTGTTTCTGTGCGTTACTCCGATGACCTACGTAATCTGCTCTCACAGTTATTTAAAAGGAATCCTAGGAACAGACCATCAGTAAACTCCATATTGGAGAAAAACTTCATAGCCAAACGGGTTGAAAAATTTCTCACACCACAGGTATGGAGTTAGTTTCTGTTTTAATTTGCTAGAAACATCATAGAACTTTCTCCATGTTCTCATGTTATTATACAACATGAAAAATTGCAGTAGTAGTAGTCCCTTGAGGTTTTATAGATGCTTTTGGTTGAGGAAAAAGTAGGTTTGCTATAATCTCAAATTACTTGAGTACTTGCTAGTTGCAACAAACAAATGTAAATTGGCATTTTCTGAAGTGCATTGTTGGTGTTTTTCATGACAAATTACGAGTGAGATGTTGATTTAGTTAGAAAGCTTCAGAATCACTGAAATACCATTCATAGGAGACTGTTCTCATGTGTGCCTTCTTGCCTAACGAATCTTCTTATGGCAGACTGAGGTTAAAAAGTTTCTCTGCAATCGAGTGCAGAGTCTGAAGTTCTGCACTTTAGTTCCTGGGTTTTGGTGGTTTGTTTTTTTTGTTCAGTTGTAACTCCTTGGCATCCATCGTAACTGACTGGTAGCCTCTAAGCAAATCAAAATAATCTGCATAGTTTAAGATTCTACAAGGACTGTTCCTTAAACCCTTGCGGTTTAGCTGTCAGTTGTTGTCAGAACACAAAGTAGTACATTCCTGACGACGTGCTCCATCTCGAGAAGGATAGTCTGTTATGTGGCCATAATCTGTCTGCAGGTGGCTCTACTGTTGTTAAAAAAATAATCTTTGCAGTTCCCACCCTTTGAATATTCTGTGTTGGTGGCACAGCCTTCAGCAAGAAGTCTGAGAGGAGGCTGTTAGTGAGAACATGATGTTGGCACAACTAAAAAGTCAGTCTCATTCCATATTCTGTGGGGAGTGAACACTGGCCATAAACAGTGCCTGGCAAGGCATATAAGAACAAGGCAAGCCTACATGACGTTACCCGGTAATAGTCTCCCACCCTTCAGCCTTTGTTGTCTCAGTTGTATCAGCTAAGAATGCATTTTCTTTGGTATTTAATCATCCTCAATAGATTTTTTTTGTCCATGAACTTACCTGAATTCTCCTTGAACTTCTTTAAATTTTCATGATCAGCAAGACATTTCACGTGTCTGCTACTTGTTGCAGAAATATCAGCTTTGTTTTTTGTAACCTTACTCCTTATATTCAGCTGTACCCCACTTCTTACATTGGCGTTCGCTGCTGTGGTGTCTTTCCCTGCAAAATCATGTCATATTCTAGACCTCTCACTTTACTTCTCAGTCATGTTTTTATAGGCTTATTTGTTTTTCCTGCTAAAGCTTTTCAACACTTTTTATTATCCTTGCTGCTCTTCTTTGAACCTTCTTCATTCCTACTACATGGTTTTTGAGGTGTTGGGTTCAGAACTACTTGTATTCAAGTTGACGACCTATTAATATTTGAATGTTATTTGTCTAGACTCCAATTTTGCAACCGTACATGCCTATCTCGTATTGGCCTTTTTAGCCACCAACGCATGTGCAACAAACGTGGGTAGAGCCCTTCCCAAATCTTCGTTCGCGAAGCCTAGCCATGATTAGGCTAATTTGATATGCCAAACAACACACTTGATATGTTCTTCCTAGATATCCACATCTGTAAGTCATCTTCCCATCTTGTAAGGGATGAAGAAACTTAAAAATTGCACACACTTTTTGAAGGGCTGTTTTGACACAAGCTGTCTGAGGAATGGCAGTGAAATTTGGCAGCAGTACAGAAATGGAAAATTAATTATACATAAAACTGTCATGCTCACATTAACTTTCTTCTAGATTCTTCATTCATAAATGAGATCAGAAGTCAGATTAAATTGCTTTTTTGACAATTTGTTTAGTAGTTGTGCAAAAAATGTTTGGAACTACTGAATGCAGCTTCATATTAGTGCTAGCAATACTAAATTGAATACGTAAAGTTGAGTATTCGTTTGAATTTATGCTACAGTGAATGCTGTCAGTTAGATGCTTCCTAGGAGTGACATATTTCTCTGGAAAGGAATTGTTCTAGTTTCAGTCATAGATACTGTTGACTAACTGTTCAACTCTTTGTTTAGCTTATTGCAGAAGAATTCAATCACAAAATCTTCCAGAAGTTTCGACCACTTGCTGCACCAAGTAAGTATGGAATGAAATTCTACTTTCAGCTCTGGCACGACAGTGTATGTAGCTTTGTTCTTTCATTGGTTTTGGTATGTTGTTATACCTGATTCTAGAAGTTTCAGGAAAAAAAGTGAGGGGAGCAATTTTCCCCCCCTGCCCTGGGTGGCTGGATGTATGTAGGCTACAAATGATAAAAATACAGACTAGGATCCTGTAATATTTTAGGTGTACTTGTTCCTCTTGCAGTATACTACTGTAGAGTCAGACCTGGACTAACCACCAACCCGGTGACAGATGCTCCCTAGCTTCCATAGGAAGGGAAAGGGAATAAGAGAGAGATTTGTGGATTGGAAAAGAAAACAAAAACTATTTTAATGATAATGATAAAATGAAATACATACAACTATATACAAGTATGTACAAAGCCAATACCAAACCCAAACCCCCCTTGATAGTAACTACATCACCGTCCCCACTGATACTGTGGCAAAAGACCTCAGCAGCAGATGGGAACCAGGCTTAGGGGATGGATCTTGGTACTGCATGCAGGAACTTATGGATCAGGATTGAGGGCAGAACAGACAAGAGTCCTCCTCAGATGCAGGCCTTTGAAGAAGAGCAAGAGAAGAGAAGGGAGAAAAAAGGAACTGAGCCTCATTTATATCAAATATGACGTGGATGGAATGGAATGCTTAGCTGGTCAGTTTAGGGTCACTTGAACTGTCCGCTCCTCCTTCTAGGTGCAGCCTTTACCCTGCACCCCCCAATGTGGGACACAAGATTTAGCAGTGACCTTGCTTTGCATACCAATCCCTGGCCATAATTCTAAGCATTAGGCCTTATCACTGCTAGAAGCAGGCAGTGTCTGTGAAAACATGCTGTTATTCTCAGAAAGTGCAGTTGCTTAGAGGAGCTTTAGCTAGAAAGTAAAATCACTGACCAGGATTAGGTCTGTTCTAACCCAAACCAGGGCAGCTACGCTTCCAAAATTTAAAGAGACAGTGAATACTGCAAAACCTGGAAATAATTTATATGTTGTTATTGTACAGGTTATTGGTTTGGTTTTGGTTTTTCCCCCTTAGTAGTGACAGATGGGTAGTGAGGAATACCATTTCTGGTAAAAGTATGGGAGGTTTTTTTAGATTTTCTGTGATTAAGACCTGACACCAGCCCAAAACACTAGAATTTCTACTACTGGTAGAAAAATAGATCATGGTTCATTTTGTCTAGATGGTCTTACTTCATTTTCCTGCATTAGTTTACCTTCCCCACCTTCCCCCCCCCCCCCCCCCCCCCCCTCCCCCCCCCCCCGCCCCCAATTTTCTTCCCCTTTCTTAATTTTCTTTCCTTGTAATTACTTGTCGCTGTGGCAAGTGTTTTGGTGTCTTGTGATAGTGTTGTCAGTTTCACTGAAGTCCTGCTATTCTATAGTAAGAGAGCCCTCCTAACACAGAATCAAGTGCACAGTATTGGCATATTTTCAGGAACTCTTGAGGGGAAAACAGTATCCCTGAAGGCCCTTGAAGCTTTTCCAGAACTCGTGTTCCGGTGACATTAGTGTTGCAGATCGCAGTCCAGTGTCATGAGTAGAGGGAGTCTGGTCTCTCCATTCCATTAGGAAGACTTTTCCCTGTGTCCATGACAACTGGATAATAAAAGCATGGCAGCTGAAATAAGCTTTAATTCTCCAGTTTGAAGTGTTGAGAGTGAAAAGCTTGGGGATTGTGTTCTGCTGTTTCTTATTAAGCATGAAATTTTGCTGAGCTACTTTGGACAACTGAGTATGTTGCACTTCACGTTGGCTCATGTGAATTAAATGTTAGCAGTTCACCAATTTTCATCCAGCTTTGCTATTCCAAGACCTTGGGAGGGGGATATATGATATACTAGCCAGCCTGGAGAGCTGTAAAACAGGTTTTCTTTCCTTTTAGCTAAAAGACCAGCTCAGGAACAAATACTGGCTTCAGTTGCACCAGCTCAGAAAATTACCAAACCTGCTGCAAAATATGGAGTGCCTTTAGTAATCAAGAAATCTTGTGATGCACCTAAAAAGCCTAATGAGAAGAAGCCATTGGCTAAGTCCAGACAGGTAAGAAGCTAAGTTACTCAAATGGAACTGGTTTGCTCATACCTTATTTAAGTAATATGAAATTTCTTTTTACAATGTCTTTTGTGTAGACATGCATCTGCAGAGGAAGTAGTTTAAATGTAATTTAAATGCTTGGCTTGCTTTCACTATTGATAGTTTTTGTTTAGTTGGTTTTAATATAATGATTTTTGGAGGTTGCTGTCTTAGCAGTGGAATTAAAAAACAAACCTGCATTAGATGTGCTTTGCATGTTTTCACTTCCTCTGTTGGCACTGACCACTAAAAAGTACTGGAATTCTGTCAGGTATACTAGGATCATTGACAGTGGATAAGAATTTTTGCATTTTTCTTCCTTGTTCAAAAATAGTCTCAAATTGTCAGAGACAACTTATTTAGTCATTTTCTAAAGTGTTTTCAGCCAGAAAAATTGTGTGATTGGAAGAGTTTCCCAGACTTCACGTTTCAGTGAGCTAATAAGAAATAGTCTTCTGCATACCTTCATAGTGTACTTTTGATCTTTCTTCCAGTCATTTTCTCTACTCCTTATTACATAAAACATAAACCTTTTTTTCTCTTTCTATTCCTTTAATCACTGCATGGCTTTAGCAGGTATTCAACAGTGGCTGCAGTCTCCTCTGCCATAGGTAACAAGAACCTAGGTTAGAGTTACCTCAGCAAAAGAGGTTGATGATAACCTAATAAATCTGTTCTCCAAATAAAAGGGAATCTTAAATCTTAACAGACCCTTAAAGACTTACAGTAGGAAAGGACTGTTTATATAGAATCGTTGAGGGTGGAAAAGACCTCTAAGGTAGTCAAGTCCAACCATTGCCCCCACACTAAACTGTGCCACAAATTGCCATGTCTACACATGTTTTGAGTGCTTCTAGGGATGGTGACTCTACCACTTCCCTGGGCAGCCTGTCCCAGTGCTTAGCCACTCTTCAGTGAGGAAAATTTTCCTAATACCCAATCTGAACCTCCCCTAGTATAACTTGAGGCCATTCCTCTTGTGAATGATGATGCAGAATGATATTGCCAGATAAGAAAAATTAAGAGAAGAGAGATGTAAAAATAACTGCTTTCACCTTTTGAGACAGATCTGTAGAGGATGAACAAGTAGAGTAGCATTTACCCCTAGTTCCAAGTAGTGCTTTTCACTTAAAACCTCCTGAGTAATTAATTATTTTAAACCCAATTTCACACATACTAAGTCATGAGTTTAAGATTTATCTATTTTCCACTGAGAATTTTCCTCTCGTTCTGGCATTGTGCTATCTAATTTGAAGTTTCACCTTTTATTCAGGCCTTTCCAACTCCAATGAAGAAAACAAATCCTGGAGAAGAAAGGAGGAAAATGTTGGAGGTATCATGAAATAATCTATTAACTTTCAAACTAAGCAAAAGCTAACTCCAGAGCAAGAATGACTAAAACCTTCAAACCTTTCCTCCATCTCTTTTTTCCAACCATTATGTAACAGTGATTTTTAATTTACTTTATTTACTTTTAAATCTTTATGGACACACACCAGCAATGGGAGCACTAACCTGCCTTGTCAGAGACTTCATGGAATGAGAGCTCAGTAATAATACCAAATGATAACCTTATTTTTCAGGAACCTTCAAAACAGAAAAGGTTAGAATTGCCTGAAAAAGAAAAACGCCAGAGAGATCAGGTAGACAAGATTCTGAGACTCTTTTTCCACCGACAGTAATTTCAATGAAATACCTTGTGGTATGATATATGTTGTGTAAAAATATGGAGTAGTTTGATTTCCTAGTTACTAAACTTTTAATCCTTACACATTGCAGATCACTTCACTGAAGGCCTATGAAATGAGAAGAATGGAAAAAGAAAGGGTAACATATGTTTAAAATGTGTTAATAGTGAAGTTCAGTTTTTATTTAGTGACTCCTTGAATTATGTTTTCCTGTATTGTTTTCTCCTTCAGATGGAACGAATAAACAGAGCCAGGGAGCAAGGATGGAGGAATGTGCTTGGTTCAGGTGGAAGTGGTGATGTTAAGGTTGGCAGCAGATGCAGAAATTGTAGTCTGTTTCCCCCACCTTTTGGTTATCTGGCATGGTCTTCTGTTTTCAGAAAGATCTGCTCTTGGAGGTCAACTTCTGGGGCTGCCCATTATTAATCTGGACAATTTAGGAGGAACTGCATAACATGCTCTCTTCCATGGCTTGCTTGCTTACTGATTTCTGAATCCCTTCTCTTTTTGCCAGTAATGGTTTTCATGCACCACTTTGTTTTTTCCACTCCTGCCTTTGCTACTTTTTCCTGTGCTGAATCTATGCATGAACAGCTTCTTTCACGATCAAGTTTGTTCTTGAGTTCTTTTGCTGAAATCTTTTTCCAGGTTCTTGTATTGTAATCATGAACCTCTTTTCCAGTATTAAACACCTGATTCTAAACATTCTGATTGGGCAACACGAATGTTTATGTCTATAAAAAACTAGATACCTCCCTCTTTATTTGAATGCCTGGTTAAATCGTTCAGTTGTGATTCTATTACAGTGAGCTACTGATGGGAGTTAAGCAACTGAAATTCAGAATGTGAGCTAAATTCCATTGTCAAATATAATCTGTTCAAGAACTTCCAAGTAGGCAATCTTAAACCTGTCATATCTGCACTCATCTATTTGAAGTTATTTAAAATACTTAAGGTCACTCTGGAAGGCATATTGACCCTATTGTTAAAACACATGCCATAGATTCACTACCATGGACTATTTGACTGCTTCCCCCAGGTGTAAAGGGAACACTTTTCATGCTTTTGCTGACAACCTTAACCTTATTTTGCCAGTGTTACATTTTCTGCATTCATCCTTGGCTACTACTGTACACAGCTGCTTGCAACATTGTTTTAATTATTATTTTCACATGAAGTTCTTGTAGATATTCTAATTCTTTGAGAATGACAGAGATAATTAACATAAAGCAGTAGCTTGTGGTAGATGCTCCCCGGTCTGAGCTCTAGTAGGGAGGCATCTCAAGTCTGGTGACGAAGCCATATTTCAAGCTGGTAACAATGGGGATTCTCAGAAAGATCTGCAGTTGATGCCATTCAGTAACCTCAGAAGTGTGCTTGACCATTTCCAGCTTCATGAAAAAATGGATATTTGGCTATAAGTCACTCACTAGTGCTTCAGTTAGTACTGTATCACTTGTAGCTTTTGTGCTAAAACTTTGATTCTATTACAATGTAGAACATCTATTTCCAATTACACCTCAAGGCTTTGTTACCAATAAATTCCAAAATGTGTGAAAGGTGCCTCATAACCAGACTGTTCCCAGAGAGAAGATGCTCTGTTACTCTGGAGTGCCTACAGAAAATAAGTTTTAAATTTATCTGTCTTGTTTGTAAAAATGTGGGTATGCCAATTCAGAATTGCTGCAGGAGATATTAATGCTTTTATTCTGCTGAAGAGGTGAAAATTGTAAGGCCTTGTTAAAAAGCTGGTAGATGCCACCCTACTCCTTCTGTTCCAGGCACCATATTACGGTGGCGGAGGTGGTGCTGGTCCTTTTCCCGTGCCTTTCAGAGGACGATATGAACACTACCATGCTATTTTTGACCAGATGCAACACCAAAAGGAAAACATTAGAGTAGCTGAAGAGAGAGAAGCCAAACTGAGGGCTAAAGTACGAGACCGAGAAGTTGCTGAAAGGTATGGCTACCTTCCATTAGAAGCTGCATGTGGTGTGAAAGACGAGAGCAATGAAAGTTACTGTACATGTTTATCTACAGAGGAATTCCACCTGGATTACGTCCAGGAGCTCTTAAGGGGCCTGCAGGTCATCATTTACCTGATGCTGATGCATTTAGGAAAAAAATGAAAAGATGGAAGGAGGTGTCTAAACAAGCCAATGCAAACAGGTTGGACTATAACAATCCATAAAGCTGTCCCTATGTGTTAGATTCTTGTTCTGTGTCTTGTTTCATGTAGTAGTTGGACATGTCTCAATATCACTTTTATCCATTGGTTCTGTGCTGTCTGTCTGTGTGTTAGTCCCTCACAGACCACAATTCTTTTAGAACCAATGGAAACCTTGGCTTCCATAGTAGTAGGGAAAAATGGATTACTAACAACTGCAATTAAACTGGAGTTCAGCCAAAATTCTTAGATTAATGCAGTTGCAGATAATATTTTACGCCTTCTCCTTTCCTTTTTTTCATAGTTCCACTTTTTGTGTTACCTGCCAAGATACTTCCTTCTCCTGTCATCTCAATCTGCCTGCCTTGTCTGCATTTAGGTGTTTGAGCCCTTCCCAAATCTTCGTTCGCGAAGCCTAGCCATGATGATAGGAGAGTGTCTAGAACGCTCCCAGAATTGTTAGCTCCTGTTTATTCTTCAGTGAAAAACCTCTAGGAGCTTTCTCCGTCAGGATGTGAATGGCAGGTGTTACGCTGATGTGCAGCTTCTAAATTGGTGATGCTTGTTCTTTTCAATTACTATGAACTGAATATTTTATATGTAAAAGGATTATAAAGAAGTACTGATTTAAAAAATATATATATATTTCACTCTTTCAGGTAGCTTCTTCAAAACTTCTTTGCCTTCCTTCAGATCTGTTAGTATTGCCCAGAGAACTGTGTCCGCACTTGTGAACAGTAAATAGGAAAATCCTAGAATTATAGTACATGAGCACTGCTAATTAACCTTCCTAAAGAGACAAATTTTCTCATGCATTATTTGAACTTGTGGAGAATCAATGTTACATCCCATGGAGGAGGAAACAAATGGAGTTAATGTGAAGAAAGGGAAGTGGCCAAAGAAAACATTTGTTCTTCTAAACAAACTTGATTTAGTTTTATGTTTCAATAAATACATTTTGCCTTTGTAGATTTTTTTTCTATTTTAAAACTTGCAGCAGTAACATAACACATGTAACACTGATGTTAAAGTTTTGCAAGCTAAAAGGTTGATTTTATTCTTTATTGCAATTTGATCTGTTGTGAGCTAATTAATATTCCTCCTGATACAGCCCAGTGCTGAAAGGCCTGTTTTCTCAGCTGCTGTAGATGCCTATTTCTGTCCTCCTCTATTTGTTCTTGGTGCTTTGCAGAAAGTGCCACAATGCTCATATCTTCCCTAGATTAGGAAAAACTGCCTTGTGCATTTGACAATATTAAATAATATTTGGCTAGACCTGAGTAAACTGTTTTGAATGTGTAAGGAACTATAATAGAGGGCTGCAAATTATGAATAACACGCAGATCATGAAGAGAAACTGATTCATTGTTTCTCAAATACATGAACTTGGAAGCACTCAATGGAAATACTGTGCAGAAGTGTCAAAGTAGGTAGACTTTTTCTGTTTATAAAGTGAATTGCCTTTAGCTTTAAATTGAGGTGCTGTTTCTTAGCATTTAAAAAGTGGCACTTTGTACTTTGTTACCTAGAAGCAACTTTGTTATCATAGCTAGTCTGACAGTATTTCTGTCCTGCAGTTTATTCTTTCAGCTAGAGGTGAAATATGAAGATAAACATTCATGATGTTTAGCTCAAACAAAGAGTTTAAATAATTGTGACATTCTTAAAGATAGGTATTTTAGAGCACATATTAAATATATATATTTAATTTTATATATATATAACTACATGTATTAAATTGAGAAATCCTCAAATTGCAGTCTTTCTGATTAACATAACTAATGTAAAGCTAAGTATATTCAACTTCAATAATCTTTTTAAATTGTCTCTTCGACAGAAATGCAGATGAGAAGAAATATAGCTGAAATGTTTTAGCAAAATGAGTTACTCAGCTTTAGAGTAGGGAAAACCATATTTGAAAGATTCAGCAGAAGTAAGGTGATCTTGGTTTAGACAAATAGGTTTGTTTTACTTTTCTTGGGAAGCACCTCTCCTCCAACATTGTATGTTGCTACATGACACAGGTTTGGACACATTTTGTTATCCACAGAGTTCATATGTGGTTGACAGTTACAGTAAAAATCTTATAGTAAGTCAAATGTGTACACAGAGTTTATCAAGTTTACTAGTAACACCTGCCTGGATCATCTTGCCTTTTCTGACCAGCAGCATTTATTTTATTGTATCAAAGTAGTTTTATGTCCTCTTCCTTTTAATGAATTGTATCATATGGAAATCCTTCATTTCCTTGTTTCTTGGGGAGAAGAGGGGAAGAAGCATAGAGGAGGGGAAAGAAAAACCAAGATGCAAGGATGTTTAATTACTGTGCTAATTCATTGATGAATTGCTAGCAATAGCTTCTGTATTGCAAAGCAATAACTGTCTGAGCCTGATGTGTTACTGCTATCAGCAATTTCTTCCTGCCTGTTGCTGGACCCCCAATACTCTTCAGTTGGACAAGGCTGGGGGAACACTGGAGAGGGAATTGCTTCATCGTTTTACCATTTGCTAGGATATCTTATATCATTTCTCAGTGAGGTTTTTTCAGTAGAAAGCTTCACTGATAAGAGTCCACTTTGAACCAGTTTGTCAGAAACTGGTTCCTCTACAAAATGCTCATACCTATGTACTGGGAGACTTGCCAGATGCTCAGTTACAGTAACTTGAACATAGCCTTCTTGTCTGCCCAAGCAGGTCCCTGACCTGGGGTGGATCATGTGAAGTAAAAAAAAAACCATTTTGTTCTAGCTAGTTCTAAGGTAGGAAAATTGCTTCACAGTCCCTTCAAAAAGAAAAGAATCCCACAGGATCCCCTAAAAGGAGTTGCCAGAACACTCAGAATACTAGCACTTTACTCATTAAAGTGGTAGAAGCTCTTCTTCCAAATGTAGGCCAGTCTTGAAAGCGTGCTGCAGTATTGACCTCACTGACTGGCTCATGTGGTGACTTCTTGCTCATCTCTGAAGGGAAACCTTGAAGGACTCTTCTTTTTCACAAATTGAAACAAACTAAGACATCTTCAGAAATAATTGTACTAAGTTTGTGTTTTGACATTAACTTTTGGGTTGATGACCAGGATCTGGAAGGACAACATGATATTTTGGTTGGTTTTTGTTTTGCTTTGGTTTTGTCTTTTTTTATTGTTATTTTAATTTTTTTGAGCCAATTTTCCTTCATTATGTGGGAGTCCGACTTGTATTTTGGCTCATAAAAGGCTTTTTTGAAGATACCTCACTCAGAGTTACTTTTGATGTGTGTGTGTGTGTGTGTCCTAGTTAGAATAAATGTGGCAGGATTTTTTGAGTGTCAAGTTTCAGAGACTTTAATCTTGCTATGTGTTGCAATTACTCAGGCAAAAAGGATGGATAGCTGCAGATAGAGCAAAGCAAGTTGAAGAATTCTGGCAACGAAAGAGAGAAGCCATGGAAAACAAAGCTCGAGCTCAGGGACACATGGTATGGAATCTGGTCTTCTATGTATATTACTGTTTCAGCATGCTTTATAAGTCTTTCAAGTAACAGCATAACCATGAAATGCTGGCTAAATATTTTCCTTAAGCATTAAAAAAACAAAGAGAACATGAGGTAGGTTTTTGCATGTTGTTACTGATTTTAATTAAATGTAACAGAGTTGCATAAGACATTTCTCATGACTGTCAATTTTGTAACAAAGGAAATTGCCTTCTCTTTTGCATGTGTCTAACTTGATAACTGTGAGGTTTAGAACATTTTGTTTCTGTTTGTAGCTTTGACATTTTGGTTAAAATTAAACTTTGTGCTATGCGGGAGCTTGAACCTTAAATGAAGTCTGATTACACTGATACAGCTAATGCTCAGGTGCAGTAGTTGTGCTTTACGAAAACACATTCTTCTGTTTGAGAAGAAATCACAGACATCTCCCTCTGTCAAGGTTACTGTTTGTAAAACCTTCAGTCTTCAGAGATTAGCTAGTGCGCCGTGTCCTAGAATGTTCTTTCTTCTTTATGCTTGCAGTTCTAAATTCAGTATTCCTTTAGGAGGTTTATTTTGCAGTAAAGATAGCTTGGAAATTACTCATTTGCATTGGAACTTTGCATGGTTGAACTTTGTGTGTTCATGAAGTGGAGTTCTGCTTTTTCAGTGCTTTTCCACTCTATGCACATACAGCCAAGTCAGTCTTGCTGTCGGCTGCTGAAATCAAATGGACTGTGCTGGCATTGCAGTGAGATGAGGCCAAGTGCAGATTTACAAAAGCATCTCCTGACTTATGGCTGAATGTCAGATCATGATTTACAGCCAGGTCTTTGTTTCAGGCATTATTTCACTTATACAAGCAGTTCTTAGATACTTTGAATCACTGATTTATGGTAAAGTACCCTTGGATTAGTATGTATGTTTTTAAACACTTCAAAACTATCGCTCTGTGTTTTGAAAACCTCCAAGACCAGTAAATACTTTGGAAAAGAAGAACAATTCTCATTAGGACTGCCTCCTCTTAGACAAGTCCTTAACAGTACTTGCTTCCATTTTGTTCTTTACTTTGTTGGCATTAATATAAGTGTATGAGATCAATATGTAGGATACCTCCATATTTAGGTTAATTTTTCTCAAGTTTCTCTAATGTATTCACAGAATCACACAGAATCACAGAATATTAGGAGTTGGAAGGGACCTCCCCAAATGTTTTACTCATAACTGGCTGCTGTAATAAAGCAGAGAGATTACTGAACAGTTGTAAAAATAAGTGACTTAAACATCTGGAAGTTACAACTTGAAGCCAGTGTTCCACATTCACGTACTATTACTTGCCATTAATAGCAGAAGTTCTCAGCAGCTTCCTTCCATTTGTTCAGGAAAATAATGACTAGCTGGCAGTAGTTTTCACATAGAGATGGGATTATTGTCCAGACCATGATGATCTGAGAGGAGAAATAGGTAGGAATCATCAACTAATAGACAGCCCTTTCTTGTGTAAAGACTTGTATATCAAATGATTTGTACTTATTTACCCACTTTCTCTTAAATATAGTTGCTGTCAGTTTTAATTTTCAAGTGACAGTCTAAAGTTTGATTTCATAGTTGAGTTGATGATGCTTTCAGTCATCTCTTCTTTAAGTAGCTGCTGACCTAATTTGCTACTCCACTGTAGCTGTGTGGCATTGCAGAACATTGAGTCCTGCTCTTTGAAAATTTTAATGTAGGTAGAAGAGTAAAAGTTAACAATATACAGAAAGAAAATAGGTTCTCAAAAATCTTCCTTCCAGTTTCTTTCTTGTTTAAGAGCAGTGATCTCAATCTCCATCAATTTGAAAAGACGTAAAATAACTTGAATGCTAGAATGAGGAATGATGAGATTACTTGAACAGTGCCAGGTAGCTTTTGTAAAGTTCAGGAACGTGCATTAAAAATTAAAAATAAAACCAAGTATTTTCAGAAAAGATGAATATGGAAAGTATTCCCTTACGTTTTGCATGACTTAATGCTCAAGCTGAAACCAGAATTTGAGTCCCTGTGAGTGTATGCTACTTCTTATCCACAGGATATCTCCTTTGGAGTGCAGAAAGGTGCTGTTTCCTTGAGTTACTGATGTTTAGCTCCATCTGAGAGAGCATTTAGTCAGTTTGGATTGAGTCCTTTCTATCAAGACCTTAACTGAAGTATTTTCTCACTGATGGCTGTCTTCACTTAAGCTTGAGAAAGCTAAAGCCCTGGTATTTCATAAGGCAGGAGGTCCATGTAACTATGGTGTGGATGCTTGCTGTCTTTACTGTATGCTGAGTTAACAAATCAAGGTATCTCTAACCTGTTCATCAGAGGCTTATGGTAGATCATGAACAAAATAATTTTAATAGTTTGGATTTGAATCCAAGCAGGAAAGATGGAGTTAAATGATTGTCTGTTTTGTATTAGACTTCCTTAAAGGTTGAATCATTTGGTGGCAGTTAGGACACTGAGTACATCAGACTAACCAAGACTGTACACTATGAATGCATGTATGCCTTAGGCTTTTAACACAGCTTGTTAGATGTAGAATGTATAGTTAAGTGTTTGTTTAGTTTTTGGAGTTTGCTACTTATTATATGCTTTCAAAAGTCCTCATTGCAGAAAAAGCTTAACTTAAGAACATGTGAAGATTCAACTTTTCTTTTAGGCTTGACTTGACAAACAGAAATGCCAACTCCGTGCCACAGTTTGTATATAAATTTGCATATAATCCAGATGTAATCCAGACTTTTACCCAGCAGAATTTAGGCTTTCTAGCATAGCAGGAGAGGATAAGAATTGCAGGGGAAAGGCAGATATATTCTTAAAGCTCTGGTCTCTCTCTTTGGCTACTCAGGACTTTTTGTTACTACTGCTGAATGCTTTGTGTAAGTGAAAAGAGGTTATCAGCTAAATTCAGGAAAAAATGCAGATATTTGATGGATTTGGTTTCTTATGTATGAACAGTTACTGGATAAACCAGATCATTTTATCACTCCAGCCACCTTAAATTTGATACCGTTAAATGGCAAACAGGGTACACTGCAAAACGTGGCAGATATCTATGGAGGCAGGCCCATTTCTGCAAGAGGAAGGAAATCCAGAAACAAGGAGGAAGAGGTATGCCTGCTGCATGCTTGCCACTTGTTCATCACACAAATAGCACGATTTTGGCCTTCCTCTGCATGGTTCACCTGGGTAACAAAATTAAAGGACTTTATAAATTTCCCATGAAATACTTGAGTGTCTAATGTTCCAGAGTTTGGGTGTGTTTATGGTTGTTTTGGTTCTTTTTAATATTGAAACTAATAGTTTTCTACATCAGTGTGTCTCACAGAGGTTCTTGAACATGCATACATATAGCTATGACTCTGTGTATCTTAATCCCATAGTGAAAAATATAACCATTCCTAGCCTTCAATGTATGAAATGTGATGACAGCTTCATATTGAGAAACAGATCTTCCAGTTTTCTTTGTTTTCATTAGATGAGAGTGTTTCTGGAGATCAGTAAATGCTAATGTGGTCATAATAAGAGCATGGGAATTTTTTCACTGTTTTTTTGGGGGTTTTTTGTGGAATCTTAGGTGTTTGAAGTTAACCACTCTAGAGACACAGTTTCAGTGTACCTGAAACCTGTTTCCTTTCTTTACCTTAGGAATATTTGGCAAGATTAAGACAGATCCGGCTGCAGAACTTGAATGAACGTCAGCAGATTAGAGCAAAACTTCGTGGAGAGAAGGTTGGTCTGAAAAATAATCTCAAGTGCTTGTGGAAGTTGGCTGTGGGATGTATTATTGTTTCATTGCAGGAAGACTTTCTAAACTGCTGGCAGTTTATATATAGACATATATTTTTGACATTTAGTTCTGTTCCACAGTTACTGTATTTCCACTTCTTCCTGAACGTGCCAGCTCTGCTTGTAAACTGACAGCATTTTAAGCAAGACCATGCAAGGTTACATCCGAATTTGATGTGTAAATTTGTCAGCAGGCACTAGCATGTTTTATTTATTTGATTTTAGTTATAGGAAGTTCTTCAGAATTCACTTTTTGACAGTGATCACACAGAATACATGTTAAGTGAGTCTTTTCCTAGATTCTGTAGGTGCATATTAAACAAAACAACTAAAACCCCAAGAAATAAACAAAACCCCCTACAAATCTCAAATATGATGTTCTGTCCAAGTAGACATTACTTTTGAGTGAGGAGTTGCCTGGTGAGGTTATAACCCGTGTTAGTCAGTCTAAATGATCCAAGGAGTCACTTACATCACTCAGCTTTTAAATACATGAATTAATGATAATTGTCTGAGAACTCTTACTTTGCAGAATGAAGGTGCCAGCTCTGATGGACAAGAATCAAGTGAGGAAGCAGAGCTGAAACGCAAAAAGATAGAAGTTCAGAAGGTAATTGTGGGGAGGGAGGAGACAGAATTTACTAGTTTCAGGTTTGCTTTCTTCTTAGACTTCATTTTGCTATCAATAATTTATCTCTCGATTAGCTTTAGTCCAAAAGACAGTTTTGCATAACGAAAATAGCATTTTGATACTGAAAGGGAAAGGACTATGTACCTTAGGTAACAACAACTTTATTTTAGTTAAAATGAAGGCAAAACTCCTTGCTTGTGCTGACATGGGTTACATGTGGATTGGAAGGTGAGCTCTTCACCCCTGTGATGAAGTGCATTTCAAGTAAATGCGTGTCACAGCAATCCAGTGTTTGATTGGAACTTTATTCTGTGTAGTGTTCTAACATCAATAACCATGTCTACCATATGATACATAACAATATCTATTCTATGATTTTTCCCCCAATCATCTGCAATGAGAAATGTAGAGTCTATATATGTACTGAACCTTAAAATTAGAGGTGAGACAGCAACTGAAGCTTTTTGTGTTTATGTTGAGTAAGTTTATAAAGTGAATATTTAATATTTTGTCATTAATGCATTTGGCTTCAAAACTAATTTTAAGTAGAGATTATAATTTTACAATACTTTGTTTAAGATTACTATGTACACTTAAAGTATAACCGTGCAAACCAAGAACTGTAATGAAATTTTGAGGCATTGCTGTTATTTTCAACAGAGAAGATCAGTTGTGTGGTGATTCTGATTGTCACAGGCAATAAGTGAGTGTCACAGTGATAAGTGAGAGAAAGGAAAATGAAGTACTCCAAGAATGTTTCTTTTTAAAATATTCCATGGAGTGGGGATCTTAAGTTGGTCTTTTTTGCTTACTTGTTTACTAAAGGCCCAAGCAAGTGCTCGTGCTGCGGTTCTGAAAGAACAGTTGGAGCAAAAGAGGAAGGAAGCATACGAAAGAGAGAAAAGAGCCTGGGAAGAACATGTAAGGAAACTAACCTGTTTTGTGCAGTTAAAGTATTTAGTGCCATATCTTTGTATAACTAAAATCCTGTACTGTGATTTTTTTCATGCTTGGATAGTTTAGTTTCTCTTTGAAACTGAGAGCATCCGTCAGTCAGAATTCCCTCATTAAAAGGCTAATCTTAGATATACTTGAATGAAGCACTTGGTCCAAGAATTTAAGAGCATCAAACCTAAGAATCATTAGGATCACACTCGGTATTTTATTAATGATCTGTAACTCACCAAAGTGTACTTAATCTTCTGCTTCTGTGTGCTATAGAGTGACAAGTCCAACTAGTAATACATTGCTGCAAAAAGCAGGATATTGTGAAGCTAATGAACTGGAAATAGTTCACATGTGCAGTTGGCAGTTGTCTTTTGTATGAAAATGTGTGGCATTATTGTACTTTTAAAATGTTAACATGAAACTTTGTTAATACTGTAATGTGCAAAGTCATGAAGTTAATTTGGTATTAATTGTGTTTTATTTCATCTGTGCAGCTGATAGCAAAAGGAGTAAAGAATCCTAATGTGCATGTCCATGTGGGAGCTACAGAACGCACTCCTGTGCATGGACAACAAGAGCTTGGGGCAGCTCTTCCTAAACCACAATTTCCAGGGAAACCCACTACACCAGTCATCTCCATGACTTCTGCTTTGAAAGAAGTGGGTGTGGTAGGTACTTCTGCTAAGAGGGTAAAATGAATGAAGGAAAAAGAAAATATTTGTAAAAGCATTTTTAGAACAATGGGTAATTAAGGAGAAAAAAAATTGTTGTTTCTAATTAGGGAAGTGGAAAGAACCCAAAACTTGGAAGCTATTGAAATAGATCTGTGCAGTGAAACTCTTGAGTCAGTCAATTTTTAACCAAGTGGCTTATGATGAACCCCAGGCTGCAGTTTCAGTTTTAATCAAGGCAGTCTTGATTAGTGGAAGGAGGCGTCAGCTAAGCAGCACTTTAATCAGCCTCCTGAAGATGTGAGTTAAGGAGTTTGTAGCCTGGTGGAAGTGAGAACATAAAGTTTGAATGATAGGATGATTTTATATTAATTCTTGTTTTCAGTGAGTTTGAAAGTATGTGCTGAATAGAACACAATTAAAATATAATAGAGAACAAAGTTTAAGAGGCTTGGATCTGGTGGTGTTGTCTAAAACATTATTAGAGGCTTCTTAATGTCCATCTTCTGTGATCTTGGGTCCTTCTGCTGTAAATGCTTACACATATACCTCAACTACTATCATCTGATTTAAGTAGCAGTTGTGAAACTGAGCATACAAGTGAATCCTCGGACAGCTTGAGTTTTTAACACAATCTGTGTAATTTGAATGCAAACTTTTGTGTATTTGCCTAAACTATGTCTAGATGTCAGTGTAGTGTGGCATTATGTACTGTACACAAACCTGAAGGCTATGACTACGGGAATATAGTGAAACTTAGTGCTGAACAGTGTATCTAAAATGTAATACACTGAAAGATGTCAGTCGGTAGCTGGAAAGATAAACAAATAATGTTTTGACAAATAAGTCATTTACAGATTTTTTTTTTTGTCTACATGGGTAGTTTGTCTTACAGTAATGTGAGAGGGTGACTGTGACTAAAAATTAACACAGAGAGCAATTGGAGTTGGAGAAGGCAAGCCTGGTACACAAAAATTATAAATTCTACATTTTTGCCTTCAATTTTGTGTTTGATTATTTTACATAGCACTAAAGTTGTTTCTTCTCCCTTTTGCTTTTCGACTCTGTCCTGCTACTTTTTCTGTTCTTTTATAGAATTACTCATTTCTAGCATTGGAATTTGGTGGCATTTTTCTATGGAGGTCATATCTAGCTTTATTTCTGTATGTTTTGTGCTCTGAACTTTCCCTTGTCTGCCTAAACCGAGTCTAGTTCACTTGCTCACCACTTTCAGATACTAAAGGGTTCAAAGATGGAAGCAGTCCTTGAAACTCTGTCTTTGGGAAGCCCCATGAAACCAGAAGTATCATAGGTTCTGTTTCAGGCTGTCTGCAGTTGCCAATGAAAAGGTTATAGAGGTGATTTTTCACTGTTGCATCTTACTAGTATTCTCAAGATTATTTTTTTCTTTATTTCATGCTTCTTGTACTTAAAGGATGAAAATGTAACTGCTATCCAGGATGCTGAGGGGGAAATAAAAAAGGCAGATTTTGCACTGCAAGTAGGTCAACTTATATGGAATTTCATTTAGTTTTCCTTTAAAGAAAGGTACTCTTTTGAGTGATATATGTTGCTCCTTATTTCAGAATAAACGAGAAATACTGAGAAGATTAAATCAAAATCTTAAAGCTCAAGAAGATGAGAAAGGAAAAAAAGATTGTAAAAATACCTCTGAATCAGCTGGGTCTGAAGATGGTAAGGAGCAACAAGAAGGTGACCAGCCACCTCTAGGAGATCGCAAAAAGTGGGAGTCTGGGGCATCTGAGTTGGTAGTTCCTCTAGCTCAGCTATCCATGGAAGACTCTGTCTCTGGAACAGACCGTGAGTACTGTTTTCTTTTGTCCCCATGGAATTAGTAAATCAGTCTGTTTCTAGAAAGCAAGTGCTCTTCATTGTTATTACACTCTTATTATCAGTTGTGTGTCATCTGTCTCTCAAAAACAGGTGCTTACATACCCCTTTGGATCAGGAATAAGGCACAGGCCAGGTAATTAAATGGGCTGCAGAAGATGCAATGGATAATTTCCTAATTTCAGCCAATAGTTACCTAATTAAATGCATGGTTACTTTCTTTGAGCTGTCTGTGGGAGTGTCTTTTAAAAAGGCACTAATTTGACAGAAAGAATAAAAAGCACTTAGGATACATGGAAGTTTCTCATTTACCTTCGAAATCCTTTTATATTATCAGTAGAATAATAAAAACTCAGGGTATTCTCAAGTTCTATCTGTTAGTTTTGCTGCACCCTAAATTAACTTGTCTTTTCAAGTTCACTGGTCTTTCTGGTGGAAGATTTTTTTTTTTTTTTTTGTGGTTTCAGTGTGTCTCATTAAGGGTTTGTTTCACATTGTAGAAGTAAACAGTCCTTGAGAATGTGGCAGACTTAACTTCATAGCCTTGTACTTCTACATGGATAGGATGTTAGAAGATCAAGAAACTTCTTTTGCTCTGTTCTTTGTTGCTTTGTATTCTCTGTTTTCCTTGGAGGGAGAAATAACTTAAATGTAAAAGGAAAGCAGGACAAGAGACTTTCTAGTTTCCTGTTTCAGGTAAAATTAAGACCATCTCATGCAAGTTTTAAGCATTTCTAATACTGTTTTCTTTTGGAATGCCTGAATTGCTGAAAAGATCTGTTGCTCTTTAGTTTCAGATGTTAACTGGCATTGAATAACTCTTGTTCTTACATGAAACTGGCAGAATAAAAACTAGACTTGTGAGCACAGTGTTTAAGCTGGCTGACAGGGTGAGGTGACATCTGGCTGTGTAGTTTTTAGGTTTGTGGAGGCTGTTTTGGTTTGTTACATATAAAGTGAATAAAAGTTTCTGTACTTGTTTGTGTCCCAACAGGTCAAACTCTGGGGGAAGTAATTAGGGTAAATATTGGTGAACCCCACAGGAAAGTCTGGGGCAAAAGCCCTACTGATTCAATCCTGAAGATCCTAGGAGAAGCAGAATTGCAGCTGCAAACCGACTTACTTGAGGAAATAGATGTAATAAATGGTAAGCACAGCTGGTAATTAATCTGCACTGCAAGTGTAGGAAGTGCCAGATTGCCAGTTTGTCTATTGAGAACGATTTTGAAGTCATAGAAGCATAACCATAGATTTATAGAATGGCCCTGGTTGGAGGGGACCTTAAAGATCATCTAGTTCCAACCCCCCTGCCATGAGCAGGGAAGCCACACGCTATACCAGGTTGCCCAGGGCCACATGCAGCCTGGCCTTTGAACCCTGCCAGGGATGGGGCAGCCATAACCTCTCTGGGCAAACCTTGGTTGGTGCAGGAAGCTTGGCTGCCAGTAAAGACTGAAACAAAGAACTCGCTGGGTAGCTCAGCCTTCTCCATATCCATTGTCGCTCATTTTCCATCCTTGTTTATCAGAGGGGGAACACTCACCCTGACCTTCCTTTTCTGATTATGGTACTTACAGAATCCTTTCTGATTGGTTTGGTTTTGTTTTTTTTTACATCCCTTGCCAAGTTCAGCTCCATCTGTGCCTTGGCCTTCCTGATCCCATCCCTACACTTCCTAGCCATAAAGCATACTCCATCCTCACCCTTGCTTTTCACTTCAGGGTGTCACCTCCGTTCTAAATGATCTAAATGTCAGCACAAGCTGATACGGGAAAGCATCAGAATATTTCACACTCAGTTAAGTGGTAAGAAGTTAGGATGTGCTGAAAGGGAAGGATCTTCATTTTGTTGAAAAGTCTTGGACTCTGCTTACTGACAGAAACAATGTCAATATTTGTTTTGGTGGTGTGTTGAGTGGGGTTTGGTTTGGTTTTTTTAATGTTGTATTAGATAGGTCCTATCTATATCCTTCTTGTATGAGAATTACCATATCAGTGGACTTTTTTCTGGCTAATGCCTGCTTTTTGTCCTTTCCAAGGACAAAAGGTCTTAGGTTTATTCCAAGTATAAACTTGTACTAATGATAATATAGCAAGTGAAATACAAATCTTAATATTTCTAGAGTTTTCCTTCATGATAGTTATAATAAAAACATTCTAACTTTCCTGTTCTATATTCCTTTAAGGCAGCAAAACTTTTCAGTTTGCCTTGTAGCCATATTGCAGTTTATTATCAAACTGTGTCAAAGCACTGTTCAAATAATAGAGTAATTTTGTGTTAGATACTGCAGAACTTCTTGAAGGAGATCATCAGTCCTCATCAGGGGAGAAGGAAGAGAAAGCTTTCACTGCTGCTGGAGCTCTGTCTTCAGTACCAGTTGGTGTCACAGAGTCTGAGGTGACTATACCAGAAGAATCTCAAGGAGCTGACCCTACCCAGGTGCAGAGCAAACTTACTGAGCTGGATGGTGAGTCATTTATTCAGTAATTCCAATTGCAATCTGTTTTCCAATTCAGTGAGGGAAGTAATGATCCTGTATTCTTTTATCTTTTATATCTTTTATAAGTAATGTGCAGGTTTTTTATTAACACCTTTTAGGTAGGACCAAGTGCTTTCTATGCCTCTACTGTAATTTGATTTACTAATGTATTTTGTAAATTTCCAGAACCCTCCTTTTGTGTGCTTGTAGGAAACTCTCTTAGAATACAAGTGAAATTCTGAAGTGCTTCAGATTTTATTGTTGTTGTTTGTTTTTTCACCATCAATTGTGTTGAAATCTTTTCTCCTATATGATAGCAGCACCCTGCTGACATCTGGGGGAATGTTGCTGAGCTTTTTAGAAGACAGTTTATTGGAGCTCTAAGATACTTTTCTTGTATTGGAAGCAAACTTAGCTCAGGCTTTACAAAACATCAGTTGTTTCTGAAAAATGAAAAAAGTTATTAAATTGGAAGGATTTAAGTGTAATCTTAAAATGTATAGTGTCTTTTATTTGAGGGGATTACTTTTTAATGAAGTATATGACTTTATTAATTTTAGAGCCTGATGATTTGGAAGCAGAGATGTTGGAAGAAAAAGGAGATAAAAAACACCAGAGTAAGGAATTTCCCATCACCGTTAATGAAGTGTGGGTAAAAGAGAAAGAAGATAAGTAAGTACTCTCTTCTGATCCTGCCCTTGACTGAGCAGAACTTAGATACATCAGTTAAAATGTTAAGCAGTGACTGCTACAGTATTTTTACTGCACTGGGTGGCTTTTTCAGTAGTGTAATGACTATTTTTACATGGTGTTTCCCCTGGATGTGGGAACAGGACACAACACAACAGAAGAAATGAGGCAGCTCCTGAGAAACTAACACCTGACGAAGTGCAACCACAAAAGGAAGCTCCAGAAGGTCAGTGAAAGTCTGCTGCTTTGCTATTGTAGCTGGCAGTATGGACTGCTTGAGTCATCCCTTCTCACTTTTTACTAACCCTGAAAGAGCAGGCTTTCTGTTTTCATTTTCTTTTCTAGTTCATACTCCTAAAAAGCAAATTTCTAATGGATTAGGAAGACAAATTGTTGTCTTTATTTTTGCCATTTTCAAACAAAACATTCAACAACAAATTTACACCACACATAATGCCCACGTAGGGCAGTGTCCCACAGTGATAGTTGCTGTGAATGCCAAGTTCTGAATGTTACAACCTTTTAAAATTACTGTTTAAAATGTTGAAACCTGATTATTTACTTAATATTGTTTTATTTATAGACATCTCAAATTAATATTAAGCTACAGTTTGGAGAAAAAATGTTTTAGTTGGTAATTATCATCTTTTACCTCGTAGAAGAATTGCCTATTCTGGGAGGTCTTTGGTGTAACTTCAGAAGGTCTGCATATTTTACAGTAGAATAGAAAATATATCAGCAATACTGTCAAGTACAATTGGTGATACTTTTGCATGTATTTGTGAGTGGCTTAAGCAAATGGTGTTTTTCTCCCAGTGTTTGGGTCAGTGATGTTGAGGTAGCTTTGAAGAAATCTAGTATAAGACACTAAGTAGCAGATGAAGATGGATGAGAGGGCAATTTCAGGCGTGGACTGGATAGCAAGAAACTAGAAGGCATGAGAACAGAGCAGGCTACAGCTGAGGGCATGTGTTCTCAAAGAGTGAGAATAATTTAACATTATAAAGTATTTACAAAAATAATCCAAAGACATTTTAATACTTTTACAGTCCTGTCTATTTCCCCCTTTAATTGTACAACAGAAATGAGTTAGTTTTTGTCATTTTAGTTACCTTTTTCTTCAGAGCTTGGTTTTTTTAATCTTTCCAGACTTATAACAAACTTTCTTTTACCACATCAGAAACTTGTTCCAGTGACTCTCTGCAACCTGAACCCTTATTCCAGAGGGTAGTACAGCCCACAGCTGTACCAACAGCCTCACCAGCTCTGTCAGCTCAGTCTTCACAGGAAGAGCCTTTTATGCCTCGTTCTAGCTCCATATCACCAGCAAAAACTCAAGGAAAGAGCTCATTGTTGATCGGACTTTCGACAGGGCTTTTTGATGCAAACGACCCAAAGGCAAGTTTAAATACCTAGAAAGCAATACTTGTTTTTCTACAGTAATATTACTCTGACTTTCTTATTGAGGCTGAATGAGGCTAGAAGAGATGGCATAACTGTTTCAGCAGGTGCTTGTATTTGTCTAGCCACATTTGCTCTGCAGTGTGGCTGCACTCTGCTCATTGTATCAGCAGGACTCACACAGCAGTGAGTCTCTGGTTTCATCGTTCAGTGTTCCATGTCCAGGTGTTTATGGAGGAATGCCACCACTTCTCTTGAGATCTAGCTTAGGAGTTTCATGAAGAAATTCCTAACTTCCCCTATCTGCTTTCTTCTTTTTGTGCAGTTTTTGAGACTTATCTTTACCTTGGCATCATAAACACTCAACGGACAGTAAGAGATATCTTGTAATTTCTGGCAATTGTCACCCAAGTGATTGGAGTTTTTTTCTGTGGGATTTAACTGACTAGCACAGGTTCTGGCTGTGGAGCAGGAAGAGCGAATAGAACCAACTGCTTTCTTGAAGGCATTTCTTGACCCACTACATAGGGTTGAGTGGCAGGTCACAGTCTGTGAAATGAGCAATACAGTGGCAGAATGTGGTTTTGATACGAATTTAAGTAATTTTAAGAATAATGTTGGTATTAGGAGATGAAACAGACTTTCTAAATGACATGCAATACTTAACCTGGGTTAAGTGGTGGTGACGGTTCTCTGGAAACTTGCACAGCTGCATTGCATTCAGTCAACATGTAGTAAAGGATTTCTGCCATAGTGGAATGCCAGATAAGGAAGAATCTTTCTTCTTGTGGCTCCTAGCCTCTTTTTGTGAGGGCATAAAAGAAGCGCACTGTTGAGAATTAATTGAATATTGAGTGGTATCTGTTGGTTGATGCATTGCTAGAAAGCATAATACCAGTCACAGCGCTGTTTGCATCTATGGGAAAATAAAGCTTCTTGATGAGTTTGCATCTGTTTCCACAGATGTATATATTCACATAAATGGGTTTATGACTGATTCCTCAAGAGTCAGTTTGTTATTAGCTTCCCTAGTTTATGAAGCTGTTTATCTGGCAGTTGGACAGTGATTACAGAAAAGCCAGCTAACGACTAGGGGAAAGATAAACATTCTTTGTACCCTTATCAGATTTAGAAAGTAATGGCTATGCTTTGTAATGAAATTCTTCAATGTATCAATACGAACTGTTTCAGTATGTCTCTTGTTACTACAGCATATTTGGCATGTGTTTTGGCCAGGAGTGTTTGTCACAGCATTGTTCATGCAGTACCAGATCAGCTCTGGATAATAGCAGAGAGCTTGGAGAAAAGCAATGGGTGTGGTGGTGTTACTGCTGCAGTAGACTTGAGCCAAGAGAGAACACAGTTCCCTCTCCTCATTTGGTTGCAGCGAGAGGACTTTCAGTACTACTTTGCAGTATCTGCAGATGTAACTTTCTGGAATTTCCTAAATAACCCTCTGCTGCAGCTCTTACTCAGAAAGTAAGGAACCCTTGAGCAGGGCAGACAGGGTTAGTGTCCTGTAGGGCACGTCTGTGTGCTACCAGAAGTAGGCTAGTAAGAGATGAAGCATTTTTCAAAGTACTTGGAAGCTTTCAAATGATGAGACAAAGCCAAGTCTTTTAATTGTTCCTTCTCTTTGGTAGTTGTGGTCAAAAAGGATGGTTACTTATTTATTGGCAATAATATTCTGGCCATCTGCTGACAGAGGTTTCATATGTGAGCATGTGTGTGAATACACTGTGCTGATGTTAAGTGCAGCTGAGGAGCTGGTGTTTTTCATTAAAATTTAGGAGTTTTCATTAGGAGCAAATGCTGAAGGTGCATGTATTCAGAGCTGTGCTGAAGGAAGATGAGGCTTATTGGTAAAACTTAGTGCAGATTAGGTCTTGTTTCTTGTTTTATTAATATTATGGTGAATATTTAGTAATTTTGAATTTTTGAGCAATCTCTTAAACTTAAAGAGAGAGATCTGGTAGATCACTGAGCCAAGTTACTTTGTTTCCATGTTGCTTTGTTTCCGTTGCAACAAATAACTGTTGTCATTTGAACTTCTTTTTAATACTTCTTGTAATTAATTTATTTCTAATGCAGTGGAACTGCCTTCAAATATACCCCAAACAAAAGTTACTATTTTCAGCAACCAACCTAGAGAAATAATAAAAAGTAATTTTAAAAAATATTCCTTTGTTAACTACTTAAAGTGGTTCTAGCTGAGCTGATGTAATATTGTCAGCAATTAGTGTCTGTGCTGGACACATCCTTATTTTGGAATTGACCTTCAGATGAAAAAGTACAGAACCCGCTCATTTTTGTGCAGTTTGTAATCTCACTGTCTTCAGTCTTATTACCAAACAGGCTTTCTGTACCCTTTTGCAGATGTTGAGAACGTGTTCGCTCCCAGATCTTTACAAGCTGTACAGAACTTTAGTGGATGTTCCTAGTGTAGCAGATGTGCAGCATCAACACAATCTTGAAATAGACGATACTGAGGATGAACAAGCCAAAGAAGGACCCTCTGATCCTGAGGATGGGTAAGTGGATCAAGTTTATCAAGTATTTCAACAGGCACCTTACATCAAGAATGTTTTTGGTTAGAGACTAACAATTCTACACAGTACAACAGCAGGTGGTTCTTACCCAAATTTTAATAATCCTTTATTGAATCACCATTCACTTTGAGTCATGTTCCAGAGAACTGAGAAGCTAGTGGGCTGTACTGCTTACAACACCGAAATGCCTTTCCAAATTCCATCCAAGATGCGATCCTGGGGCTTCCGCACCTTCTGTTCTGCTGAGGCAGATCAAAGTTGGCAGCTACTGCCCTTCTAGAAATAAGGATTGCTTGAATATTTCCTTTTCTTCTTATATTCTGGGGATCTCACTCATCTGTCTTTTCTACTGCTGTATTGGGATGTCCTTTGAGTCCCCCAAATTATCTGAGGGGCTTTGAAGTCTGACTCTCACTCTTGACTGTTGCCTTCAACTTGGGTAGTCTGCAGGGATAAAATTGTCTGCTCTCTTTATTCTGATGAGATCTAGGTCTCTTTTGTGCTCCAGACACAACTTGATGTGGTTTGGGAATATTATTAGACTTGCCCAGGTTCTAATAGTGCACAAATATGACAATTTGGAAATTATCTTACTAGTAAGGTTGATTTGAGGACCTATAACCATCTCTTTTGCAAAACAGTCTGATATCTTTTTAGCTAATCTTTAGTCCCTGTGTCTTTCATGATTTAATGGTATCAGTGATGTAATCATGTTGAACTGAGGACACAAATACTTTCTCTCTCCCCATTTGTTTGGGTTTGTTTGGGTTTGGGTTTGGGTTTTTTTGTCTCCAGCTGCATTGGCTTTCCCACTTGTAGGCTTAACAAAAGAAATGAGCTCTTCCTACAGGGCTTGTTTTGTTAAGTATTGATTGTATAAACTTATATCACTTTCTTTTAGTATGTTTGGGGAGGCAGATACAGATTTGCAGGAACTCCAGGCCTCAATGGAAGAACTGCTTAGGGAGCAGCCTAGTGAGGAATTCAGTGAAGAAGAGGAGTCTACTTTAAAGGCTAATGTCATCCAATGCATAGCAGATGGTACAGAGCTGGATGAAGGAGATGAAAACCCCAGCAGTGAAAGTGCCCTAAATGAAGAATGGCAATCAGGTATAATTTCTGTTATACCTATTATATGAGTTATTGTTGATGTTAACAGTTCAAACGCACAACAGTGTTTTCACATTGCATACTAATAATGAAATAAAGCTGTAACTAATAGTTTTTATTCAGAAGTAAATCAGACAATATTTAGACTTTCTGAATGCTAGGGTCAATCTGTAAGCAGCATTCAACATTGCAAATTAAATGCTGGCTATTTGTTAGGCAGTGATTTTAAGTCACTTATTCTCCAGATGTCTAAAACTTGTCCTCAAGGAAGATCAAAGACTCTGTGCACATCATATGTTTTGAATAATTCATGACCACAATGTAAGAGTGAAAAAGAAACAGCAATTGACATGACTGGAGTATCTGGGATCCAGCTTACAATGCAAGTAATTTAACAGGCAGTCAAAAGGAACATGAAATTATTAACTTTGTCCTTAGCCAAAAATAGCTCTTCCTGCAGTCAAACTAAAAATGAGACAGAAAATGTTACTGCTACTTCTAGCATTTTGCATGGTGTCCTGAAGACTCAGTTCTGGTTTCTTAAATTCTACTTGAAATAGAAGTATTTTATTCCTGGGATAAAACAAAGTTCATTTAGAAATACAGGTACGAAAAGATGTAGAAAATCAATAACTAATCTAAAATACAGCTTTTGTGCAATTCTGGTTTACTGAAGACAATTTTGAAGGATTTGGAAGTCTGTGACTATACCTGTAAGGTATTATCTAGACAATATCTTATATTCCAATAAGTATTTTAAGGTAAAATAAACTTGGATTGACATCTTCTTTCATTCTTTGACAGTGCCGATGTTGTACACTAATAAGATAAAATGCTGCCTGTCTCTGTGATGATGATGTTGCAAGCATTAGGGTGTTTGGTGTCAGTGTCCCACCTTCTAGATTCATGATATTTCATCAGGATTGCAAGCTTCATTGTTGGGGGCAGAAGGAAAGCCTTTAAAATTCAGGAGAATAGGCAGGACCTGAACCCAAATCTGTTCAAGATCCAGATGTTGACTATGTGATTAGAAGTCATCTGATAGGTTTTTGAAGCCATATACAATTTTTATTTCAAGTGTAATTTCTTGTGGATGTGACTACTGGTACTTGAATCAGGGGTATGGTTTGGTCATTATTATACCTGACACTAGGCATATACAGGAATTGAAAGTAGTAGAGTTTTAATACTAACTCATGAAGCCTGACACCTACCAGGCACTACTCTGTATTCTTTTTAAGATTTAATAATATAAGCGCTGAAAATCTAAAAACCCAAAGATTTCCCCCTGGGTAGATAAGTCCTTTCCCAATTCAAATACTTACTTGAGGAAGTATTTTTCTTGGGCAAAAGCACTTGGATTTTGTACCAGGATTTTAAATAGGGATTTTATATTGTATTTCTACATGGATCCCTTTTTTGTTAATCTTACCTAGCATTCAGCTGTTACAAACCTATTTGTGAGATTTCTGTTGCCTATAAGGCTGCATTTCAGAGTGGGATTTTGGAGGACATAGCTAGATTCTTCCCTTTGGGGATTCAAAATTTCTTTGCTGTCAAGAAAGGGACTGTTCTTGTTTCCTTTCAGGCTGTTCACAACATCTGCCAACATAGTGTAGTGCTCCTAAGCTTACCTGCTTTCCTTTCATTTGGAGGCCTGTGTGGATATCGAGGTGAGGGACACAGAAACAACATTGGGAATGCAGGAAAACCAAGGGGGGGTTACTGTTGTTTTCTTTCTTTATAGATAACAGTGATGGAGAGATTGCCAGTGAATGTGAAGAATGTGATAGCATCTTCAGCCATTTGGAAGAGTTGAGATATAACCTGGAGCAGGAAATAGGCTTTGATAAATTCATTGAAGTTTATGAGAAAATAAAGGTTTGTGGAATAACCTTGAGTGAAAAATGTCATAAGAAAAAAGTACCTAGGGCTGTTTATTGTGCCAGTAACTAATGACATTGTGTGACTAGAATCAATGCTTATGTCTTTAGTCTTTTATTCTGTTTTTGACACACTAAAATATTAACAAAGATGCTGTGCCAGTGCATTCAGGAGGAAAACTTGAGTTTAACCACGAGTTGCATTTGATAAATTAGAACTATTTAATTCTATACTTATTTAATTTTGGCAACATGGATTGTCCTTTCTCCCAGGCCATACATGAAGATGAAGATGAAAATATTGATATTTGTTCAACTATAGTTCAGACTATTCTTGGAAATGAGCACAAACACCTGTATGCCAAAATACTTCACCTGGTAATTGCAGATGGAGCCTACCAAGAAGGTAAACTGACTGTACTCTGGCAATCATGGCTTGTCTGATGTTCTTCTGGGGTCATATACAGCAGGTTCTAAGATACTGTTAGACTGTCTCTGTGCTTTGTTATATTGATTGGCTAAATCGATAAAAAACTTGTTGACAAAGTGTATTTTTCACTCCTGCAATCAAATGTGGCAAACTTTGATTCAGCATGCTGAGCGCTCTGATTTAACAGCATGAACATACACAGTCAACTGTAACAGTAGCTGTTTTAGGAGAGGTGCAGCATAATTGTGTACAACAGTTATGCAGAATGGGAATAAGGAAATCTAGAATTAAATGTTCAGAATTAAAAGCAGTTTTATCATAAGAATGAGTGAATTTCTAGCTAAAATTGTTCTTTCCAAAACTCTACTTCCAATGCGTTGGAGTATCACTACTTTTCTGAAAAGAAAATGGCATGTGGCTCTTTATTTATGTCTATAGTTACTTATTGTCATTTTTTCAGAAGAACTTGATGTGGAGGTACCATCCATCTTAGTGTGCAGGTGCCTCAGTAATACACAAAGAGAATTTATCTTGCTTGGGAGTCTTGCCTAGCTCAGCACAGATTACTAGGCAGGCAGACAGTTTCTAGATCTTTGAGACACTCTGTGAAATACACACAGACCACCATCAGTAAGAAATGGTTCTGTTCTGTTTTGTGGTTATCTTTGGTTCTTTTTTTTTCCTGTCATGTCAAAAATGTGGCAGTTATAATTTCAGCTTTAATTGCAGTGATGCAGTTGTGGATTTCTAACAGTGAAGGTCTTTACTGCAGAGAAAAAACCTCTGTAATCTCAATTATTTTCATAGAAGTCAGAAGTATTATATAGTGGCTTTAGAAATGTATGCAGTGATCACTGTTTAATGTATTGCATTTGAAAAAACCCTCTAATGCATGCTAACCAGTGTCTGCTTTCTGCATCTGTTAAGTTCTTTTACAAATGTGTTGCAGTAGCAGTGAATAAAGGGTCAAATAAGATGACAGCTAGCTGTGGATTTTATATGAAAGTGCTTGGGGGAGGGAGTCTGAAAAAACAGTATTAAAACAATAATAATTTAAAAAAAAATTTCTACTACAAGTTTCATTTCCCCAATTCCTCTTCGCTGCCGATACAGAAGCACTCAGGGAGAATAATCAGCGCCACCTTGTTCCCATGCTGTGTTCTAGAAGTGTGACAGGAAAATGGCTGAAAAAAATACTCTTTTTCAACCACAATTTATTGATTAATGACAGAATTGGAAAGATACATATTGCAGTGGCTCGCTTTTGAAGTGTCCAAAGGACTGGCATTGCAAACCAAGAAGAAAATGGTAACAGTAGTGTTACCAGTTTCTTTTCCTTGCTCTTTTGCCTTAAAGGGTATTTAGAGACTAGTACTAAAAGGCTTAAATGACAGTTTACTGAGATGTTGGCATACAAATGATAAACTGTTATCTGAGTGAATCCTATTAAAATGAGCTGACTTTCATCTTGCAAAATGCTGATTACCAAGCGACTATTCTTAATAGCTTCAGTTCCAATTCTGGATTTTACAAACCTGTGGTAAAAGATGTAAAGATGTTCAAAAATGCAAAAAGAGAAAGTAGCTTTTACATATCAGAGATTTGAAGCACATGTAGTGCTTCAGTACTAAAGTGCATAAAGAGCTACGTTAAAAGCAGTTCTTTAGATTTTGGATATTTAAAGAAAAAATCCTATGCTAATAAAGGTGAATCGAGGACAAGTGACAGAAGCTTGTTCATGAGCTTCAGTCTCAGAAGTTTTATATTCTTCAAATAGAACAAGTTAGAAAAAAAAAAAATCTATATTGCCCTTTACTAAGAGGATTGTTCTGACTGAAACAGGCCACTTGGGGCAAAACTGTCTTAAATTCACCGATCCAAGAAAGATTACGTAGTCAACATTTGAACACTTAGTGCCTTCAGCGTGGTGTTGGTAACAGTCACCTTATTGATGACTTAGTGAATTCAGGGGTTACTGCTTACTAAATTATGGTTTCTTCTATGGTTGTTTTCGTGCACCCAGCTTGATTTTATGTGGGTGTGTGCATGACTCCTTTTCACCCTGTCTCTCCCCCTCTCTTGCTTTTTACAGACAACGATGAGTAAACCTGACTCAGGAAATTCCTTGCTGCTGTACTACATCTTGGTGTTTGAAGTTTGCAGAGCTGAATAACAAATTGTAGTGGAGAATGTAACATGGGGTAGGAGAAGCAAGATTTCAAACAAATGTTGGTTGTATGAAAAAAGAGGAAAACCAGGCCTTCTAAACCTGAGGTACCTAGACACTTGGTGTGTACTTGCATACTTGTTCATTAAATAGTAGATGCTGCAAATTTAAAAACAAAGCAAAAACCCCAAGCCCTGCAATCTCTTAAATTCCAAAAGAAGTATAGAAAGGAATATGTGTAGATACTCTGAGACAAACTGAGACCTGCAACATAGAACAGAAAACATTTCTGCCATATCAACAGGTGGCCGGTACAGTTTAGCACTTGGAAGCTTTACTGTGTTGTGGAAGCACCCCCATCTAGTTATTCACTTACATACTTAAAATAGCCTCTCTTTACACCTACATAAAGAAACAACTTCATTTTTATTGACCCTCCTGGTTGCATTTTAATGACATTTTAATCTATTGGTCCAGTTTGAGTAGTTCACTTCTTTCTTAATAAAAAAATTACTGTTTTTTTTACGTTTCTGACACTTGTTAACCAGTATAATTTGAAATGCCTTAGTAGTGTTTCTAAATCCAGGGAAACTGGTACTTATGTCATCATTGAAATGCTTGGGAATTTCTGAGATTGTAAAATTCATTTGGAGCAAGAATTCCACACCCTACCCTCCCACACACCCCCGCCCCCAGTATTTTTTCTCCTTCTTTCCCTTCTCCTTCCCTAACCCTTTCCAAAAATCCCAACTCTTAGCTCTTGTGAATTCTGTAATCTGGCCAATGGTAATATAGTATGCTGTTGACTGGAAAGAAGTGGGGCTTTTCCAGTTTTGTAAGTTCTTACTGCTACAGGCATTGATTCAGCAGCCACAGGGGAAAATGAACTACTGCAGGCACAAGTGCTGTGTAATGCTTCTCATCTTTCAGCCCATGTTTTGTAGCTTGATTTCCACCACCATGGAAGAAAAAACTGATTTCTTCTGACCTACATTTCCTTGTCCCTCCTGTCAAAGCAGTACTGTCCGGGGCAGACAGTCAGTGTGCTGGTGTTTGCCAGGCCTCACCTGTAGAGCAGCTGTATTGGCTTACCCATACAATAAGTCTCTTGTTACAAATCTGATGAACTGTCAAACTGTCCTATTGGAGAAAAATAGATTTTTATCTTTTTTTCAGCTACAGCCAGTCACAGTGTCAAACTGTCAGAAGTTACTTGTCCACAAAGTAAAATCAAGTGTGTGTATGTATATATAGATATATATAGATATATATATATAACTACAGTTGTCAAAATATGTACAAGACTTTTCTATCATTGTTTTACGGTGATGTTATTAAAGTTTTGCCCACTGAAAAGTGTTTTGGTTTGGTTTTTTAAACACATCCAATTCTTCCAGGTAGACCAAACTTACTCTATTTCAGCCTTGTCTTGGGAACCTGCAATACTCATCTTCATCTGATGAGAAGGTATGGTCTTTGTTGGAAATGGTGCTGGTTCTGTCCTGTGGTGCTTCTCTCTTCTTCCCCTTTTGTTTTGGGTGGTTTTGGTTATGGTGTGGGCTTTTAGGGTTTGTTTTCGCTTGGTTTTTTTTACTGTTCGGTTTGGTGGTTGTGGGTGTGCTGTTTGTTTGGATTTTGTTGGTTGGTTGTTTAGTTTTAAAATCACAGTAACTTTGGGGGCTTTTTAACTAGGCTTCTCTCCGTTCCACTTTCCCCTGCTGAATAGTCTCATGAGCAACATTGTCCATGACATTCAGCAAATACACTCTGAACAAAGGATAAGTTTCCTTTTTTAGGTTTGCTTTTCAAATTATACCTTGTCCACTTGTTGGGAGAAGGGAGGATCCAAACCCATAAGATTTAAAAGAACATAGATTAACCGTATGGAAAGAAGGAACGATGCCAACTGCTACATTCTGCGCTCAATAGTTCTGAATTCTTTCAGGTGATGGAGTCTCACTGAAGTTAAGGGCTGGGGCTGTTTCATTCTTCTTAAATTGAAATAACATTATTGACATTCTTCACTTTTCTGCAGTGGTGCTGGCTTGATTCTTCTAAGAAAAATGGCCATAATCTTGCAGACCTCAAGCTCTACAGATCTGAGCTTTTCATCTATCCATGATTTGAAAAATATGCATAGATTTTGCACAGCTTTTAAAGAATGATCTTCAAACCTGCCAACCAACACTGGATATCCTTGAAATCCCTCAAGAGCTAATTTAAAATTAACACAGTAAATAAGTTTGTCTACTAAAGAAATGCTTTTATCTGAAATTTAAAATCCTTATTTAATGTACATTGAAACAACATCAAGGACAGTGTGACTTTTATTGGTCTCTCTGTAATAACACAAATTAGTTGAGCATTTGGCTTGTATTCATATTACATTCATTATAAAGAATTTTCTGGTTTAATTCTAGTAGCAAATTGAGATATAGAATGGTATAATCTAATTCACATTATGTCCTTGTCTTCAGTCTTTCTTCAGCTAAGGAATCTTAAAAAACAAAACACACACACACACACCCAGCCCAGACCCCAAAAAACCAAACCCATGCCTCTACTGTGCTGCCTTGCAGACATGATCATAGTCCATGACTCTGGAATCTCCTGGCTAACTGTTCTGTGTATAGCTCTGTGTATGCCTTGGGTTTTCTGAGCTTCATCAGAAAGGCAGAACTAGAGAGAATGTGTCCCTGTGGCAGGAACATGGAGTCTTGACTGCTAACTGGCTCCCTATGGAGTTGAACAGGTACAGTAATCCTACTGAGAGCATAGCTGCCAACCATCTTTTCTGAAGAAAAGATCCTGAAGAGGTTTTTGCTTTTCCGTTTGCTGAATTTTGTGTGTGAATTTGAAGTTACTACTAGACAGTACTTCAGAAGAATGTATTACCTGATTGGGAAACGTGAAGCAAAGCAGATCATTAATATTTCTAGAGGTTGGTAAGTGAATGGCAGCTTGACACAAAGTTCTAGTGTACCATATTCCTGACAATGATTTCTTGTGCTCTGGACACAACTACATAATTTACAATAATTCTTTTTTCAGCTTTTGGTGCTTCTGTCTCCCTCTCGCTCTGGTTTGTGCGTGAGTGCTGTATGTTTATTCAAACATGCATTCTCTGCTAACATTTCTGTTCTAAAGCTTTACAACCTTGCCTAAAGCTGCTGAAGACTTAAAAAATATTTTTGTAGAATTCTTGTTTTCACATTTGTTTGCGTGGAGAAGGTAACACCCTTTCACAACTCTGACTGTCCGCAACTCGTGATGTACTTCCCAGGCATGCCTGTCTGGTGATGTGGCAGAGGGGCGACCCTGTGACCGCCAGGTGGCAGCATAACAGCGGGAGCCGGGGCCGGGGGTGCCCTGGCTGCTGCCCTGCACGATGCCGTGGCTGTGGGAAGGGCGCACTTGTCGCTTCGCTTGGAAAGACGTGGGGCGGCCTGCTGCTTTAGGTAGGATCCTGAAGCTGCTGGAGTCCGAGTTTGAATCACCGTGGAAGTTCCTCTGATTTATAAGTATTTCCTTGTAAAAGGCTATGTTCTGAAAACCCTACATGTAAACACAAATCTTTGTGTGTTTAAAAATCGTTGTTATTCACAAATAATTGACAAATCAAAAATACCGAGAAATGCACAGAACTTACTCAGCTGGGTAAACAAGCCTTTGGACGGAACACAGCTTCTCAGCTTGTATCAGTCCTGCAGTCCTTTCCTAGGGGTCTGGGAGATGGCATGGTATGTCCAGTTTCCCCAAAAGATAAAATGCTAATTTAGATAAAATATATGTATAGCACAGTCATGATGTTGTGTATGGTTAGACTCTGTATCAGCCCTTCTCTCAGCCAGAGAGTGGGGTAGAAGAAGCAGGCCCCTGACTAAATTACAGATTTGACTTTTATGTCTCCACTAGAAGCACCTCAAATCAAGGCTCAAACGAAGCTAGGCGTCACTTAATTTTCAGAAATTTTAGTTTTTTCAATCTTTTAAAATGTTTTTCTTTGTAAATAGCGTGCGTTCTCAAATCTTATTTTGGTACTTGTTTGCTCATGAACCACATAGACAAAAATTTAGCATAAAATAGAAACCAATGGTTACCATCCCTGGAACATTTCTTTTTGCCGTTTTAGCATACCAGTCTAGATGAAGCAATTGGCAGAGTTTAAGTACTAGTTTTAAAATCCCTGAAGAGCTTCTTCCTTTAAATTAAATCTGTGTGTTAATGCAATACACATTTCAAATGCGTTTCCAAGTTGCGATGTTTTCCAGCTGAGCTGATGAGTTCATCAATTCAAATGGCAGCGCTTTGAACGGCTGGCTTGTGCAAGTCTTAAAAACACATCTTCAGCAACTAAAGCCTTAATTGAACTGCTTCCATAAAGATATATTAATTTGTAGTTACTTGTGAGACACATACATAGGAGTTCAGCTGTTCCTGCTAAATTGTTTGCCTTGAGCACCTCTGATCTGGTGCACTCTCTGATTTTATTTCCAAGACATTTTTAAACCAAGATGGCATTTAGCTATTTCCATTAAGTCTCTTTTTAACAATACAGTTTAAAAACTCGCAGAGTCAAAGACTTGGGAGAGTTTTTTCACATTAGCTGCACAACTAAAGCCAAAACTAGGTGTGTTGCACAGTGAGAAAACTCCAGTGAGTTAGTTTCAGGATGGCTGTGGCAGTTCCTTCACAAGCCGTTCCTGACCTTGAGTGTATCAAGTGTGAGGGTGGGGCATTGCATGGGTCACATCTGCTCGGCTGGGATGCTCCCTTAGGGACTATAGGTAGCCAGGGGAAAATACAGTTCAGTTTAGTGCTGTGGCTTTAGCTGTTGCAGGCATGCTGAAGAATAGCAGAACCACAATCAGGTCCTTGACATACCCTAATTTTTGCTGTATTCTGCAGACAGTCCTGACAGTTAGCTCTTCTCTAGGGGTAGTATGCATTTTTGCCATATCCTCACTATAGGAGAAAATTTTGTAAGAGGAAGTCAAAAGGTGAATATTATGGCAGTTGAGCTTCTCAGTAAATTTAGACTTAATGCTGGACATACTTTTATGCCTTTTTAATTCTAAGCAATATTAGTGCATTTTATTTTTTCATGCTTAGTAGTTTTAAAGCCTTGTTTAGTAGGCCTGTAGTTTACTGTTAGTAAACATACATGGAGAATTACTTCCACAGCAGTAAAACATCTCTAATGTTATTTTTAGCTACTAATAATACAGCTTTTCTTTTTTTTCAGCTGTTGATAAGCCTGATTGCACTGAATTGTACATCCTGCTCCACCATGGACTTTGGTACAATCAGTTAACAATCTCGGTGCCCTGAGTAACTTAACTCACTTGTATTCTCTGTGATGGCTCCTCTCCTCAGATGACCACTCTTGCTTTCTTTTCATTGGGCAATCGTGTTTCTCCCAGCAGAGACTCCAGCAAATTCAGACTCTTAACAGCAGAGTTAAGCATTGCCAGCTGGGGAACGGAGCACAGTTCCAACTCTGGCCTGCAACCTTTGTTAACAAATGTAGTGATACTACAGTATCTAGTCTGCTCAGATCATTAATGGATGGATTTTCCACCATAAATATCAGTGTCTAGCCATACGTACCACAGCAGAGCATGGATGAACATGGCCATAAGGCCTCCCTCCTCCCAGCTAAATTTAAAGAAAGCTTGAGGCGAATCTCATCGTTATCTGTTCAAATGCTCCTGTTCTCTGCTGTCTTGTGTTGTCCCCCCTTGATAATTATAAGGACCAGCAGAACAAAACTTGCACCAACCCCAATGCTTCACCTCAAAGCATAGCGTCGTTGATTAAACGGCTGAGAAGACGGCCAAGCCACCAGCCTCTGAGCGGTAGTTTGTGAAGATATGAACACACCTTCCACTCTGCTTATTCTGCCACAGTGGAAGCAATCTCCCTCAGAAGGATGAGGCACAGCAGATGGAGTTGTAACTTAAACCACTTCATAATAGTTCATAAAGCTCATCTGTCAAGGACGGCGCAAGGCTGCTTGTGCAGCATTAGTAAGAGAAATGTGTGTCTGAACATACACTGTGAAACAGGCCTGCTAAGGAGCAAAAGCTGTGTAGTATATAATGTTTATCTTGCATTAATCAAGTTGTAATGTACTTAGCACTATTTTTGTTTTCACTTGTTGGCAAAACTCCCCACAGATGTTTTATTCTCTCTTACAGCAGATAAAAACATGAGAAATGTATAATTGAAATAGTTAAAAAAAAAGTCTTAACAATTGTGAAATTACCTGGTTTATTAGATGACAAACCATGGGGGCTTGTTAGAGAGATCACACTCACCCATAGCACCAACCAGGTCAGACTCCCTCCTTTAACAAAGTCGTTTACGATTCCTCAGCTCAGGTATTTTCAGCTTAAATCCAGAAGCCTTGCATACAAGGCCTGTAAGATGTGGGGTGTCTCTCCTGCCCCTCCACTCTGTATTTCTGTCTTAGTGATGTCTCAGAAATGCTGTTCACTTACAGTTACCCTGATGTTCATGAAAACTGCAGGTACCTCACTTCTGGAAATCAAACCCTGATGCTTTTTCAGCCTAAGGGAACAGCTATTTCCTTGCCACAGGATAACAGAGAGGTCAGAAGGCTTTGTGATCCTTGGACAGAAGACTGCATAGAATAATAAAATGAACTGGGGAAAAAAAATGTGCTGAAAGCATCTGGGAGTTTTTTGTGCATGCTAGACAATATATTCTATACTCACTTTCTGTGACTAAGTTTACTGTTACTGAGGCCTAGAATTAGCCATATAAAACAGCAGGGAAGCCTTCTCTGTGTTTCTTGTCTCCATTTATCACTAACATTTTTACATTCACTCCCTCAGTCTTCTAATGGAAGCTGGGGGGAAAGTGCAGAGTACAGCACTAATGACATGAAGAAAAACACTGAAGGAAGCAGCAGGGAAGCCAAGGTTTCAACCACTCTCCCTCCCTTACCCAGGAAAATTTCAGTGACCTCTTGACACCTCCCATGGGAAACTCTAAATTGACAAGAGTATTTGCCAAGTAAATTTTATAAATGGCATTAAAGTAGTATTGTTTCTGACCTAATCCTCCTGAAGGCTGTGGAAGTGAGTTAAGGTTCCCGCAACACCTCTAATGTGCTAGCCTCATTCTAGATGGCAGTGTGTGTGGATACGTATCAGGACTGATGAAAAAAACACCTCCATGCACTCACTAGTATTCACATGGGAAACTGAACATAAAAATGCCAAAAATCAGGTTACAGCTTGATCCTGGATTATCCTGGTATTTTGGTGGAAAATGCTAATAGTTCATATTGTACACCACCACCTAGAGTCAAAGCATTGCTCCTTTGTCCTATGAAAACAGAAGAGGAAGGCAGTTAGTTCAAGTTTGTCACACCTTGTTTGTTTGTTCTGCCATGTTTTTGCTGGGGTAAGTTACTCAAGAATGACTGTTGGGATTCTTGGAAAACATACTGGCTTTATTATCTGCCAGTTGCCAGTTTTCCTTCTAAAACGTGATGATTAGGAATGGAGGGAAATAAGACTACGCTGCATTTCATGCATCTCCATGCCCTATCTTCCCACAGCTAGAGAATGCATCTGCTACCCAGCAACACTTGCTGATCATCTCTAACTCTGATCCTGCTCATTAACAATATTCCAGAAGACAGGTTGCTAAGCTGGAGATCTGTGGTTTAGTTCTGGGACTTGCCCCTTTGCTTCCTCCCCAGTAAATTATTTCATCTACTGTGCAGAGATAACTGCATCTATGCCAGTCATTATCTCTCCTCTTTTGCCCTGTCTTCTCTTATCTTTCAAGTCTTTTTTGTTATTAGTTGCAAAGACTTCCATGTATGAGGTAACTCTGTGTGTTCCTCATCCCTGTCAGAGAGGAAAGGAACAGCACAAGACCATAAGAATGCTTCCAGAGTGCAATACCAGAAAATTGCTCACTAATGTGAACCAGCACACAGGAAAACACCTAGCACAGGCCATTTGCTGACAACTGTTCTGAGTGTAGCAGCCCTAACTATAGTTAAGGACTATGACACGGATAAAAATACATCCTTTTTTTTAGTGTAGGTGTGACCTCAGAAAAGAATGGTGGTAGAACTGCAGTAGCAGTTTGCAGTGATGCTTGCAAGGAAGTTTTGGGCATACTTATCACTTGTCAGTGCCCTAGTCACATCCCCATCCAGAGAGCTGCTGTTTGCATTTTCTAGGACGTATGGGAAAACATTACTTGAAAATGAGTTTGACTATAGCTCATATAAAGTGTATGTTTAAGAGGTATTTAAGGGCTGATTCTCAGCTATAGGGATGGAATCCAGCTGCTTGTTTCCTTTGGCTCTGAGAGTCAGTTTGATATGATTTACACTTCCAGAGTTCACAAAGAAAGAGCCAGAGGTTTGAGTTTGAGGGTTGTTTTTTTGGTTGTGGGGTTTTGGGTTTGTTTGGGAGGTTTTTATGTGTGTTTTTGTTTGTTTGTTTTGGGGTGGATTTTTTGGTTTGGTTTGGTTTTTTGTGTTGTATTAGTGAGTAAATATTTTACAGAACAAATTCCTAGTTCCACAAAACCAGTGAGTCAATGCTGTGGGACAATATAAGTAAGCACAAAGGCTGGAATTTATTGCTAGTAATGATCTATGAGATAAGATTTTCAGCTAAGCCAGTCCAGAGGTCTCTTGCCAGATGTGTGGGAGTGAAAGTGACACAAATCTACTAAAAAAAATCCAAAACCAAAAACCAAGCCAAAAAGTCTCTGGCAATCCCAGAGTGATTACATAGCCTTGTAGCACTAGCAGCCTCAGAGAGCTCATTTGTGTCTCAATGTCTTCATCGACTTAAAAGCCAAGGCCAAAGCTTCATAAAAGAAATCCAAAGTACTGCCATGAATACTTCACACGTTTGTCTGGCTTCCTTAATCTTATTTTGAACAAGGAAAGTTTTAGGGGTTTTTGTTCTGTATTTGTTTGTAAAAGAACTGTGGTAGCAGAACAACAGAAATTCTGCAAAAAAATCACTGAGCAACTTGTCTCTTTATTCCCTCACTTTCATCCCAAATCTAAAGCTTTCCTCTGGAGAGTCAAGCTACACTGAAAAACACTGCTTTTTGCTTCTAAGATATCACAGACAAAACCAATGGTACACTCATCACATCCAAACCTCTACCTGCATCCTTTCACAACTGTATTAGAAATTGCAGGCAAGTGAAGCTGTAAAGAGCTTCTGTACCTTTTAGACAACACAAGAAGTATAATTTGTGCTAAACAGAATGCAACTTTCCTTGTAGCTGAAGATACATCCCAAAACGGGATGCTTCAGTCAAAGAAAATGCTTTACCTTGGTACAAGGACCCTGCTTTGACTAGTTGGGGATGGACATGTTAGTGCACATGAAATGCTGTAACACATTTTAATCTTTTATACCCTAGTACATAAACTCAAATCTCTCTCATCACTCTTTGATACCACAGCAGAATCATTTAAGTGTGGCAGAGATGTTTAAAAAGGAAACACGCTGATAATTCTACTTGCCTGTCAGATAGATCTGCCCAGCAGGCAGTTTTAGTAGAAAATGCTATTGTAAGGAAATAAATCTCTCTTAAAAAAAACCAGCTGAACATGCTTTTAAGAACCACCACAAATTATTTTTTCCCTTGTTCTTATTTGGCAAACTATCAAACTGTTGCTGCACTTAAAATTCTTAAATGGAATCTAGAATTTAACAGGCTAACAAATTCTTGTAGATTTTGCTCAAAACCCACGAGCTTCATATGGAAAGATGTCATGTATTTATCCTGGAATATCTTACCAGTCCCTGCTCCTTCGGCTGGGAGCGTGGCACAGCTACATTCAGACTCTGTTCTGGGACAAGATCCAAACCAACTCTCACTGCAGAGGAGATCTAGGTGGTTTTCAAGGCGATTTCCTGATTTGGACTGTAGGTGAACTGCAGGACTCGCCATCAAACACACACAAACCACACTACAGATGTATCATTGCTGTTACTGTACACTTCTCATGCTTTAATGACCACAAAAGCACAACTGCTTTTTAAAAGTTGTTCCTACATAAATGTACTTTCACTAACTGCTCTTAGAATAATACATCTAGAATAAGGTGATTGTTAAAACCTGCAGAAATTTCTGTTTTCATCACATTGGTAAGCAGTTGTCCAAAAGAACATCTCTTCAGTCACTGGTCAATACAGCCTACACTCTCAGGGGACTTGAAAACTTCTCATCTAGAAAGATGAAGGCAATGCTTAGTATGTTCTGAAGGTACATTTGGTGTGAAAGTGTGAAGAAGTCTGAGGTTCCAGCCTGCTACTTTTTGGAGGACGCTTTTCTAAGGACAGAACCTTGAGGCTCTGGCCAAGGATGCTTGCTCTAGGAGGGTCAATTTGAATGCAGGACCCCTCTAGATAAAAAAGCAGCACAGTGCTGTGAATTCTTCCCTATTCATGAAACTTCTTGACTAGCTTTGTCTGATTCACAGGATTTTAGAGACTGAAGCTGTAGTGAATTTCTAGAAAAACACCAAAAGACAGAATCTATGAATTGTAGACCTGACATGATGGCTACAGACTCCTCCCAACAACCACAACCTCCCTCCCTCTGCACAGTCCACGTGCAAAACTGCCTCTGACTGTCCTCAGCATTTCCACCTCCTCCTATCTAATAATGTGGTTTGGGTTTTTTTTGGTTTTGTGGGTTTTGGTGTTGGTTTTTTTTTTTCCAGCAGTATATATGCCAAGTATCCAGTCTCCAGACATTCAGCTTCTTTCAGAGACTTTGGTAATGAGGTGTGGTGGTGAAGATTAAGTAAACTTCTATGAAAGCTGAATACCCTTTATGAGATTATGTTGTCACTTATTTTAAAAGAAAAAATACCCTTTGGTCCTTACAACTGCTTGGGTTTTGAAAGCTCCAAACATTTGTCACAATGTTCCTCAAAGATAAAATTGAAGTTCAGTCACTCCAGCCCACTATCACTCAATGTGGTTGAGTACAGTTCTGCCTCATCTCAGTCTAGAGACAGCAACACAATAATCCTACTTAAATATCTGTATGATTAATGGTTCACTGTTCACATGAAACAGCTTTACCCTGTGACTTTTATGTAGCCTTTGCAAGAGGAAAATATTAACAGCTTTTTAGCAGCTTAAAATTCGCTAACAACATAGCAAACTACTAGCGTGTAAGGATTCCAAAATGTCCAGGACAGGCAATAATTTTAAAACTACAACATGAATCACTTTAGAATCTTTGGGAGAGAAGATCTATACAGGATTGGGAGATACTTAAAAAAATAAATAAACATTCTCTTTTGCTTTTCCTTTACCATTGTTAGAAGATCTACACTGCATGGGAAAGATGGGCTAATATGGACAATGCATATTGGGAAACATCATCCTTTCTGGCAAAAAAAAAAGTTATAGTTTAGTACAAAGAATGTATCTTAAAACAAAAGCATGCCTATTTTTCTCAGTAGAAATCATCTTAATGTTAAAATTAATTCCTGAACCTAAAAATAACGAAATAATTCAGTCTATAACTGCCACAAGACCCTGTCTTCTGCTACATTTTATCTTTCTGATAGGACATAACATCTCTTGTTCCATGATTTTTACCTTTGAGTCTTCTGTAGAATATCTCAAGATTTTAAAGATGGAATTCACAAATGAAATATGCTTTTATGTGTTTATTCTCACAAGCCAGAGTTTCTCTACTCAGCACTCAGTTTTGTTTTATGAATCTAAACATACAGACTGCTAATATGACTTTTCCAGGCATGCAGGTTCCTGCCATCAGGGTCACAATCTCCAAGTACATTTTCTGGTATTAAGAGTGGAGATTGGACCTGGTTTTGTTTTTCAATGCATTAGTGTTATTTTAGTGCATTTAATGCTTTTGCTCTTTCATGCACTAGTTTACAAATGACTGTATGTTTGCATGCTATTAAGTGGAATCCTGTTCTGAAATGTCTCATACTACTGAGTTAGATTTTCTAAGGAACTAGATGTAAATGTTATGGAGTGCATCTCTCAGCCCCTCTTCCCAATTATTCATAACTCATTTGCAAAATCTGACAGAATATTTGTAAAGATATTAAGATTCTGTAGGATTTATGGAAAACGGTGGTCATATCCAGAAAAGATCTAAAACTAAATGTCCCTCTACAGAAAAGGGTACAGCAAAGGTCAACTTCTCTCATCTGGTTAGCCTGCCAACTTGCCAATTAGCCAGTATTGCTCAAGCCAGGCACAGTATACACTGCCTGGTATTTTAAAGACATAGAAAAAACTATGGATACTTGGAAGTGTCACAGAAACATGAATTACTCCAGTATGGTTTAGGGCAGAATATTAAGTATGACTGTTTTGACAGAGAGAGCTGAAGAGATGGGGGGAGGCCTCTAGGTTGATTGGCCCACAGAAGGAAAAGAAAGCACTGGCAAATGAGGAGTACAGAGGATGCAGTGGGCTTATTGCACCAAGATGCTGGACGCAGAACACAGGAAATGAGTAAGAAACTGGGCATTACCAGCTCCGCTAATGACATTTTGTCTTTTGCTGTTCTGCCTATCGCTCTTTGCCTCTTCCTTTACCCAATGGCTTCCAGATGAAGAGAAGCAGCATACACTAAAAAAGTTTGTGCCTGACAACCAACTTCAGAAGTACAACACAAAAAATGTGTCAAATATGCTTTCACAAATATGAATATTAATAGACATTAAAATCATAGAAACCCCAGGAGGTAACTGAGGGCTTCTTCCATCCGATCTGTGGCTTTAACGGTTCTCTGCCCTGTGCAATCTCTCCTTTGCATGAGTTAGTGAAAGTTGTGCAAGAAACCAATGAACTACACACAAGAATGGAATGGTTTCAAGAAGTGAGGTCTCCTCATGCAAAAAAGAGTAAAGTGTACAGTTCTCTGTTTGTGGCTGGAAGTGAGAATGAGTAAACACTTCAATGTAATAGCAATTCTGATCCTTTCAGTCCTAGCACCAGATTATTCCAGCCACGCTGAGTCAAACATTTCATCCATAAGAGGGCACCGGTGTACATCAGCACACACACCCACCGATTTCTACATATTTTGTTGAAAATTAACTACTGCTGCTGCTCAGGAAGCAACATATTTATCTGATACTCTTCAGAATGTTTACTGCTGCGGCTAGGATCTTGCAATATATTTAGTATATTACAGACTTTACATAAAACATTTATTGCAGACCAGCCCTGATAGAGGGCTAATCTTTTTATCCTTCTCCCCTGAACTTTCATCTTGCTTCTCTGGTGCAGCACCTGTATTGTAAATTCTTCTACCATTTTAAGAGATATTTAACATTCCTTAGGCAGCAAACTAAGTTTAGACAATAACAGTTGTATTGCTTGTAAAACCATGCTGGAAAATTATTACCATGCAACCTTGACGAGACCTTTCAGAAAAGCTATGGCCAACACAGAAATCCAATTGTGAGTTGAACTTTTGTTTAGATTCAACAAGTTGCTATTTTAAACAGACTGATTATCCTTCTTTCTATAGTGGCAGAGCTGACACAGGAAGAAAGAGGAATACTATGAGACATGGGAATATTCTCAAGTGTCTGATATTTATACCCTTCTAGTCTATTTATATTATTATACTCCCTGTAAAGCACAGACACAGACCAGAACCCCATCTGTATCAGTTTTCCTAAACTCCAGAATTCATGGAGGAGGAAACCTTATTTCTTAATGAACTGTGGATATTTAGAACTTTCAATATTTCTACTACCACAACTACAAATATAAGAGATGCATTCATTATGAGCACTTAGTTGGATACTGTAATAATCACAGACTGTCACTACAGTAGAAAACAACCAAGCTAACAAATCCACAAAGTAAGAGAAGCCTGTCACATTATCAACTTATGCACACATAACCTGGAGGGGGTTAAAAAAAAAGCTTTTTATATGCACACAAAATTCAGTTTGATTTTAGAAGGTGATGTCTGAATTCCTTTTTACTGTTTTCTTCTATGGTAACTTTTATGTACCTCCACGTTTAATTCCTCCTTCATTCCCTCAGACTTGTAGGGAAGTATTTCACATAGAGCTCCTCCGAAGCAATCACTTCATCTCCTGTACACAGGTGCACGTACCAAGAGAGACTTACACCAATTTGAGGCAGTTTCTGACCTGACTTGATTGTTTAATTAATAAATAATTTAATAAATATTCTTGTGCCACCCCGGGAGGAGCACGCACACCCCAGATGATTAACGCTTTATTCTGCTACTCGCCCTCACCACACAGCGGTCTGCAAGGGCCTGAGCGAGCACTGCCGTACTCGAGGGCAGCGTTCGATGTGACACGGCGCTCACCACCACGGCGTCCGACCACCGCCCATAGGCGGGAAACGCCGCAGCGCCCCAGCCTCACCCCTTCCCGCCGAGACGCTGCTCCGCGAGCAGATGGCACACAGACCCTGGACAGGCCCAGGTAATCCGCCGGGAAAAGACCCCTCGCTCCGCCCGTGGAGCGTTTCTTTGGCCCGGCCATCGCAGGCTGTGGGCACCACGGCACGCCCGGCTCCTCCTTCCGAGGGGCCTGGCATCCACAAGCCAACACTCTGGGCCTGATTTACCAGAGAGAGCGGAGGGTCCCCTCCGACCACCGACCCCCTTTCCTCACGGCCACCCCCCCGCTGTTGGCGGCAGCCCCAGGTGCCTAACAAGCCGGGCGGTGAGAGCGCGTCCCCAGCACGACGGCGAATTCCGTGTCCCGGGAAGCACTCCGACCCCGGCCCAACCATCACATCACAGCACCTGGCGATGTGAGGATGGAGAGGAACCGGAGGCCTTAACAACCCGTCTCTGCGCTCCACCCCCTCCCGTGAAGGGAGGTGCGGCTGCTGCTAAGGGGAGGTGGCCCGGGCAGGGCTGTGTTGAGGGCCGCCCTCCCCGTGGCCCCCTCGGCGGGGCGGTGCTGCCCCTCACGTCAGCACGGCGGAGTGGGGGAGGAGGGGACGGGAGTCTTGGTGCTGCCGCGGCGGGAGAGGCACCGGCGGGGCTGTTGGTGGTGGTGGTGGTGGTGGTGGCGGCGGTGGTTCCTCGCGGGAACAAAGCAGGGACGGCATAGTCCCTCTGGTCCGCTGCGGCGCCATACGGTGAGAATCGGGTGAGGAACGGGGAGTGGGCCGGTGCTCGGCTTCCCCAGGGACCCTCCCGCACCCCCTGAGGGACGGCTCGGCTCAGCGCGGCGGAGGGGCCGCAGGCCCGATCCCCGTCTTCAGCGCCGCGGGTCGGAGTGACAGCCCTGGGCCCTGGGCCTGCCCCCTGATCCCCGCCCCTCCGCGGCATGCACCTCCTGGGGGTCCCATGCCCTTTCACTTCGCTCCCAGGAGTGCCCGCAGAGGAGTGCGTACCATCTGCCGTGGGGTGTGCCTGCCTGCGAATCGTGTTTAACAGGAGGAGCGGGCAAATGTAAATAAATAAAGGAGTCGATATGGGCGTGGATCCTGAAAGCAGGTAGGTGCGGGACGGGTGCCTCGGCACGCGTCCGGCGCCCGAGGAGCCGCTTCCGCAGGTCGGCGGCTGGGGCTGGGTGGAGGCACTCAGCTTCGCCCGGAGCGTGACCTCGGCAGCTCCCGAGGGGTAGAACCTCCCCGGGAAGCGTTGGGGCAGCGGCCCGGGCCCGAGCGTGGGCCCGGGCTTGGGCTGGCGCTGCCTTGCCGCGCCAAGTCCGCGGGCGCGCAGCAGTAGGAGATGGCGAGCTCAACAAGCGGTTTTTTTCCCTTGTGGAGCAGCCTAGTGTGACTTCCCGCAGAAGATGCTTTTTAGGGGGCTTTTTGGTGGTGGGTTTCTTTCCCCCCCTTCTCTTTTTCCTAGCTGCATACACTTCAGCTGGCTGAAGGCTTGCTGCTGCCTCTGTGGCTGCATACACAGCACTCGTGTTGTCCTAACGATATGGCAGTAGCACTTCCTGCTGTAAATCACTTCGCGATTAGTTTTTAAAACGTTTCTTAAAGGCGGCACTGTAACGACCTCTTTTGACCGTGCCTGTGGTAAGCTTAAAACCCTGTGAGCTAGAGGCTGTTTCCAAGACTGATGGATGTAATGCGCTGCTATTACTTTTCACAGAAATGGTAGAAATATAGTCTGCTATTGGCTTAATCTTGGCATAAATGTAATTTCACTGCTAGCCCCTGTCAGTTTACAGTCCGTAGTTTTGGACCCAGTTGTAGTTACCTGTAGCTATCTTCTTGTGAAAAAAGGCATTTGTAAGAAATATGCAGAGATAGAGCTGTGTTAAACAAGAACTATGAAAAGTAAGCATTGTTATAATACTGTATTGGGGATAGCTTCTCATTTGGGGATAATTTGAGAAGACAGAACCACTTAAGATTATGGGGACTTGAATTTAAAAACAGCTGCTAGCATTTGTTACAGTATTTTAACTAAATAGATGTACTGATGTACAGTGTTATTTTTATTTATTGCTAGTTTTGATGTTTCAAAACGTTTTTTTGATGTTTATTGAAAACATCTACTGAATTAGTCTAGAGATCTTGTTCTTTGCATGACCGTATTCATATAAAATTGTTTTGCTGACTCTTTTTCCACCTTATTAATGCCTTTTTCCCCACAGAAAATTTCAGAGCGTGGTCAGAAGAGGAATGGATGTAACATGATCTCCTTGGAACACTCAAAACACACAAATTCTGCGAAGATTTGAGTTTTGGTTAAGTAATACAAAGGAAATGGATGAATCAGCTTTGCTGGACCTGTTGGAGTGTCCTGTTTGCTTAGAACGCCTTGATGCTTCTGCAAAAGTCTTGCCTTGCCAGCACACGTTTTGTAAACGCTGTCTGCTGGGCATTGTGAGTTCTCGAAATGAGCTTCGATGCCCAGAGTGCAGAACGTTAGTGGACTGCAGTGTTGATGAACTTCCCAGTAATATTTTGCTTGTTAGACTACTGGATGGCATCAAACAGAGGCCTCGGAAACCTGGTGCTGGTGGTGGGACTGGTAGCACAAATGCTTTAAGGGTCCCTGTCAACACTAATTGTGGATCAAAGGACCTGCAGAGCTCTCAAGTTGGACAGCAGCAAAGGGTGCAAGCAAGGAGCCCTCCTGTTAGGGTAGGTAGTATGTGATGATGGCATTTTGTTGCAATCCTATCTTTTCCTGCAGTGTTTCAAAACTGTCAGAGGCCTCTGCTTCAGGGCAAGGGCCGTCAGTGAATATGGCAAAACAAGTATTTTTGAGACTTGTTGCAGATTTCTAGCAAAACACATCAGTGTTCTTGTCAGGATTGGCTTACCATTATGTAAATACTAGCAATAATATTTCCTTATTAAAACTCTCAGTTGCTAAGGAGAAGAAAAGCATCTCAATACCTGACTGTCAATATTATTAAGAGGAAGTAAAACAGAACTAGGTACTTTATGGGGAAAGCTTAAGTAATTGTTAAGGATAAACATCTTGTGAAGAACACTTGAAATTGTCCTTGGTTTGTCAACGACAAGATCTGAGATATTGTTTTGGTTCTTGCACCTATCTGTAATGATTCTGACTATCAATACATTTCCTTTAAGTGAAATACAACAAATGCTAAGCATCAGCAGGAAAGTTGAGTTCTTGTTAAAATTGAAGGTTTCTAAGGAGCTACCTTCGTACTTCTTTAAAAAGAAATCTTTGAATTACTGTGGTCTGGTAAGCTATTTGTACTCTCAGTCCTCACCCTTTTAATTAGTTTTTCCTCAAGGTGCTGTTTTTTTTTTTTCTAAGTGATTTGGAAAGTCTGTGCTGTGATGGGAAGATATTGCCTTCTCTCTGCACTCTTCCTTCTTAGGATCTATGCAACCTGTAGGCTCTGCCATACTTTATAATCAAGGCTCAGTAGCCTCATTTATGATTATCCGTTTTCAAGTCTGTATTGAGGAAATACAGTTTTGTGAGATGACTGACCTTGATCTGTTTTATCTGATGACAAGGCAGAACAGCTTCTCTTGAAAGGTCTTTAAGAGTTCCTGTGTTTGAAGTGGAGTTTCTGAATGGTTTAGGTGGTTTCCTCCTTGTGAAGTTCATTTTAAGAAATATCTTAGAGTTCCAAGGAGAGGGCTTAAACGTGTGTTTGGCAAGACTAGTTTTTATTTTAGAGTATAGCTGAATGTTTTAGTTTACTTACCAAATGAAGGAAGCCTTACACTGATTTGCCCTGTTTTTCTTACGTGATTGGAATCCAGAGCATCTGAGGAACAACTCTTAAGTTTGCAGGAGGACTTAAAATGCAGGTGTTCTTCTATTAGGTTGTATTGTTTTCTCTGTTTGGTAGAGACTCTCATTAGGTTCTTTAATTTAGAATATAAAAACAATAATTGTCTTGCCACTTCCTGTTAATGAGCTTTGTTCTGTGTATGGATTAATTGGTAAGACAAGAGAAGATAATGTGGTGTTTGGTTGGGATTTTTTTTTCTTTCAGAAGGTAAACATTAAAAAATGCTCCAAAGAAGCTTCAGCAGTATCAAAACCAGTCTGGTCTTCTCTAGAACCTTAACATGTTTAGCTTGATACCTTCCATTTGCAAAAGACCTTCAACTTAAACCAAAGCAAAATACCCACATAACTGGTTCATGTATTTTTTTATATTGACCTTTGTGTATTTTCAGAGACTGCTCCTCTTCTAAAAAGGCTTCCAGTGCAACAAGTACTGCATAAAGGCTTTACAGTTTCTCAGTATCTTATTAGAGAAAATAACTTGAGTATGGAATATTCTCTCTCTTTTTTTAATGTTCTATAATATCCTGTTGTTCAGCATTTGCATTTCCAGATGTTGTGGAGAGTAGAAAGTGATAACATATGGAATGTTGTTTCAGTTTATTAGTTATGCTGTACTGTGTGCCGTTGGAGTTGTAACCATGTGTGTTCCTCATGCAATTGACTGATATTCAGTGCATGTTAGTAATAGATTTAAACATTTTGCAGTAAGTCTGCATGCATCTTTGTTTCTGGGGTTTCACAGACATCCTCGTGTCCTCTCTCCTTTGGGAGTCAGGGAAAGATGATCTTCTCATCTTTCATCCACTTTGTCCAGAGCTTTTTTTGCTGGGAAGTCAGTGCTTTTAAGAACATGAACTGACTCTGAGGAGTAAGAAGAGGGAGATCAGAACTTTTCCTTTTTCTATATGACAAGTGGCTTGGTTTTCTTTTCTTTTTTTTTTAAATGACCACAAATCAAAATGCCAACTTAACAGACAGAGTGGAAGTGAGTTCCCTGTTTGGTTTCCTAACTATAATAGATCTTTTTAAATGCAGTTTCTCTCTGGGAGTTAGAGAGGAAAATCTGTTTCCAGATGAGTGGCAGACTCAGATTTCCTAAACTAATTTTGTTTAAGGGAAACTAGTAAATGGAACTTGCTGTTACATTAAATGAAGTGAACGTGGATGAAGGCTCTCAAGTCATAAACATTCTGCTTATACCCTGAAGTAATACTAAACTCATAAATGCCTTTTCAGTGGATGCCATAATTTTCAGAAGAGGTTAATACAGCATGTACTGCAGCATGATTTCCTGAACTGTATCAATGACTATGGAGCTGCCAGTCCTGTTATTCCACAGTGCTATGCATATTGCATTCTCAGTATGTTTGTGGAGACACATGGCAATAAACAAACAAATGGTTCCTTGAGTCTTAAAACTAATGAAGCCGGGGGGGTGGTGGGATTAACAAATCCTGTGCCTTGTATCTCCCCTACTGCAATAACTCTGTTTAACACTTTCTGTAACCTCTGTAATCTTTCACTGCTGTGACAACTGCAGTTTCTCCCTGCACTTTCGTAGTCTCTTTCTGTTCCCTGCTGTTTTGATGCATAAAGACTCCTGCCCCTGTCCCTGGGTACCAGTTGGTCAGCATAGGCTGTACCTAATGGAAAACTGTTGATTGCCCAGCTCATCTCTTCAGAGAAGCCACCTTGCCTGGGAGAACAAATAATAGTACACTCATGCTGTGGCTTCCTCTCTGGTATGGATGCTAATGTCATGTGCTTTTATTTTTTATTTTTAAGTGAAAACCCTCAGGTTGCAGCTTGGAAGAGCTTAAAGTATCTGCAGCTTGCTGTCAAATCTGCTTGCGACTAGTCATCAGGAGCAAGTTATTGAGGGCTGTTAAAGGACTGCATCATAACATGAGCCTTGTTTCCTTCAAAAGAGCATATGAAAATTTTAGGGTACTTGCTTTCAAATTTATGCATGTTATTAATCTTGTCATTTTCACAGAGTATATCAAACAGGTATTATCTTGGGTTCCTTGTGGTAGTTAGTCTTAACTGTAGCTGTGTGTGTAAGTTGACAGATGTTGGGAAGCAGTTTCTCTGCTAGAGGGGAGATTTAAGATGGTACATGTTTAATTTTTCCCTTGAATTTGTGTGTTCCTAAAACGTACCAATTCTTGTGCTAGTTTCTGAAGTTAGGGCTGTCTTCTCAGCAGAACCTACAGTTGATTTGTCTAGATATTTTCAGTAGTGATGAGACTTCAGGCTGTTTCTTCAGTGATGTTTTTAGCTGTTCTCTGGCCCAAGTGTAGATAGAAAGAGGTAAGAATTCAAATGATCCTCCTTTTCAAAAGAAAAGCATTAATAACTCAAAAAGTTGGCCGTGCCTAATAAGAGTTGATGCTTATGCTGCATAAGTATTGATGGTGTAATTTGAGTGTATTATACCGTGTGTCAGTGGGAAGTCTTGCTGAGAAATGTTACAGTGCAGACAATGGGAAAGTCCTAAAGCTTTCCCCTTTTTTCTTGTTTTTATTCTGGAAAGCTGACAGAGACCTCTGGGTATATCTCTTGTGGTGACATCTTCTTGAAGGGGTGAAGGAACATTACAGGGTAGTAGCAGATGCTCAGTTAGGTGTTCTGTGGAGGCTTTCTAACTGCATCAATAAATTTTGGTCTATGTATTCCTAAAGAATTATTTTTCTGTAGAGAACCACTAACAACTGAGATATTTGCAATGAGTTCTTTTAAACTGAGGGGGGAAGAAAACCCCACAAACAGGAGGTTGTTTCTGGGAGTGATCACATGTGTTGCATTGTAATGTAAACCCAGACGTCCATTCTCATGCTTGTGTAATGCAGGCAAGCAACAGTAACATTTTAAATTCCCACATCCATACTGCAGCAGCAGCAGTCATTTGTGATCCAGCAGGCTTGTTTGGGAACTGCTGAAGCAGCTTTAATGCCAAAAAGAAAAACAAATGGAGGCAGATTCTCTTCCCCCAGCTGTCATGTTTGAACTTGGCACACAACTTGGGGCAGTAAGGATGACGGGCCACCTTCTGGTCTGTGAGGACTTAATCAGGTCAGGCTTCTCTGTCTTTTGAACTCAATGCATGATGTTAGCAATCAGTTTCCTTTTATCCTAACCACCCTGGAAAAGAGCTCGAGGTGGCAGCTCGCACAGTTTGACTGTTGAGCAGGATTCAGAAACCTGATAGGAGCTGAAACAAGTGCTGATCTTGTAGTTGCAGCACTTGCTGGCCTACTGAGATCCTGGCAGAATACGTTTGTCAAAGGAAACCTCTTAGGTTAGAAAATAAGGGTGAAAATGTGTGTTCGTAAATCAGTAACTTTTATAAAGGACTGAAAATAAGTATGGGAATTGTTAAGCATAGCAGCAGGTGTAGATTGGAACAGATGTTTGTCTTTTCTGAACAAGAGTTAGCAGAATAAAATAGTACACAGAAATGTCATGTCAGTAAACATCTGCTGGTCAGGCACTCTTAGAAGAGGTTTATATTGTGTTAATAGACCAGATTGTAAAGTATGCCACTGCTGGGGCAGAAGTGGTTGTAGAAGAATGCAAGAATCTTGCTAATGCAGTTAGGTGGTTGGTATTTGTGATGGTAGGCTGAAGGATATTACTTGATGATACCTGATTTTGAGGATTAAATTTGTAGACTATTTGCTTTCCCCCTTATTTAAAAAAACAAAACAAACAGTCTTGCAGTTGCCTGTGGAGTTTTATTTAGGCATTCCTGCATGTGTTCCATGCTATAAAAGTGTGTAGTGTCAAGATTCACCTTTAATATGTGAAATATCTTAATTTGAGAATGTGGGGGTAGGTGTCTATTCATACTCTGGAGTGATCATTAGAAGACATTTGGGAAGTCTCTCTAAATCATCTATGTACACTTTTGACTCTTCTCACACTTTCTGAAATACCAGGTTCTGCTTTTACAGTTGGCAACTCCTTGTGCAGTTTTGATTAATTGCATCTCTGTGACATTTTTGTATCCTGTGTTAAGCTAGAGAAAATATAATGGTGTTTATAAATATAAAAGGAAAATAGACTGTCTGTCATGATGTTAATGTGCTTCCTCTCGGAGATAAGTAATTAAATAAAGAGAGGGAGAATAAGCAAAAAGAAGAATTGTCTCAATATCCAAAAGCATTGGGCTAGGATCGAGAGCTTCCGGGCGCGGTTCCTGGCTCTGCCACAGGCATCCTTTATAGCCTTGCACAGAGTCATTCAAAGCCCTTTGTGCCTCTATTTCCCATCTGCAGATAGGACTGATAGTACTTCCTTTGTTTGCCTGGCTGTTTAAACTGTATACTCTCTAGGGCACAGATTGACTTTTTTATTTTGGATGTATCTATAGGCTGTTTTACAATGAATCCACAGTCTCAGCTGAGGTCAGTAGATACTGCTGTTCACTCTTTAAATCATTGACTTCCACATTACTGGAGGGCTGTTCATAATCCATTTCCTGTACCAAAGATGGTCCAGTGCCTAGTGTTACATTGTTAAAAGGATTTAATTTTGTTTGGATGTTTAACAGGGAATCTCATAAATACCTCAGTGAGGAAAAGTCACACACTTAAAAAAATGGGTGAAAACTGGTGTTCTGTTCTTCAGCGGCAGAGATCTGCATCCAGCTGGCACACCAGTGTGTAGATTTGTGTGTGTTTTGAAAAGAATAAAAAGAAAATATCAAATATGCATGGTGCTCATAGTACAGAAATATTTAATTCCATGCTTTGAACCTCAATAGCAATGTTTAACCTGCTAGCTAACATTAATCTGCTTGATGTAATATCTGAGAAACCGGTGTAATCTCTTTATGTAGAAAATAATTAGCTTTTTGAAGTAAGTTGATTTATAAACTAAAAAGCAATTCCAGTAACAGTGTTTAAATATGATACTCCAAATCTCTTTATTTTGCATCTGGTACTTTTTTGTGTGCATTAGTAGAAGATGCTGTTGTATGATGGCTTTGTTTTGAGGTGGAAAGGGGTTTGCCTTTATTTCCCTTCTCTTTCCAAGTTAATGTTCTTCCATTCCCGTAGAATGGTGTCTTTCTTTTTTCCCTTCCTCCACTTTAATTGGGCTGGCAAGTTACTGGTTATCGCTCTGCTCAGGAAGCTTTGATCATTCAGGAAACTTAAACTTCTGTACAGAAAGGAAGTCTAAAGCCCTTTTAATGGGCTTGTGAAGGGGAATAGTTTTTTATTAAAGAGAATTTAAAAAAATTATTTTTTCTCTTATTACCACAGAAATCAAATACCAGTAAAATTGCTTTACACAGGTGGTCTAGAATCTGGTTAGAAAAGTCAGTCACTGGTGCTGTTGCTGGGTTTCTTTATGAATAGCATCTGGCTTTCTGCAATGGATACCTCTTGTTCAGTGGCTTAATAGACATGCTGTATGGTAGGAAGAGCTGACGGGGCTGACTGGGATGGGGTCAGCTCGAAATCCTTCTCTTCCTCTTCCTTTACCTGATTGAAATGGTTTTCACATGGTACTTCCTCTCTGTACCCTTGTTTTTAGTGTATGGATAGGAACTGTGGAAAACAGCAAGCCTGAAACTGCAGCTCTGATAATAAAACTAGAAACTTGTTATGGTCAGTTGTTTGTCTTTTTTTTGGTGGACTTACCCTTGCAGTGTATTTGGCCTCCTCATGATATGCTGAACACCTTCTTTAGCCTAAGGTGAGGATCGGTCTCTTCTCCTAAGTAACAACTGACAGGACAAGAGGAAATTACTTCAAGTTGCACCAGGGGAGGTTCTGATTGGATATTAGGAACAATTTATTCACTCAGAGAGCAGGTCAAGCATTAGAACAGGCTACCCAGTGAGTTGGTGGAGTCACCATCCCTGGAAGTGTTCAAAAGGTGCATAGATGTGGTGCTTGGGGCCATGGTTTAGTGGTTAGCATGGCAGTAGTGCTAGGTAAACTGTTGGACTCTATGATATCAGGGGTCTTTTCCAACCTTAACTATTCTATGATTCCATTGTTGACCTTTATTCAGATATTCTCTCACCTCTAATCTTGGTGTACTCCTACTTCCAAGAAGAAGAAAACATATATTTTTCATCCCTCTTGTATCCAGTTTGTCCTTGAATATCAAACATGGGGAACATAAAAGAAGCAATAAGAAAGACAGACATTGTGTTGAAGTATCTGAACTGTAGGCACGTGTGTGGTATTTATGACTAAATCTGCTAAATGAATAAAGAGCATAAAGTGTAGGTTATTATTACTGTACTGTATTGCTTAGCCTCCTTAGATTTGAAGGTTTCTGTTTTTTTTTCTTCTCCTTTAAATCATTTTCTGTGTGCACATCCTAATGTGGGCAAGAATGTGTCTCAGTAATTAAAGCTGAAATACTGTCTGGTCAGCCCTGTTAATACATACACCTCGTGACTGTGTGTCTGAAGGAAAAGTGTGCATCTATTACATCTGAATTCCTGTCAGATGCCTTATTGTTCGTAGACAGAAGCTCATCTCAGAAAATCAGCAGTAAATTCTTGGGTCAGTTGCACTTTATCAGTTTCCTTGCTTTTCTTCTGGCATCACCAAATCAGAATCTTTTTTGGAGAGCAGCATTTTTTTTGGACCTAGAATGGCTGCTTGGAGGTGAACTGGATTAATTTTAGGAACCAAGTGTCCCTGAGGTTGGAGAATTGTACCTCCAAGTGCTTTATTTTCTGCACTTATCTTTCATGAGTATAGAGGGAAAGATGGCAACAGCATCCACATTGTCAGGCTAAACAGCGGGGCTAACCCTGGTTAGAGCCTTGCTGCATTGAGAGTCTCTGAATAACAGCTTTCAGTTATGTTTTTGTCGCATAGATATTGCTGGGGCTGCTAGGCAGAATCGGCACAAAGCCCCTGGCTGGTCTTGGTCAGCACAAAAGCAAACAGTTAATTCTGTTTTCTCTTCTGCATGCTCTTAAAACTCAGGAAGATGCTCTAGAGATAAGGACAATAACTCTGAAGAGTTATTTGACATGTGATGCTTATATGCGTATCTTTATGGTATCATGCAGTGTTTCATGGAGACATACAGGTTTGGAGTTTCCAGTTGAGGAGAAAATGAAACACAGAAGTCAAACTCAACTCTTCGTTTCATTTACACACACTGTTGCCGGAGTGTCTCAATCTGGGCCTGCTAGGTGCATGAAAATCAACTGAGGTGCATATGAGCAATCTGCCACAGAAATAATTGATCCCTGTGCCCTTAGAAGCTTAGGACTGTGACACTCATTTGACACCTATTGAGACACTTAAGTATCTGATTTGTTATGAAGAGTTAAGCTTTTGTAGCGTAAGGCTATGAACGCTTCAGAATTTTAAGTCATTTCTTATCTGTGTCTTTCTTCCTGTCTTTCTTGGCTCTTGGTTAATTCCCCACCACCTATAGTATGAGCACTTAAAGGCTCAAGTATAAAAAACCAGAGCCTGCAAGAGTGTCTGTTCTTCTAAAAATGAGAACAAAATTCTCTTGTGTGTCTGTATGTGCAGTGTCTCACACAGTACTTGTGTTTGAAACAGTGTTGCTATGCTAAGCCTTCCTTATAGTTTTTAAAATATGGTGTAAATTTGTACTGTTTTTTTTTTCTTTCTTAATTGAACTAAAAGCTGTGGTCTGGTGCTTAACTGTTCTGTTTTGCAAATTGGCATGATTCTCCAGAGTCAAATACAGACTGTCTGTTTTTATTTTCTGTAAATGTGCAAATTATAATATTTTACAGTTTCTAGCTGGGAAGTATGCTATTAATCATAAATGCCGTTTGATCAAAGGTAAGCAGTTCAGTGTTGCTTAAAAATTAATACAGATTGCATTCTCTTCCCCTCTGAAGTGGAAGAGTGCTGCTGGTGTTGCACAGAAGATAAGCCAGGCATCAGAGTTGGAATTCATAACGCCTGACACACTCTTCAGTTTTCAGTGTTGCTTTGTTAATAAAAGTGGTTTTGTTTCACGGCACTGGTGTTGCACTAAGGTGAGGTAGCTCTGCTCTCCTTCTTTAAAGGAAAGATGTGCATATACCTCTTGTCTTCCTCATCTCAGCACCTAAAGTTAGAGAATATACATGTAAAAGGTTTTTAGAAGAACTGAAGCAGTGTTTTATCTTGTGTGAACCACAGTTTTACAAGACAAGCTTTTGAAAAGCTCTGGTTAAAGACAAAAGTAATCACTCCTGCCAGACTTTCAAGCCGCTGAACTTGAGAAAAGCAATGTAGTCTTATTTGCATGGAGGAGTGAGAGGATCAATACTGAATAATTTGAAACAAGTATCTTCAATTATTCTTTATTAGCATGCTATCTTAGTTTTTTAGGTTGTGGTCTACATTTCTATTAAAAAATGAGGAAAAATGAGCCACTTCTAACTGTTGAAAAAGTGTTAAGATGAAAAGTATTCAAGGATAATCAGATAGCAATCTGAGTTGGCATATATAGGGCATAGCTGTTCTAGAAGCTTCTTTTAAACAGATCCAGTAAAGACGAATTCAGTGTGTTGTGGTAATGTGCCTCTGAGTAAAGATGAAGCTTTTATGCTGAAGCTTGAGAGCTTGCTAAAAGAAAATCAACATCTCATGGACCTTCACTTGTTTGTATATGCCAATGCCCTACTGTCTCACATGGTCATCTTCTTCATGAGCTTGATAAAGATCTGATAGGAGACTCTTAAATCTTATCCACACTAGCAGAATTAAGCCATTTTCAAAACCTGTTTAATTTAACACAGTTTTAAATCCACGGTCTTAAGTTAACAAGCCCTCAGCCTTGCTGCCAGGTTCTGTAATCCTCTTAGATCTTCGGTCTAAACAGGGCAGGGATAGTCAATCAGTAGATGAACAAATAATCTTTCAGAAGACATAGAGGTCTTCTAGAAATAAGCATTGCTATCTACAGTGAGTTTTGAATGGTTAAGAAGTGCTGATCTGAACTTCTGTTGAGTGTAGGACACACTACTACAGTACCTGCAACTTGAGGAAAAAGGTAAAAGTTTTAAAAGTTTGTTTTGTTAGGGAGTGGAATAGAGGAATTTTTAAATTGCATTAAATCCCAGTTTGCAGCCCAGTAAAATTAGGGTAAATTTTAAATATTCAGTGAGGTAAACAAAAACAAGTTTTTGTTTCCTTACCATTATGCATATGCAGATTAAAAGCTTCTTTGTGGTTGTCTCACAAGCTATCTTTCAAAATCTTTCAGGCAATCAGTAGTCTGTGGACCAGAGTTTAAAAACATTAATGCAGATAATGTGTTTTGGCCAGTACTGCAGTCTGCATATTACTTTTGGTCAGGTTTGGCTCTCCTACCCCTATTGAACTTAAGCTGTGTCTGTCCCCTGAGCAGAGCTCCTGAGGTAGTGGAGCTGGAGGAAGGAAAAATCTAGTTTATAGTGGAAGAATTCATCCTGACACGAGGATCACCGCCAGATGTGTTCACACAGCACCAGAGTAGAAGCAGAGGAAGTGACTGGGGGGGACAAGCCAGGTCTAGGAGATGCCTAGGGTGACCCTGCATTGAGAGAGGGCAGTAGAAGAGCTGAGCACTCAACAGGTTTGAGGCATGAAAGCAATCACTCATCTCCTTGAAAGGATGGGAGGTGTCTGGGAGGAGATAACTGAAAAGCAGAGAAACTGCAATACTGGTGAGTGATAAATACCTGAAAAGTCAAGTAATAAGGCGGTGGAGCCATACTGAGTTATGGACTGTTTGATAGATGAGAAATTGGTTGGATGGTCGTATCCAGGGGGTAGTGTTCAACAGCTTGATGACCAGATGGAAATTGTTGAGGAGTGGTGTCCCTCGGGTCTGTACTGGGACCAGTGCTGTCTTCTGCCTGTGGCCATAACTGGTGAATGAGATCTCCCTGTCCTTAGCTTGTGCCCTCCTGCCCTTGTGTTTTCTCTTTCCTATCCCACCAGACAAGGGTGGGGGAGGAGGGGAAATGAGTGGCCAACTGCGTGGGTTTTGGCCCGCTGGGAGGCTAAACCACAACAAAGGTAATTGAGCCTTTGGTTCAATATTTAACATACTGTGAAGATCAGTACTGGTGATTGTAGTGGTTTAATCATGTAGACTTTTGGCCCCTTTTCTACACCTGCAGTTTTTCAGTTCTGTGAAAATAGAATATCCACTGGAAAAAGGATTGAAACACAACTACCCACATCCAAGGCAAGTGTTTGGGTTATCAGGCCAGAGAATTGTTTTGCTGTCCCCTTCAGTGCTGTAACAGAGGTTGAGGAGAATCCGTGCCAAGACACCTGTGGTTTGGTGATTGGATCTCATGCCATGTTGGATCATGTATTGCAGGTACTAATGGCAGTTGTTATGGAAGTAGCACCTTTTTTTTTATTCTTCCCATAATCTCCTTCTTTGTGCCCCTAATGAAATATTTGGTGAGATAAAATAATTCTGATTGTATATTTTTATCTAGAAAGTACAAAATTAAATATGGTTTGAATTGTGGTTTTTCTCTGTTTTCTGACTGTCAGATAGGGAATAACATTTGTTGTTTGTGTTGGCTTAGCTGTGATGTTTCTTTTCTCATTTTCTTCTGTAACGTAAAGATGAGATTAACCTAGGAGAAACCAGTTTGTTTCTGACTTCTGTTTTTAATGAGAAAATAATATCTCTTGAGGAGAACTTTCACATGTTGGAACATTATTGTTTTGAAAGAAACGAATATCTATCAAAGCATAAGTTTTGTCAGAAGTTAAATCACTTTTTAAAAGAGAGCTTTAAAAGCATATGTAACTTTGAATATTAGATTTCAAATGAGCTATGTCTCCATGATCTTGTGTGGTTTCTGTGTCTGCTATTGAATTTGAAGGAAAAAACTAACAAAAATAGTAATTTCAGTGTAATGTTGTTCCCTCAATAATAACCAGCAAATTGCAGTGAAATGTATGTTTCTAGCCTTTTGTTTTTTTCAATTCAGTGTTCTTCTCTTAATAAGAAATGAGTGTCAGGTATGTTCTCTCTAGATGGTAGGAAAATTATTTAATTTTGTGTGCTTTGTGGTACTGTAAATTTTCTTCATAGTAGCTTGTTTGAGTTTGTGTTCCGGGTTTGTGCTGGTAACAGTATTGATAACACAGGGATGTTTTCTGTATTGCTGAGCAGCGCTTACACAGTCAAGGCCTTTTCTGCTACTCACACCACTGCACCAGCAAGTAGGCTGGGGGTGACCAAGAAGCTGGGAAGGGGACACAGCAGGACAGCTGACCCCACATGACCAAAGGGATGTTCCATGCTGAGCACAAAAATCTAGGGGAAGAAGAAGGAAAGAGGAGAGTTTGAGGTGACGGCTTTTGTCTTCCCAAGTAGCCATTAGGTGTGATGGAGAACTGCTTACCTAGAGATGGCTGAACACCGACCTACCAGTCGGAAGGACTGAATGAATTCTTTTTTTCCATTTTGCTTGTGCATGTGGCTTTTAGCTTTATTTACTGAACTGTCATTATTACCTCAACCAGTGAGTTTGCTGACTTTTACCTTTGTGATTCTTTCCCCTACCCACCAGGGACGTGGGGGAAAGTGAGTGAGTGCATGGCTGTATGGGGCTTAGTTGCCAGCTGGGGCTAAATCACAGAATGTTACAGCACAGAGTGTTTGAAAGCCTGAGTAATGAATCTGTATTTACAAAGAAACACTGAGCATCCTTTGTTTCCTTTTTTTAAAATAACAAAATAGTACCACAGTCTTCTACCTTCAAGGGGAGAACAACTGAGGCTGTACAAATGTTGTATTATTGAGAAGTAAAAGTACGTACTCATATCATAGCTCTAGATGAAGACTAACTACTCAACTTGACGCATGCAGATGAGAGCATAAAAGGAACTGTAATGTGCTATATAAAATGTTGGCACAAGAAAGCTGAACTGCTGGTGTGTAGAAATCATCCCTTTGTTCTTTTTCCATGTTCTTCATTTACTCTGCAATATTTCAAAGAAAAAGCAAGCCTGGGATTTTTTTGGGTGTATCTTCCTCTTTTTATAATAAAATTACTTTTTTATGTGAAGTTGTGCTGGAAGCTTTACTGAAGTGAATTATCCTCAGATGGACAAGACCATTAAATGCTAAGCCTATCCACTAGCATTTTTCTGTGTGTGCTTTTAGCACTTGGATTTTTTAGTTTGTAAGGATAGCACTGTAATGAAATGTGCCACCAAGGCATACGAGAACTGCTGTGACTGTCAAAACCTAAATGTAGCCTCTAGCACTTCAACAGTAACTTTTAGTAAGCTGTTCACCTGTCTCTTAATCTAGTATGTTGCTGAGATGAGAGAGAACTGTTAATAAGTAGCAGAGTCTTCGTGAGTATAGGCTTGGAAAGAGTGGATTTAATGATTTAATAGATGCCTTACCCCACACTTGCTCTTGTTGGTGGCAATATCTAAAACTTCTGATACAATACAGTTAAAAGAGAGGTACAAAAAAGTGAAACTTCAAATCGGGCCCAAAAGCATGAAACAGCCATAGCTGAAGATTGTCTGTAGAGTGACTGCTGCATTGTAGGGCAGATGTTATCAAATCACTTATATATTAAGCAGATCTTCACTCACAGTGAGAAAAGTATTTCTGTGGAGTTTTTAAACTTTGAGGGGTTTTGCTTGTATCTTCTTTTGCTTTCTAAAAACATCTCAATGACTTCAGAGGGCACAGGTGTAAGAAAACAAATTTTAAATTAATGCCTGAAGATACTTAGATTAGTCTGAATTTCCCAAAGGAGAGACAGTGTATGTGATTTATTCAAATAGAAGGTAGAAGAGAAGGATGTCAGCATGCTGACTGGGTGAACAGGAGTTGCCTCTACTCACCTTCCCATCTTAGTTTTAAGATAACATACATATGCTTTCAGATACGGTGTTTGTATTCAACACTAGTTTTTGGGTTCAGTATGCACAATTGACTTAAAGCCTATTTTATTATGAACCTTTTAAAAATCAGTACTGAATAATATAAAATAATGTGAGATTAAATATTCATTGGCAGAGAAGATATTCTATGCTATTATTTAGCTTCCTTACAAATTGTGTGGGAGGGAAATCCCTCAACCGGAAAACCTAATGTGTGAGGCACTTGGAGAGCTTAGGATTCTAGGCCACCGTAGAAATTGCTTCAGTTAGTAATATTTCTGGCTAGGGAATTGTTTGGGAAACGACTGAGAAATGAGCTGTAAGCTCTTCTGTAGTTCATGCCCTTAAATTATTCTAGAGTGTGTCAGCAATTGACTATGCATATTGCTGTCTTCATCTTGAATGGAATGGTCTCATTCATAAGTTAATATGTAGATATAAAAGCCTGGAACAGTAGGATAAATTGTATTCTTAAGTGGTATAAATAGGGGAAAAGCCATTGGTTTCATCAACATCTCAGATCTGTGTTACATCGTAACACACAACCTAAATATGGCTCTTAAAAATATATGACTGAATAGTAGCAGGAAAGTGTTCATTTCTGCAGTGGCAAAGTAAATAATTTGTGTTTTCTGTAAGTGTATAAGTGAAGACAGTGAAAACTAGTTTCAGCGTACACATTATTGTACATAGCTTTGAAAAGGCACAATAAGGTATTATCAAACAAGAATTTTTGTTTTCTTGCTAGCAGTTCACTTGGTGGACAAACTTAGGGCAAGTTATATTTCTTTATAAAAGAGGTGATGGAAGTATTCCTAGATTTTTATGGGGAAGAGGGACAAAAGACTAGACATAGAAATTAGGTTAACCTAAGACCAATCTGCATTTTAAGTCACCATTTTTTTCCTGGTGCTTTGGGGTTTTTTTGCCATCGGATTCTCCCTTGAGTCTGAGCTATTAATAGAAAGGTTAATTTATGATTATCAAAATACTTCATAAAATGTGTTTAATGAATTGGATTACTATTTAGCTCTTGTTTCCAGCAGGTGGGGAGATGAGGCCTGTAACTCTCAACAAGTGCCTTTGAGTGGAATGAAAAGACTTTGTTCGGCTGATTCAGAAGGCTCTCTGTCGTAGTCAAGATGTATTTGACATGCCACATTTTTGATTTTAACTTTTCTTCTCTGCTAAGCTTTCTTATGAGAGTAGTTAATCTTACTGTCCACTGCATTAAGTATCACAAGCAGTGAAAACAATGTGCTGTTTTCAGAGGTATGATGGAAACCCATTATTTCCTTTCAAACAAATAGGTTGTACTAGACAGTTGTTTTCACTTCGGTGTGTGTGTAAAGGTGGAGGCACAGCAAAACTGTCAGTGTACTCCTGTATTTATTAGTCAGTGTGTTCATACCTTTGTAAGTTTTGGAACATTTATATGTTCAACTAATGTTATGTATACAAGGTACCTTTCAATACATTATCTGTCCTATTTCCTACCATACTGGCAGTTTTCTCCCATGCTTTGCTTTTACATATGTGTAGGGACCTTTCTGCTGTTAGACCTTGTGGTTGGGTTTTTATATGGGACCTTTTCTTCTTGCGTTCTTTCACTGTTTGAGAAACCAATATCGATGAATCACCATCTGTGGTGTACTCTTTGCTTTGGTAAGTTCAAGTACACATGTTGCAGTTTGTTTTTTGAGCCAATCATGAAATACTGTGTTCTGAAATTAGGTAGTTTGGCCTATTTATTTTTATTTCATGGTCAAATGAAAAGATAAATACTAAGCAAAGTTAATTTTTGTCCAGTGCTGTATCCAACAAACTCTGTCCTGGTGGCCGTATGATATAGTTCTGTTTATTCATGGTTAAGGTTGTTTCTTTTTTTCTTTTTTGTCTCTGTTTATGAGTTTGTTTTTGTTTTTCTTTGCTGATGAACTCTTACTTTTAAAAAGAAAGGCAAAGTAAACATACTACTTTGGGGGGTGGAAATGCATCAACTCCAACTAAACTTACTGAATGAGATGACCTTGTGTCACAGCTCTGAAATGTGTCTAACTATTAATTCAGTTCAGGTTCTTGTGGTCAGGGTTGCTCTCTAGCCCAGTCATATAAAAATACAGCAGTGCATGAATTTGATAAAATTTGTACCTTGGAAGAGAGAGTTTTCTAGGTAATCTGTGGAGTTTTTGTAGCTTGTTGTAGTCTTAGGTGGAGTTGTACATTATGGAAAGGAAAGACTGACCAGAAACACTTGGGAAAATCTGAACATTCAAGGATCAATTCAGAAACTTCATTTTTTCCCCTCAATAATAAAGTGCATTAGTGAATGCTATCTTGTGGTTAAAACTGTGAGATGTTGTTAAGTTCCAGCTCTTAAGATGAATGACATTGGGCAAAGCACTTAGTCTCTGTCTGAGCTGAATTGTGATCTTTGACAGGTTTATCTGTGGCAATTTAAACTGTTATCGCTTCTACGTTCTGCTGAAGGTTACTGACAAAGTCGGTTTAGGCTAATCGTCAGGTTATGAACTGTGTCTGCTGATGAGCTAGCACATGGGTCTTCCTGTTGCCCTTGCCAAATGGACAACAATCTTAAGCAGGAAAGTGGAGTAGAAATAAAGGCAGTAACATTTTAGATGTTATTATTCTAGAGGGTGAATGAGTCATTAGTTCTTCATCTGTGAAATTAATAAAATACCTTTTTCTTTCTTTTATTCTGTTTTAAAGAACTTTGTCCACTGCTTATTTACTGTGTACCTAAGATTGAGGGGGGTCAGAAATCATCAAGTGCTGGATATAGAGTTTGGAATGAGGGAACATCTAGCTACCCTAAAAGAGAAATAATGTGTTTCTTTAGCTTATGCAATTAAATCTCTCAATTGCTGTATTTAAAGAAAGCTTGCTGAAGTAAATTATTTTTCATTCATTAAATAGTGAAATGTGCTTTCTTTTGTGCTAAATTTATAGCCAAAAAATGCTATGCCCAAAATATGTGTAAAAGTACAGTTTTACATAAACAGGTGTTTGTTACTGAATTTATAAATTACTGGTTGTAATAATGGACTTGCATTGCTAAAGCAATTAACTAGCTGTAGCAAACAGAGGTAGAGCTGGTTTGTTGACATGATTTTTCTACTTATTTTGAGGCCTAGTTTGATTTTTTTTTTTTTTTTTTTTAATAAATATTTGTTCAAGTAGTGAGTGGCGCAGATCTGGTTTTTACTGGGTATTTGCCACTCAAAAAGCCGTGCGTGGCTCTTCCTGTTTTCTAGTGGAATAATGTATCATTTGCATACTTAGAAAGCATTTAGGTTCTAACATGTTTAGGTGGTCTTTGTGAGGGTAAGAGATAAGGAATCTCGGACATGGAAGTACTGCATATTGATGGTGTTTATGCTAGAATACTGTGTGGTATTTTTCAGATTATGTATGTTGCTCTTGAACTCTGTAACACAAGAATTAAGGTTACTTTCTCATAAAAGAGCTTTTAAAGATTGTATCTATGCACTTGTTGAAATGGCTATCATTGCACTGATGAAACAGAATGAACTGGAGTTTTCCAGTGGCAATCAGAGTTTTAAAAGACCGTAAGAAAGTCTGGGCAAGATTGGTTACAAAACCACTGTGGATTATAGCAATATAAATCAGATGTTTTTAGCATAAATGATGTTAATTGTACTGTTTGTGATTTTTATTACTGTGTAATTATTATACATTCAGTAAACAGAAGAGAGTCTTATTCTAGCTGTATGCATACAGCGTTACTAATGTGCACTTACTTGAGTATTCACCTAAGAAAGTTATTGTTAAACTAACATACAGTTTTGTCTTTAGCCTTTTTCATGTGCAGTCCTTGATTACTTACATTCTGTCTTCTTACCATACAGTCTTTAAAATCTTAAGTGTGTTTTGATTTCCTCTGTTTAGATCACTAAAGCCTTCATGTGTCACATGGGAAGTACACAGTAAATCACTGCTGAGTATGCTATTGATTAAGTACAATACCTTACAGTAGTAGTAAACATTATAAAACAGGGATGACCCAAGTTTCAACATTTTTTTTTTGTATAATACATAATAGAAGAGAATCAAACTTCTCTGCCTGGTTAATTTGTTGATCTTTTTAGGAATCCAGCTGTCTGAATTTTTTAAGTGTTTCCGAAGATATGTGGTAGATAGACAGGTTTCTTCTAACCGGTTTGCTGCCTTTTGTACAAATAGGATTGTTTTTCTGTGGAATGGTGCTTTTTTGAAGGCTAGATATTGTGAAATTAATTAGTAATAAGCATGATTTACACACAGAGCTTGGTTTTGGGCTAGTTAATACAGTCTGGAGATTTAATACTGAAAGTTTCTTTCCTGTGGAACAGAAAGAGTTGAAATAACCAATAGTGTACATTACCATGTTGTAAAAATTCTGTACTATAGAATTTCCTACAAATGAGGTATACATCATTTCAGAGTATGGTGTAAAGATGCTATCAAATTTTGCTCAAGTGATCGAAGAAAGCACAAGAAGCATTATGCCCTGACACTGCTAATAATCAAGATGGGTTAAATTCAGGAGTTTGAAGTCGTATTTGAATTCTAACTAGTAGCATCTTATGGTATTAGGAGTAGCTACAAACATCCAAAATAGGAACAAGAGGAAATGTTTTGAGTTGCTTTAGGCAAATTGTGATACAGAAAATGTAAACTATGAGCTATGTCACCCAATATTTTTGTTTAAACTGAGAGTGCTTTTTTTTAAGCCAGTTGCTTCTTTAAGTAAAGCCCCTAAATTGGAAATTTCTAATGAAAACCTTTTCAACAACCCCAATATTTGACTACATTTTTAAGGTAAATTTCAATTTTGAATTAAGAACTTTTAAAAGGAAGGGGTTTTTTTCTTCAAATCTATTCTTCCTTCTTCATTGAAACATGTACCGCCTATGATCTGTATGCTTCATCTTGTCCTTCAAAAGTAGATTTGTTTCCTAAGTGCTGAGGACTTCCAGCAGGCAAATCTGAAGTAGGCTGACTACTTTTTTTTAGGTTCTTCTAAGTTTCAGTTTGTTAATTATCATAAAAGTCCTGACATAATACATTTTATTTTTACTTCTGCCTAGTGGTTTGCTTCAAAAAAGTACCTGTGAGTTATTAAAGGAATAAAGCAAACTGAAATGAGTTCTGTCATTTTCCAGTTCTTCTTAGTTAGACATTCCTGTGGTTTTAGTTTACATTATTTGTCCTCTGGTGGTAACCCAAAGCCTTTTGTTAGAGGTAATTACAATAGATGTGATGCTTTAAGGAGACAGCAGCATTAACTGTTTATAGTTCTTGCAATTTAAAAATCGAGTGCAGTTCAAATCACACTAAATATGATTAGAATTACTGTTTGTCTGCTAGATTGTGCATATGTTGCCTTCGCATGTGGGGTTTTCCAGAAGAAAAATTAATAATTCTTTTTCTTAAAAAGAAAATGTTTTTGATTGGTGGCAATCACAATATGTAAGCTGTGTCAACTTGTAAAAGCGGCAATTTCATCCTCCCTCATCTCTATGCTGGAAAAAGGACAAAAAACTTATTTTTTTTTTTTTTTCTAGCTAGGTAGATTTGTCTTTAGTTGCAAAAAGGGATATACTCACCCCCTGAACCTTCTTACTACACATCCGCTACATTGTTTTGCAAGCATTTGGGCCTGAGCACATCTAATCCCAAATGTTCACACATAAACGTAAAACTTGAGACCGTCATTGTCAAATGTAATTTTGCCTTGGTTCCTATTAATCTGAATGAGACAGTGTCCTCAAAGAGAGTGACTCAGGTTGTTGTATTGCAACATTAAAATGCTGAACAGTTTTCCAGAAAGAAAACTCACAGTAGAGCAGGTTTCTGTGCAGCTTGCAGCTGGGCTGTAGAGGAGATGCACGCTTAGGCTGCTAACTGCTTCTCCTCTGAAGTGGCTGGAGCTTTTTCACTGGTGCATCTAAAAAAGATTAAAGCTGTTCTCATGTTGAGTTTCAGTGAGTATGTAGGAGGAGGCTATTTGAATTTTTCCCTTGAAGACAGTAGTTCAAATGCTCCTGCTGGAATGGGAATTGGTCCCCTTTTAACTCATGCTGTTATTTGTTGCCCTCTGATTGAAGAGTAAGATGGTAAATATTGCTCATCCCAGCAGGCAGCTGGAAGGCAGTCAAGAAGAGTAGCTCTACTAAACTGCCAAGGGTTCCAGCCTGAGGAATGAGGAGCCAGTTGGCAAGGCTGTAAATGATTTGGACTGATCTTTGCATGTATGGTCAGACTTTTGGCTTGCAAAAGTGGAGTTGTTCTGAATTGAGAGATGCCCATTTTAAATCCCAGTGTTAGCTTCAGCAGCAGGAACCAGCTAACGCTAGTGACTGGTACGGTGACTGGCAACTGGGTTATTAAGTGGGATTGAAAAAAGCAGAAAGGTGTGAGGATAAAAAATGAAATATTGTGTTCAACTATATCAGGTGTCCTTTTGTAAGAGAGGCCTTTGATGTTCCACAGCAGTTCGATGTGATGTGAACAGAACTCGTTCTGTTCTGATTTGACATGATGTTGTAATGTTTCCAGTGACAGTATTTGTTACATGAGACTGCAAAGTTTTGGAGCCACAGAACTATAAATAAAAGGAAAAGGGGAAACAGAGACTTCATTTTTCTTGCTAGTGTGTAGCACAGACACAGGGAGAAATACATGGTGAACTAAAACAAAAAGGAGATGAAACATTCTCCTTGAGAAACTGGCTGCTCGTGGCTTGGATGAGCACACCTTTGGCTGGATCAAAAACTGGTTGGATGGCCGAGTCCAGAGGGTTGTGCTCAATGGAGTCAAGTCTGGTTGGCGGCCGGTCACAAGCGGTGTCCCTCAGGGGTCAGTGCTGGGGCCTCTCCTGTTCAACATCTTTATTGATGACTTGGATGAGGGGATAGAGTGCACCCTTAGTAAGTTTGCAGATGACACTAAGCTGGGTGGGANCAGTTTAGGAAGGACATTGAGCTACTAGAGAGGGTGCAGAGAAGGGCAACTAAGCTAGTCAGGGGTCTGGAAAACAGGCCTTATGAGGAGAGGCTTAGGGAGCTGGGGTTGTTTAGCCTGGAGAAGAGGAGGCTGAGGGGAGACCTTATCGCTCTCTTCAGCTACTTGAAAGGCCATTCTAGGGAGGCGGGTGTTGGCCTCTTCTCCCTTGTGACTAGTGACAGGACTAGAGGGAATGGGCTTAAGCTGAGCCAGGGTAGGTTTAGATTAGATATTAGGAAGAATTTCTTCACTGAAAGAGTGGTTAGATATTGGAATAGGCTGCCCAGGGAGGTGGTGGAGTCACTATCCCTGGAGGTTTTTAAGAAGAGGATAGATGTGTTTCTTCAGGGGATGATTTAGGGGTAAGAGTAGTGTAGGGCTATCGGTTGGACTAGATGATCTTGAGGGTCCTTTCCAACTGTAATGATTCTGTGATTTCTCCCTCCTGGTGTTGCTGGTTCACAGTAGATGGGCGTAATATTTAATCTTTTCAGTGTCTCCTCATCCACATCTTCCATACACTTTTTGGTTTTGGCAGTGATTTAAATTGTGCCTTTCTAAGTGGGTTGACTAAACTGTCGGTGTGAACAGTGTTGTTAATAATGTTTTCTATCCTTTTTGTAACAGTAAGATTTTTGTAACAGTTTGCATGTAATGTTGATTTTTAAAAAGGATTACTCAAACCACTTCTCTTAATCTTTGTATTCCCACTCTATATACTTCTGAGAGTTACATTTGCTTAGCAAGGTATATTTTAATATGTAGGATAGTATAAAATGCTGAGTTTTTGCAGCTGCCTGTAATCTTTGGGTGTTTTTGTATTTTATTACTAAGGTCTTTGCTACTCTTACGACAAAGAACGGTGGTCAAGGAAAATTATATTAGTCTGTATTGCTGCCTGTGAAAATGCCATTATTGTATAGTAGTTGAGGAAATAGAGGAGCATTTGTATTTTAGACAAATATTGAAATATTTTTAAAATATAAAAAATAAATTAAAAATGTTAAAATATTAAAATGATTCTTTTCAGGTGCTTTTTTAAAGAAACACACTGTACCTCTGTACACATGAGGGGTGATTGTTACAAAAGTCCAGTCTCTGCTAATGCTGGCTGAGTTGTATCGGTGTCTTATGGAAGTGGGAGCTTTGCCTTTCTTCTGCAGTGCCAGTATGGCAGAAGTAGCAGTAACAACAGTGTGAACATGTTGTGAAAACTCTGTTAGTGTAGATAAGGGTTATGGCTCTACTAAATAAATTCAGAGTTCCTGTGGAAAGGTGTCTGTGAAGAACAAATACAGATTTGTCTGGGATGAGCAGGGGATAAACCCCTTTTCCATTACAGATGCATGATGAAATGCTGATGAAGATACAGGAGCAGTGAGAAAGAAGAAATAATTAAAGAAGGGAAAAATCCTGAAATTCTGTATTTTAATGTGGCATTTTATTGTGTCTGTACTCAGTTCACTAAGTTGCTAACTACTTTTGGTAAGTTTACGGGTAAAAACTTTCAGATTACATGAGAGTACAACAGGAATATTTGTCTCTGAACATTCTTCCCAGGTCTTAATGATTTCATTTTCTATTCCCCCTCCCC
>VWZX01000310.1:0-70311 GCA_013399015.1 Galbula dea | reverse complement strand
GAGGGTGCCAGAGCACTGGCACAGACTGTCCAGAGAGATTGGGGAGTCTCCTTCTATGGAGATATTGAAACCCCATCTGGATGTGCTTCTGTGTGAGCTGGTCTAGGGAATCCTGCTGTGGCAGGGGGGTTGGACTAGATGATCTTTCGAGGTCCCTTCCAACTCCTAATATTCTTTGATTCTTTGTGATCTCCAACTAGATCAGGTTGCTCACAGCCTTAAGGTCCAACCTGACCAGGAATGGTTCCAGAGATGAGGCATCCACCTCTGAACAACCTGGGACAGTGTCTCACCATCTTTGTTGTGAACAATTTCTTCCTTATATCCAGTCTAATTCTCCCTCCATTAGTTTAAAACCACTACCTTACCTAGGTGAAAGAGAACTAGTGGACTTCATACGTATGGTCAGAAACTTCTGTGGAAGTAAGTAACAGATTTTATGGAAAACATTCAGATGAAAGACAAAATTATTGTGGGCAGCTGTACTGTAAATTTTGTAGTTTTTAAAAGAATTGATTAATCACCATACAGATACACATTTGCATTCTGAAAGATTAATTTCAGCTTTTTAGGTATGTTAAAGAAGAGAAAATACACAGGAACATGCCAAAAGGCAGCAAGATGTATTTTTTTCCCTCTCTTATGTTCATATACTTCCCTCATTCAAAATGGCAGTACATCTGTATCTCAGATTCTGGATGTTTTTTGTGTTGGTTTGGTTTGGTTTGGTTTGGTTTTTTTATAAGTAAGAAAGCAAAGTGGCGTTACCACATACCCAGTTAGTACAGTCAAGATACCTGTGTCATTTATTGTCTTGGGAAGATGTGCTTGCAGAAGAGTTCTGTGTTACTCAGAAGCAGGCACAGAAACAATGCACTAAGAGTCAACACTTGGAAGCTGGAAATCCTGTCTGTTTGGTGTAGTCATTCTTCAGACTCATCTGAAGGTACATACAGACTCACACTGCCCTTATTTTCACTTTCCTACTGGTTTATGAAGAATACCAGTTTTCATCCTCCTATACCAATTTGCCTCAGCTTCCTCTTCGGTGCTTTTCAAGATTTTTTGCAAAAAAGCATTTTTGAAATAAAATTCTGGTTAAAAACCCCGAAAACCTCCTTGTAGAGAGTTAAATAGAAAAATTACCTCAATGCACTAACACTCTGCATACTAATCCACTTAGGCTTTGTTTTGCAAGCCCCTGAGTGCCAGCCATTGACTGTTCGACTTGGCTGCTTTGAACCTTCCACTGGGCTGCAGATTGTATGTTGTTAAGTGTAAACAATTGTACTGAATTGTTAATATTCACTTCAAGTTCGAGTCAGTTGTGAAAACTAAGATTACACTTTGCAGTTTTGATTTTCCAAACTCCTGTGTGTGTGTTTAGAAATGGCAGTAGGAAAAAGGGGAATTAGATTAAATGTTCTCCTGTATCTCAAACTCCATTTCCAAGTGTGTAGAAGGCAGTGCAGGAACAAGAGCTGCTGTAGGCTTGGGTAGGATCATATTAAGCAGACAATTTACTTCTAGCAGACTGTCGAGGGTCGAGGCTGGGCTGACCACCAACCCAATGACAGATGATTCCCCCTTACCCCCCTCACCCTCCCTCACAGGAAGGGAAAGGGGATAAGGGAGAGACAGAGAGATTTGTGGATTGGAAAATAAAACTAGAACTACTTTAATAATAACAATAATGTTAAATGAAATATATACAAATATGTACAGAACCCAATACCGAACCCAAACCCCCCTCGATGGTAACTACGTCACCACTGATACTGTGGCAGTAGGCCTCAGCAGCAGATGAGTCCGGCTCAGGGGGCTGGATCCTGGTACTGGATGCAGGAACTTAGGGATCACCGAAGCACAGGAAAACAATCTAGCAATCCAGGAGTCAGGAAAGGGAAATCTGACAAGGGAAATCAGGAATCAGAATCCCCCAAGAGAAATCCAACAAGGAAAGATCAAAGAAAAATCAAAGGAAAATCCAAGAAAAATCTAGCAGGATCCGACAAAGAAAGATCCAAGAAAAAATCTAGCAAGGGGGGACTGACCCCCAGCTTATATATTGAATATGACGTATATGGGATGGAATACTTTAGTTGGTCAGTTTGGGGTCATCTGCCCTGTCTGCTCCTCCCTGAAGGTGCAGCCTTTACCCTGCACCCCCCAACAGGAGACACAAGATTTAGCAGTGACCTTGCTCTGCATACCAATCCCTGGCAGTAAATCTAAACATTAGGCCTTATCACTGCTAGAAGCTGGCAGTGTCTGTGAAAAAATGCTGCTAGTTTCAGAAAGTGCAATTTCTTAGAGGAGCTTGAGCTAAAAAGTAAAATTACTGAACAGAATTAGTTCTGTTTTAACCCAAACCAGGACACAGACCCTCAGCTCCAGTAAAGTTTCAGCCTCTGGTGTTCACAAGCTACAGACGTTGAGCAATTCAGTATAAATCCCAGCATCTGTTAGAGCTTCCTTCAACTGCTAAATCAAAGTACAACCACTTGTTCAGCAGAGTTAGCACAGACTGCAATTTGGGGCTACCTGAATAGCTACTTATGTTGGAGCTAGTAAGAATTTGCCACATAAATAGAATTTCAATCTCTTTTTCTTATTTTTTTTTAAAATTTTTTGTTCCTGATTTTTTTCTTGTCCTCATGTGTACAGATGAGACATGAGGAGCCAAAGGAGAAGCTAAAAGCCTTTAGCTCTTTCTACACTGTCAAAGGAATTTGTTCAGCAGAGGGAAAGGCTTGAAAAGTCTTTACAGAGGAACCATAGGTACCAAACTGTCACTATGCTGCCGATTGCTATGCTTTGCTTTTTATGACACAACTTATACTTCTTTGCATGGATTTCTAACTCTTGTTCTTTATACACCCTTTAAAGCTTTAAGCTTTAAGCTCGGCATATTGTCTTTAGCACAGTGCTTTGAAGTTAGCATTTCAGTATTTTCTAAAATTGTAATTACCACATAGTCACCCAAATCTATGTGGTCCAATGTTAAATTAAAGACCACTGTGACTGACAGAGGTGGGTTGGCCACTGAACTGAAAGCTGATGCCCGCAGGTGTCTGACGTTCATTTCTTGGTCCTGCATAGGACCATAGAACTGTAGGAATAGTTCTAAACAAAATATTTGGATGATACTTGAAAAAGGCTCTTTCCTTAAAGCTGAAAATAATGATTAGCAAACCTGGATGAGTAGAGATTTTTAAAATATAAAATGAGAATTAAAAAAAAATGTTTTTAAAATGAGATAATTGGTAACCACAAATGTGGCACTTCATGGTATGGTTTAGTGGCATGGGGCTGTTGGTTGTATTTGATGATCTTAGAGGTCTTTTCCAAACTTAGTGATTCTATGTCCTATTTAGCAGAAATAGCACAAATTCTGCTTTCACTGAAGAAGTCAAATTTGCCTTAAAAGGTAATTTTAAAAGACAAGATGCAATAAATATCATAGCAATTTTTTTTCCCCAAATATCCTGTGGTTTGCTTTATCAATTTTCTGGACATAATTTCTTAAATTGTACTGTGCAGGGAAAGGCACTGTAGAATGCAGTCAGTGAAGAGTTAAAAGACATTTTGTAGTTAAGACTATAAACTTGTCTGGCAGAGGTAAGGGTACAGAAGTTAAAGAATTACTTTGTGCAATCCCGCAAAGCAAAATTGATTCAATTAAACAAATAATGAATGGCAAGTTAATAAATATATAAGGACTTGAAAGCAAGTTGTCATCTTAAATTAGGAGAACAGGCTTTCAGGAAGGTGGCTTTGGTTAACTGCCATTCAACATTTGTCTTGGCACTAAAAAAACCCAAACCAAACCAAAACTCTTAAAAGCCCCAAACAACAAAAGTTTATAGATAAAGTAGGAAATCCATCAGAAAAAATGCTGGAAACACTGTACTCCATAAGAAAACATGTGATAGTTCAGAAAAAAGCTGTAAGAGTCAATTAACACCTTAGAAATCATGGAATCATAGAATCATTATAATTGGAAAAGACCTCTGAGACCATCAAGTCCAACTGTCTTTTTTTATTAATCTCCTTCCTTTATCAAAGAAAAGGTTGACATAAAATAATAATGATCAACATATGCTTATTTCTGTAACAGTTTTTCTGCTGTACTTGGTATTCAGTCATGCTGAAGTTTAGTTGAAAAAACATAGTACCTATAGGTAAACAAATCCACACAGGAAGTAAGACATACATATTAAAGGTGAGGACAGCAAAGCTTTCGAACAACTTTCCTGATGATGAGTTAAATCCTCAAAGATTTTGGTAAATCCTGAATTTTGTATGTAAACATATCTTAGAATGTAAACACACAATGAGTTTATTTCAGAAGTTCCTGGGTGCAGTTTCTTGCTCTGCTTTAATGCAGACCTCTCTGTTGATCCTAAATGATCCCTTCTGTCCTTAAAACTGTCCACAGGAAGTCGTAGGCTGAAATCCTTCCATATAACCGAATCAAAGTTTTATTTTATATGCAAAACTAAGAAGGAAGCAATTTCTTGTAACTCTATGAAGGAAACTTCTAGCTTGTTTTGAGTCTTCTAAAAGATATTTTAAGTAAACAGTTTCCAAGAGCTGTTCTCAGCAAGTGGAGAGTGGAAGTTAACGCAGTAGGAAGCATCCTCAAGATAATCCAGTCTGTGGGCACAGACATTCACAAACTGGAAGAGTTATTTACTTCAAATGTTCAGTTGCTGTCTTGATGAAAGACGACAACAACACAGACTGCTACTGTTTCCTATAGAAGAGGTTATCATTAGAAGTAAAAAGAAAATTCAGGCAAGTAGTTCTCAGAGCAGTGTGTGGGAGATTACAGGTACTGATTAGCCATAGATTGTCTGGGTGGTAACTGTTCAAAATTGGTAATTAAAGCTTAAAGTACCAATCAACATCACAATGAGTGATGCTGTTTCAAAGACTTGTGTGGTCACTTGCAGTGGAACACTGTAAGACTTTCCATGCTTGATGAAATTCAGTGCCCACTGGTGTGATGTCTGTCCCACTACCATTCATAAGAGAAAGCTCTCTTCTGGTAGGGAGCAGAGGTGGGCCTCAAGGCTGAAACCCACCATTCAGTCTTAGTTCCAAAACCTATCTACATTGTCACTATTGGTTAGTCCTACTCAGTGTCATCATGGCTAGGATCCCTACATGAGTCTTGACCCATTGTTAGTTGTGATACAGGAATAACCTTGCCACAAAGAAAGGTAATGTGGCTTCATCCATTTTCTGGAGATGGCAGAAAGTGTTCAGGCAATGAGCTGAGGCTTTGAGATAAGTACCAAAGGAGGAGTCCAAGGCCCATGCTTGAAATCTGGTTTCCCACTCACAGTCCTCCATGCTGTTTGTGCTGGTATTAACTGACACCATCTATGTAATGTTTGTGTGGTCAGCAAGCATTGATATATCTTAGAAACCAGAAAAGATATTTGAGAAAGGGATGGAGCCCTGCTTATGTCAGTGCTGTTCACTTCAAAAGCAGAAGGACGTTAAATTAACAGCTTTCTACTTCTTAAGAAACAGCAGTCTAGTGGGAATTAAAACTGTCTTTATAATCAGCCTATCTACTCTGTGCCTTTGTTTTGGATTAGGAGCAAACTTCAGTTTCAGACTTGGCTGATTATGTGTATATTTTTAGTAACTTCCACCTGAATTTGCCAGAAAAAAGACAAATATTTACCTACTTATAAAGAGTCTGAGTACAATAAAAGAGATTGAAAAATCTGCAAAAGAGTTTCTACTGCCAAGTGTTTTGATACAGAATCATTGCATGTTAATTTAAAACTTTTCTTATCATCTCCATATATATAAAGTTTTATTTTAATATGTTCAATATTTTCAACATTCAGTATTTTAATATTTTCAGTACTGTAATGTATTCAATGCATCTACACAACTAGAAAGGATTAATTCTGTATTTTGTTAATTTCTACTTCTGTGAAAATAAATGTTTATGGCTAAAAATAAGCCAGTTTCCATTCAAAAGCTGGCAAAAAGGAACTAAAACTACTCGAAGGTAAATTTTTTGTCTGATTTTTTTTTTTACTTTTTAAATGATTGATCTTCTGATTAAGGCAGATGCAGTAGATCAGGTATGTCAGGACTATAACAACTCTGTTTAACTATTTGGTGCGGCACCAACTAGGAAATTACTTATTAAACTGAAGGAGACAGAAGAATAGAGGGTGGTTTGCTTTGAAAAGGGTTTGAGTCACCTAGCATGAGATTGTTCATGAGATCTTCCAAGATTCAAGTCTTTAGACTTTTCTTATATTTTTTTTTTTTTTAATAAAATTTGGTGTTGACATTGGGTCAGGAGGCTACAGGAGATATTCAGGTTTTCATGCAGAAAGAGTTAGAGACTTGGAGTTTTAGACTTGATATGAAACATAATAATTGCACATGGTAAGTACATGTTACAAGGTGATCACAGGAATTTCTAGGATGGGAAATAATGGAGGGTTAATCCCTGCATGCATCAGTCATCCTCAGGAGTTGGAAGGCATGCAGACTGTGCTATCATAAAAGAGGCAAATGGAGTTTCTGTTTGCACATAGCCAAGTATTTTGAGAAAAGATGTGAAAATCCAAACATTACTGTAAAGATACTTCACAGGCAATAATGATTATGGTTATCAGCACACATACTCATCACTAATTCACTAAGTGGACATTTGTTTCATACTCTTTGTACGTATGAGGAAATGTATATTTTTGCCCCTCTACTCTGCTTTGGTGATACCTCACCTGGAGTACTGTGTCCAGCTCTGAAGTTCTCAGCATAAGGACATGAACCTGCTGGAGAGGGTCCAGAGAAAGCCATGAAGATGATCAGGGGATTGGGAGCCCTCTGCTGTAAGGACAGGCTGAGAGACATCGGATTGTTCAGCCTGGAGAGGAGAAGGTTCCAGGGAGATCTTAGTGCAGAGTTTTGGTACTTAAATGGCCTGTAATAAAGATGGAAACAGACTTTTTAGCAGGGGCTGTTGCAATTGCACAAGGAGTGGCGGTTTTAAACTAAAGGAGGGAGATTTAGACAGGATATAATGAGAAAACTTTTCACAAATAGGGTGATAAGGCACTAGAACAGATTGCTCAGAGAGGTGGTGGATGGCCGGTCTCTGGAACCATTCCAGGTCAGGTTGGACCTTGGGGATGTGAGCAACCTGATCTAGTTCTAGGTGCCCTTGCTTGCAGCAGGGGGGCTGGACTAGATGACCTTTAAAGGTCCCTTCCAACTCTAACCATTCTATGATTCTGTAGTATATGCTTGTGCACAGAGAACATAATAAGCTGCTTATAAAAATGAACACTATTTTGGCTCATCTCATGAGAAGATCTATGCGCTTCACAAACTGCTTTGAATATTTGTTTACATGAGAGAAAACCAGCGAAGATACCAATATCTCACCTCAGAATGGGGAGTTATTCTGGTGATTTTTAGTGTAATAGCACACTGAACCCACAATTATTTTCTTCGACATCCAAAACCAAACGACACAACCAATGGCAAAGAGATGCTAAATTCACTGAAATATTATTAAATGTAGGATTTCTATTCCAGAAACTAGTGATACAAATAATTCTGTGGGCAGGAATGAGCAGAATGAACAGTGTGTCCTCTTGGTGATAAAATAAAAATTGTTCCTAAACTGGCTGGAACAATGCTGCAGGACTATATGGTGTATTAAGTCACCTGTATTTGCAAAGTTAAAGTAGCAGCTGACTTAGTGCTTTCTGTATGCATTCCCATATGCTAGGAAAAGGCAAACATTTACTTTATAATCTAAGGGTTACATATATGCATTCATTGTGAATACTGGTATTTAGGTTATTGATGGTTATATAGAGTCAAACAACTTCAGAGAGTAAAAAAAAATTCTTCCATAATGTACAAGTATTTCTTATAGTAACAAACTCTTCTCACTGCTCTTGTAACCAAACTTTCAAACACTAGATATAATATTGGGTTACATGGGGGAGATATAAGTTGGTCTGTAGTATTATTAAAGGTAAAAACTAAGTTCACTATCTTGCAACAAAGTTTTTATTAGCTTTTATTAATTGTTTTCTATCAATAATGGTTCTTTCAAAGTCCTTCCATTTTAGGATTTAATTTTTTCCTTTTCACCTTTACTGCTTCAACATCTGCTACTTGAAGCCCATCAAATGACTCAACTATTCTGTAAGCTCTTGTTAGTGTTGGTGCCACATATAAGCTTCCTCAGTTTAAGACTAACAGAGGGAAAGAAACTGTCTTCCCTCACCCTTGCTTGTATTTATGACCCAGAAATATATATTTTTCCTTTCTTTTTATGTAGACTAGAAGGTCTTGAGAAACATCAATCTTCTCTCAAGCAGCAGTTACCATGTTGTTTGCTTGCAAAGTCTCTTCCTTATGGTGAGGAGAGTTTCTTTCAAACAACTGAACACTGAGTCATTGCTGGAAAACCAAAAGGTGACTAAACACTTATCTTTATTTCTGCAATAGTAAAAAAATATTTATGAATATTTAATGAAGTAAGACAAATTACATAGAGGGATTTTTAAGTAGTGTTTAAGCATAAGATGATTATCCAACAGGAAAAGAACATTCCAACACATTGGAGTCAGAAGTCAGTGGCTGAAGAAGCAGCATAGGATACATAAGTCGGTGTCCTACAAGGTGAATAGCATAGCTATCAAAAGGTTATTTTTCAATTAAAAACCATGTACTTTTTCCAATTATTTGGTGTTTTATACTGTAATACTACATAATATTTAATCTGGGATATTTAAATTTATACTTTAATATATGCAAATGGACCATAAATATTTTGGGGCCTGATGAGCCATTGTTAGTAAAATCAGCTCATGATTTTTGAGCCCAGTTCCTTTGGAAAGGAGCAGAAATGAGCAATACACGTAAGAGAGTCTGATAATGCTCCAGGACATAAAGAAACAATAGGCAATGGAAATCTTAGTAAGTGATTTCTGCATCTATTTAGAATAAAAGGGGGTGAGATAGCTGAATCTGACCTGAAGTTCTAGTAGTTAGCTACACTTGTGTTTAGAAACTACCAGTAAAATTTGGCTGCTGGAGTTGCTTAGAATGAACACAAGAACATTTTTTTCTCATATGTATTTTTCCCCACATCTCCCACTATCACTAAGTTCTTGATTATAATTAACATTACTGTTGAAGAGTCTTGATGGCTACCCTTACCTCCCAGGGTTTTTTGTGGAAACACAGCCAGATAGTGAGCAACGGAAAGGTAATGTGAGGGAGAAGACCTGAAGGATTAATGAAGTTTTAGATCATACAAATGAACACTTTCTTTTTGTTAACACCTAGAAGCTTTCACAACAGGAACATCTTAGGACAACAAATGCCACAGATTAATTCTGTAATATGTGAGAAGGCACTTCTGAACTTGTATTTCTGAAAACAGAAGAGGCTTTGCTTGCCAAGAGTGGAAGTAACCCATGAGTTCCTTCTGTTCTATTGTAATGCCACCAGATTTTTGGGTCTGCTTGGGAACCTTTCTGCGGGCAAAGAGATAAATTTCACAATCCTAAACTAATACAAGGCTTATTCCACAGACATATTAATATATATAACTCTATGTTAATGTATATAACTCACATAATTTCAGTAATATTCACTGACTTTAATTCATTAGTAGTCTTAATGTTTATGAGATTGTTAGGATTGACACGAGGCCAATGAAGTTGGATAGACTGTGGTAATTTCAAAGAATTGACATTTTTTATTACAGCTCTCTGTCATTAATTCATTGGCAAAGATGCATTATATAGTGAAGTTCTAAAAAAATTACATGCAAAATGTGGTCCTTTCATATGTCAATATACTGCCTATTGCTGTAATTATAGCAGTGTGCACACATCACATTAATAACACGGAGGAAATCTGCAGTACCACATGATTCTCTTCTATTTGCCACAAGGGCTGTGATGAGTAAAAGGACAAAAAAAGTATTTGCTTTGTCCATCAGAACAAGTTACACAGCGTTGAAGGATTCAGAGTTACGCAGCTGCATTTTGCAGTAATCTGTGAAGTTCAGCAAGGGTCTTGCTAAAATGATGTCTCCATCCTCTCCCATTCTACTCTACAAGTAAAATTAAGCCATTTGCCAGGTTGGTAGAGCTCATAGGAATGTCCTTGTCATCTCACAGTGAGTTCTCTGAAGAGTTTCCGATTCCTACATAGCTTATTCAGCTTCTTGAAAACCAGTAAATTGCAGAGTGCAGTTATTCATGGCATTTGTGAATGGGCAACTAGCTTTTGTTCTCACAGCAAGTATGTAGGTGGGAGAAACAGCAATATAATCTGCAGTAAATTCTACTGGTTCACTTGAGAGGGCTTACTGAGTGTGCGTATCATGTTCTGTGTTTGGTTTTGCCATTTAGAAATTACATTCACTAAGAATGGAAGTTAGAATATTACAATCTGAGCTTTCTAAGTCATAAAAGATTACATTTTTGTGTGGAGAAAATTTGATATGCAGTTGTCTGAGATCATTCTGTTAGCTCCTTGGTTTGGTTTTGTGTGGTGGGGGTGTTTTTTTTGTTATTTTTTTCTCCTGACTTGTGGATGTTTATTTTGGAGCGAGTGTCTGCCAGATATAACTGGAAGTGGTTCTTCTCAGGCAGTTTGTGAGACCTGTCAGGGAGCATGCAGGTGTTCAGAATAGTTCCTGGATGCTAGTGGAATTGCAAAACAATAGGCCAAAGCAGTTTGCAAAGAGACCAGCTTGCCTACTGGTGTGCAGAGCTTCATATCTGGAGGGAAGTTAGGATTGCAAGTCTTGGTGCTACAGCATTGTCAGTCAGCTCCTGTGATCTGAAACGGTCTGATGAGTTCATGCCTCTTCTCTGAGATGCATCATGGAGATGTTTAGATGCATTTCTGATCAGGCTTCACTGGTAGAGGGACACTTGGGTGGTTCCTTTTTTTAATCACATTTACCATGAGACGTCTTAGTGACTTGGTACATGGCCAGGCTCAAGAAGGCCAAGTGCTGGGTCCTGGACTTGTCTCAATACAACCCCATGAATGCTCCAGGCTTAGGGCAGAGTGACTGGAAAGCTGCTGGTGGAAAACGACCTGGGGAGGCTGGTCAACAGTAGCTGAAGATGAGCCACCACAGCATCCTGGGTTGGATCAACACTCGTGTGGCAGCAGGACTGTGGCAGGGATTGGGCACTGGGGATGACACACCTGGAATCCTAGGTTCAGTTTTGTGCGCCTCACTCCAAGAAGGACATTGAGGTGCTGGAGCTTGTCCAAAGAAGGACAACAAAGCTGGTGAAGCACAAGTGTTGTGAGGAACAGCTGAGGGGACTGGGGTATTTAGCCTGGAGAAAATGAGGCTCAGGGGAGACCTTCTCACTCTCTGCAACTCTCTGAAAGGAGGTTGGAGCCAGGTGGGAGTTGGTCTGTTCTCCCAAGGAACAAATGACAGGACAAAAGGAAACAGCCTCTCTTTGTGCTCAGGGAAGGTTGAGGTTGGACATGAGGAACAATTTCTTCCCCAAAAGGGTTGCCAAAGCCTTGTCCCAGGCTGCCCAGGGCAGTGGTGGAGTCACCATCCCCGGAGGGGCTGAAAACCTGTGGAGATGTGGTGCTAAGGAACATAGTTTAGTGGTGACCTGGCAGCACTGGTTATTGGTTGAACTTGATGATCTGAAAGGTCTCTTCCAACCAAAACAAAACAATTCTATGATGAATACAATCATGAAATGAAAATAAGAATTTGGAAAAGATCCTATTTTTTTCACTCTTTTTATCTTTTTTCTTCTGTTACTTACTTTCCTGGAACATTTACCTATGTTTGTCAGCAATCGTTTACTCTCTTGCAAGCATCCTTTGTAGTAACTGCTCAAACAGCTGAAAAATTATTATCTCTGCAAATTCTTGAGATCAGATCCTTCCTTGATCATATCAAGGTCCTTAAGTGTAGAATGGAATAATTAAAAAGAAAGTTTCATTTGCTTATGTAATCAGGAATTTCATCATACCTCTGGTTTTGCTATATACATTCTGCTGTCATGTTAGAATGCAAAAGCTTCTTCAGGCTGGATTACACCAGTTCTCCACTTCCCTTCCTCCCTTTGAAATTTGCCATAGTTCCCTGTGCCAATTATTATTTGCTGCTTTGTAATACACTGAACATTTCCTTTTTTTACCATCACTCTGTAAAATAAATATTAACATAAGATGTAGCCAATATCATTATATAAATCTTTTTTTCAGCAGCTTTGAATAGTTATAAATCATAAAATATGTTTTTAAACATTAGCTTCTCTCAATAAACTGAAACAATTCACCCTCTGTTTGTATAATTTAATTGGATAGAATGAATTCTTACTTTCAATTTGTAATTATGTACAAATTCAATACAGATAAACCTACTCTATGTTTGTTTGGAGATTGAGCAATCCCTGGAATTAAATGCTGGAAGCTATTCCCTCATTATCTGAGGAATTGTTTTTATTAGTGGAACAAATCTGGATGTAGTCAGCTTTGTTTCACAGAGCAAATTACATAAAAGCTAAAAGAGATGTGTATTATCATATATTTCTGCTTTTTTATATACACAAATACAACAAATTTTGAGACTTAAATTTCTGTAGTTCACGTTTGCATTAAGTAGCATATTTAGCAATGTTGGGTTGAGAAACATCCTGTAATATATGAAGTAAAATAAAAGATAATTTGATACAAATCTAAGGGATTCTCTTTGTACTTTATCTAATAGTGGGACTGATTTTTAAACTGCTCAGCGCTGCTCTCACTAGAGTTTGTAGATACTTCCATGTCCTTGTACTTTTTTTTGAGAGCATTTGTTTACTTTTGGCATTTCCCCAGAACTGCTGTTGTTAGTCTAATTGTTTTTTAGAGCTAGTATCAGTTGCAGTTCTCAGCCTCACCAATACAAGGCTGTTCCCTTTCAACTCACCACTCTACTGGTATTCTAGACCCCAGGATTTTTTGTCAACCTAGCTTTAAAGAGAATTATGACTTTTCTTTTACTACAGGTTTATGGCTTCACAGGATTTGCTGAGCCAATTGAGATGCTAATTCTTCCTTATCCTTACTGCTGATTCTTCCTGAAGGTTTGGAGGGTGGAGAATGATGTGACTGGTGTGCCTGTTACTCTGGAAATCTGCCAGTTGTAACAGTTCTTACTCCTTTCAGTGCAATAATATGTAATAGAATGGTGATGTAAAAGTTGACTTTGGAATAGCATCCCTCTGAAAAACGGGAGTGAGTGGAAGACACTTTTTTTCATGGCTCTCTGAGATATCCCAGCTCTTTTAAGTGGTGCAAATATGGCACAGACTAAGTAGGGGTAAGAGTTCCCTATGGACAGTATTTCCCAAAGAAAATTACCATTTGTCTATGGAGATGTTTGAAAAGATTTGTATTTCTGTTCTAGTCTTGTACTTACAAAAAGAACTAATATTTTGATGAAAAAAAACCAACCAAGAAATCCAGGTTTGTTGTAAGATTGATGAGAAAATGTAGCAGAGAACAGTTAGAGATAACGCTTGCATGAATTATCCATCATAATGAAATACATTCTTCAATAGTTTTTATGCATCTTGAACAGCTAAAATAGAGACTGTTTACATAAAATGATAACTGCTAAAATATGTGAAATACAGTCAATAATGTGATGCTTAGAACTTGCCAGGAACATGTACTAATTCCTGTCCACCTCCATTGTTACCTTAAGAGCAGCTCTCTCCATAGCAACTGAAAACTTTTCAAGGCAGCAATCAACTAATCCTCTCCAGCTTCCAGAGCACCATCAAGGAATTTTAAAAACATTGGACTTACAGCAACTAAATACTTCTGAGGATTCAGAAGGCCACAAAGCTAGATATACAAGAATTCTTTTTCCCTTCTGAAGGTAAGAAAATCATGTTTAGAAATAAATGCGTCTTTGTAACAAGGATACATATTCCTAACTGCTAACAGTAAAATAAATCTCAATACCAAAAGATTTCCTAACACCTAAAAACATACTAACTTTTCTCTGAGTGCCAATGTGAATTCAGCATTCTTTTTTTCATTTTAAATACATTGTTAGCAGAGTTTCCTTTGAAATAAGACACACACATACCAAATTGCAGTTTACAGAAGCTGAACTTATATGTGGCTTTTTAATACATATGCATTAGCACCTGGCAATGTATGGCACTGCCAGTATCTGCCTACCAATAAAATGAAAACCTCTCTGTGACAAACAGAAGTGCAGCTCTTTTGTGTTTCTTGTGCTTTGATAATGAGATAGACTGTTGTTAAAGCGGAGGTCATGTTGTGTTGGGAAGGACTATGATAAGACACATTTACAGTACAAAATTTCCTTTTCATCTAGAGCTAACAAGTTCAACTTGTTGCTTCTGATGTGTTTTCTTGTTTATTCACTGGGTCCTATGAATGAAATTATGACTCAGTTTTGTCTGGTCATAAAATGTCACTTATTTTTAAGTACAGCTAGTTCATTATTGTTTTGTGTTTTGTCGCTGGAGTTTGCTGATGTTGCTAAAGTGTTTTGAAAATAAAAACTGCTCTATATCATTGCTGCATAACATAATAACTGCTCATTCATATCAGAATTAGACTAGTAATCTTTATTTACAGCTATTTTGCTGCTAAAAATCTGTTTCATAATAGAATGAAAGTAAAAGCTATGGTATTTTCCTGTTCTTACTCAAGAGGATTATTAGCGAATGCAATAACATAACACTGAAATGAAAACCGTACACTTTATTTTTATGAGGAGGGAAAGGAACTTTGAGTCCACCTCTTGTTGGTAATTCTACAGAAGTTTTAAGGCCATAGTTGTCTTAGTTTCCTGCTGTTCTGGGCTGCAAAGCCCTTACAGGCTCCCCGTTGTTCAAAAACAGCTTGCCACTGTAAATCAGATTAACCAACCAATTAATAAATCCTTTCAAACATATTGCATTCACTAATTAAGGGGTTGGGGTTTTTTTTCCCTTTACCATTCAGATTCCTCAGATTTCAAGTTTAAGCTGTGAAGTGCAAACAACAAGCCAACACTCAGTGCTGGTCACTCACTGCATGAAGAAGAGATGTGTTTTCTGACCAAGCCTCCAGCTCTTGGGGTGGTATGTTCTGCTTTCATACTCAGCGTGCTTGTTGCTGACGGCCAGCCTGGGGACGAGCAGGCTCAGGATGGCAGCTATGCTCCCAGCCGAGGCTCTCTGATGGAAGTTTTACACCTTCTTGTAGCTGACAACGCTGAGCTCCACATGAACCACTCACGAGAACTGGTCAGAATGTTACTGGAGAGAGCTGAGTGCCCGCAGCGGATTTATGGCATGCAGGAGGACTGTAATCTGGTTAGTGCTTCAATTACTGAGGGATATCTTTGCAGGATTGTCAGTGAGTTCTAAATTATTTATTTGAATGATGCTCTCCTGAATACTGAACCTAAACATGTAGAGAGCTTGTTGTTGCATCAAAAATTGTTCCTGATTTAATAATTTCAATCTGAATTGTTAATATTTATTGTTTGGGCTCATGAAGAGATATTCCAAACACGACAGGCATTCCTTGAAAATGCCATGCTTCTCTTGCAGAACAGTTATCATTTTCCTTTAAAAATTGTCAAGTGTTTATTTTCCAGCAAAGATTTTTCTACTTAACCCTCTATCTATATACCCTAACTATAGAAGCATGAGCTTGAGTTTGGAATGCAGAAGATTGCCACAGTGGAAAGACATGGGAAAAAAAACATGGGAACTAGTTCTGCCACCTCTGTTTTGTTCTGGATTTTAGTTCATAAAAATAAAAGCCAGAGAGGATTGTCTCAGATTTATGTACCACCTTGCTGACATATTCAGTTAGAGGAGGGTTTTGGTAAGCAGGTCAGGTCAAGGGAAATCAAAAGCAGAACAATGAATCTACAAATCCAAATTGAAACTGGAAACAGCCCAGGGTACAGCTTTGTAGACGGTTGTATTTCCCAGTAGAATTGAGAATATTTCCAGAACCAATTCCCAATTTGACAAAGAAGGGAGTAAGTGTAATAAGATTGTAGGCTCTGGTAGGACAGAGTTTTCCTTGTGTGAGTAAGTACCTGCTTACTTACACAGGTAAGTGAGCAACTTAGCTGAAACATTCTACAAAGATTTAGTCAGTCTTGGCTCCGACTATTGTTACCCTAGCTCTGTCTCTGCTGAGTGGCTGACACACAGAAGTGCCACCTTTTTTCAGAATTATGAGGATGGCCATAAAGGTGAATGCTTGCACTATATACGGTTCTTGGCAGTCTCCCAGCCAATGAAATGGACCTTTTTCTCTGTGCAGTAGACAGCTACTCACCTAATTGATCCTTTCTGCAAATGCTTCTGTTTTTCATATCAGCCCCAATGTGACATTTTGTGTACCAATATTGTAGGTTGCTGTTATTCCCTAAATGGGTAACTTCTGTGAAGGAGATTGTGCAGTTTTTCCCTTTGCACAGAAGGACAACTGGTATGTAAGAAATGCGGACCTGGATCAAAAGCTGAGACAACATTAAACAGTAATGGGTACAGAGTCCTCCTAAACTTCACAAAGGAGAGGTGTAGGCCTTCTTGTTCTCCCTCTTCTCTTGTTTTGCTACTCTGGGTGGCCATATTTTCCTTCCTATTTGTGATATATTTGTGGAGAGTGTGCCCACTGTGTCCTTGGATGGAAGAAATCTAGGTGAAACTTAGCTGGGGCTTACTTTGGTCAAGACTTCAACCCTGTTTGGGTTTTATCTTGGAAATATCTTGCGTGAAGAATTTGAGGACTTTCATAATTTCTAATACTTCTCAGTGTGGCTGTGTCAATAACACTGACACAAGTCCAAGACAGCAAAAACTGTAAGAAACGCTATCTTTCAGAATCATCAAGTTTAGAATAAGCACAAGGTACCCTACCTTAGCTTGATGTTTCCTTTCCCGCATTTGTTGGGAATAGCTAATTAATTTCATATTCAACTTTCCCTTACAAATCCAGGATTCCACTCAAAGGGTCACAGAACAACCTATTTTATAAGGGACTTGGAAAAATCATTGAGTCCAACCTTTCACATGACTTTGTTTTCAGATTTTTATTTATGTTCATTTTCAATGATGTCTCCAATAGGTATTTAAAACCAGAGATGTTCAACACTTTTTTAGAACCTTTTTTAGGTTTGTTGTTACATATTGGCCCCAAGACTCTTTGGTCAGGGGCTGGCAGCTATTGAATGGCTTCTGACACTACTTTATCTCCTAATCACACAGAAGTCTCACATTTGTTGCAATGGTAAGATATTTTATCTAAATTTTGACCTCTGAAACAAAAGAAACTCAGAATTCCTTGCTTCTATTTTATAGCAAATAAACATTTCTAAACCAAGGTCATCCAGATTATTATGCTTGTAAAATATTAATAACAGCAAAATAATCAGTAATGAACCAGTTTGTATCCTCTTGCAATCTCTTCAGGGTTCACTCTCCATGGGCTACCCATGGAGTAACTGCATCTTTTACAAGGACCTGCTTCCTTCCAATTAGCAATTTCCCCTTCAGTCATCTCTCTTGCAAAAGCAAACATCAGCCTCAGTGATTACAATGTATCCTCACTGACTTTTGAAGTGTTACAGAAGGGTTTGAAAACCTTCCACTACATGCAATATGTTTACTGTATTAATCCTGGGTGTTTGAAAAGGCTGGTTGACTCACTTGAGGTCTTTTGGGACAGAAAACAGAATAGCTATACTCCTGGTAGCCCAAATACTAATGCTTAGAGTCATGCTTTAGAAAAACTTAGAACTGCAGAACTTGATAGACAATGTGGGCAGGGCACAGTGGATTATCCTGGAATCTAGTTTAGTTTTGAGTGTAAATATTTAATTTGGCATCTACCATCCACAGTTCTTTCTTTTTTTGATTGTTTTTGAGAATTCTTGTTATAATTATTTCTATGAAAAGGTAGCAGTTCTCTTAGTTCCTTCAAGGTACATTGGCTTCTGAACAGGACAATGTGTGTTTGATTCCACACAGTTTCTGTGTAGGAAAGCAACTAACAGACAAGGTGAGCCACATGGACCAAGACATCATGCTTGTAGCCACAAACAGTTTAGTCTGACAAACTAGATTCTGCCTGAATTCATGAATTCATTAGAGTGCAGCTTTCATCCTCCCATGGTACGTTCATGCATTATAGTTTCTTCTCTGAAGTGCACAGTCCAGCTGCTCTACCATAATAGTTGAGACTATATGATATAGAATCACAGAATGGTTAGAGTTGGAAGGGACCTTTAGAGGTCACTTAGTCCAACCACCCTGCTGCAAGAAGGGACACCTATAACTAGATCAGGTTGCTCAGAGCCCCAGACAACCTGACCTGGAACGGTTCCAGGGTGGGAGATCTACCACCCCTCTGGGCAACCTGGGTCAGGTTATCGCCACCCTCAGTGTGAAAAATTTCTTCTATGCAGCCTAAATCTCCTTCTTTTAGGTTAAAACCCTAACTCCATGTCCTATCACAAAAAGCCTTGCTAAAAAGTCTGTCTTGAACTTTCTTACAGGCCGTTTAAGTATTGTTAGGCTGCACTAAGGTCTCCCTGGAACCTTCTCCTCCCCAGGCAGAACAACCCAAACTCTCTCAGCTTGTCCTCACAACAGAGGGGTTCCAACCTTCAGATATTTTTTGTGGCCTTCTGTGGACCCACTCCAACAGGTTCATGTCTTTCTTGTGCTAAGGACTCCAGAGCTGGATGCAGCACTCCAGGTGAGGTCTCACCAAAGCAGAGCAGAGGGGCAGAATCACCTCCCTCAACTTGTTGGCCGTGCTGCTGGGAAGGCAGCCCAGGATTTGGTTAGCCTTCTGGGCTGCAAGCACACTTTGTTGGCTCATGTTAAGCTTTTCACCCGCCAGTCCCCTCAGGTCCCTCTCTGTGGGGCTGCTCTCAGTCACGTCATCTCCCAGCCTGTATTAATTTTGAGGATTGCCCTGACCCAGGAGCAGGACCTTGCATTTGACCTTGTTGAACCTCATGAGGTTCACACAGGTATAATTCTCAAGCTTGTCCAGGTCCCTCTGGATGGCATCCCATCCACCTGGTATGCCAATTGCACCACTCAGCTTTGTGTTATCTGTAAACTTGCTGAAGGTATGCTATCCAACTGTCAATGTCATTGATGAAGATATTGAACAGTACTGGTCTCACTATGAACTCCTGAGGGACACCAGTTGTTACCCATCTCCATCTGGACATCAAGTCATTGACCACTACACTTTGGATGCAACCAGCCAACCAATTCATTGTCCACTGACTATACATATGCATTATATGCCTCTACCACACTTGGAAAGGAGCTAGTTGGAAAGAAAACCTGCTGCACAATGAGTGACAATAGGTACAGGATCTCTTAGAGAAAGATTCTTTATTCTGGAATTTGGTATCTTCTTTCCCATAGCCTGTCACAAAACTCTGGTAGTCTTCCGCTCTAATTCTAAAGACTAACATCTGCTTGAGCTGGCAGAAGTTTCTGGAAAGTGTCTTTGTGTCAAGAGAAATGGAGGGCTATATACATGTGTATTGAAAGATCTGTGCTCAGACGGCAAGCTTGCAGAGGGTGAGTGTGTCATTTCTGTCCTGCTTGAAATGCATTAGGAAATTAAATGGTGTTAAGACCTTGTGTTGGCTCTCTGCACTCAACTGAATTCTTCCAGTTAACAGAATTCTTTGAGAAAACAATAACAATAGTTGTATGATTGCAGGGTCAATGAAGTCTTTTAACAGAACATTGAATATGCTGTAGCTTCTGCTTACATGCCCTGAATTAACTGTAGTCTAGGTATGAGGATAAAGAATGCACAGGTGAAAATATGAATAGGACTAGCCCTTGTTTAATATGTTTATAACCAGAAGTGTAAGCTTTGAAGTCTGTGGAAGACTTTCCATTCTCTATAATGATTGATCAGAATTAATCCTGTGTTGTAGTAAATCTTAAACCCCTTGGATACTTGATATCTCTTAAAATCAGAAGTGGCTCTGGGAAAAAACACAGTGTGACCCTTCAGCCATAAAACCCTAGAGAATACCTTCACCCTTCTTCTGCCATCCCACCAGCCTGCATCCGCGTAAGCTTAGCTTCAATCCCTTCAATATAAGAGATGAATTCTGCCATTCTCCTCTCTAATTGCATTTGCAGATGACTGGCAATGTGTCACTTGAGTTGAATTTCCTTTTAATTTTATTTTTTCACAGTGCCTTGAACCAGATGCTTTGTTACTAATAGCTGGTGGAGATTCAGAAGATCATCTCAGTGAAGAAGTATTTCAGAGAATTTCTCTTATCCTTCTCTACTACATTCTTCATCATAGAGATATGTGTTCTTCAGAGCTCAGCTTGAACAATAAGGATTATAAATTTTACCTTCAAAGTATACTTAGTTTAAGACATGATGAAGACTGTTATTATTTGTCACGGAATGAAACCGAAGATATTTTGGCTGCAGTAAGGCAACATTTTAAAATTTCCGAAACCCAGGTAAAGAAATGTATTCTTAAAAAGTAAAAATATGAGAATATTTGTTACTGGTCTTTAAGCTACTTCAGACACTGTGTCAGTATCATGATCCTCCAGAAAACTGGTAAAGAGCGGTTTGAGAGCACAGGCTGAGAGCTGCTCTTTTGTTGTTCATGCTGCTTTATACCAGCCTTCTCCTGGGCTTGCTTTAGGTTTGTACCTAGCATGGCCACAGAGTCTGCTGAGACATGGTTGGGAAGCATTTCCAGTAGATAATTTAGGGGCAGCTGCCCTGCTTAGGGTAGATGGAGAAGGGCATTGCTGTCTAGATGCAAGATCTTGCACTTGGCTTCAAGGACAGAAAATACTTTCTCATCTGTTGCATTTATCAGTGTAGATACTCTAGCAGTGATGGTATTTAAATGGTATAAAGCAGAACAGCTCCAAAACGGATCTGGCTGTATAGCACAGATGATGAATCAATCTGCTGTGATGAAATCTTTGCCAGGCTCTGCACTTCCACGTCCACCTAAAGCAGGGTGGAATAAGGAGTCTGTCCAAAGGCACAGTGGTTTCCTTCAGTTGGGACACTTGCATTTGTGACTAATTATTTACCAGCACAACTATGCCTTGTAGAAAGACTGATATCTATAAGCTTGAATTTAAAGTTTAAAAAAATCCTCAAAACATCCTAAATATATTGAGCTAAACCCATCCTTCTGAAATTAGAAACATGCAGCAAGTTTTCCCACCACCGTTTATTATTCCTTATCTCAAGGAGGGTCTATGAAATAGTAGAATAACATTCTAGAGTTCACAATCTAAAGAAAAATTGTTTTGCTTGTAATGAGCAATAAAATATGTTGTTGCCAGAGTAGGTAACTCCTAAAGTACAGGCTGACCTCCTGTGAGAACACCCTTAGATCTCTTCAGAGTATAGTTAAATCCAGTTTACAACAAAATCTGAACTTGCCCCTTTTCATTGCATCAGATTGTGATTTGCACCATAGTGTAGGAGAGTTTCCTACACCAAGAGAAGATGGCTAGGAGTCCTGACAGAGCAGCAGAACTCTCCAGTTCCTCTTTCTGAGCTCTTTGTGTAATCGTTTCCCATCATAAATTATTCATTGACCAGTGCTTTTGTTTCTGAGTCTTGGTGGACATGTGGATTTCCAAGAACCCCAGTGGTATCTGGGCAACTGCAAAGAGGTGTCAGTGGGTATTTGGCATATCAAGATAGAATAACAATCCATAAAGTGCTTTACTGTGTGCTCTGTTTGTTTATCCTGGCAGCATAACCCCTTGTCAAGCCTCTTCAGTAACTGAGACTTCACCACGCAGCGACAGGAGGGAAAAGAGAGTTTTTGTATGGAAGGTTCTCAAAATATGATAAACTATTTAATGCTTAGAATCACAGCACTTGAGTTACAGAAAAGGGCAAGTGATGCAGAGGAGTAACAGAAGAAAAGCATTTTCAGTGGCTCTGTATATGTTTTGGTTTCACAGAAAATATCCTCTTCTCAGTGGCAGCACTCTATATATTATTTGAAACAAATGATGAAATTTTGGGTTGTGGAAATTCAAATATGCCATGGATGGAGAGGAAAAGAAATGTCAGCCTCTTCTCTGCAGTGTTTAAGTCATATATAGAGAGAGATGAGTATGTGTAAAATAATTACTCTATCATCTAGTTCTCAATTTAGTTAATATGGGCTAGAGACAAATGAACTTAAATAATTTTCACCAGTGTTTTTTTTGTTTCCTTCAACACCCAACTGTTTGCAGTAAAAATAAGCAAGAAAGGCAGAAATGGAAGAAAACAGGGATAAGTTTCCAGGTAACTGAGAGAGCTGTACCCTGCTCCCTTCCTTCAGACCTGCACACATCCACACACATGGTGCTACATGACTGTTTACTACTCCTCTTATCTGCAGAAGTGTATCTTTCCATGTTCTCCCCAGATAGCTGCCCCATAACAAATTATTGATTCCATTTCATAGATAGGAAACTAAAAACATTAAGACAATTCTTTCTGAAGTTTGGGAAAAAGATTTAAAGTCTGTTTTATCTGAGTTGATTTCCCTTAACACACATTCTTCCATTTTTTGCAACTCCCTGGAATTAGATGCAGATGCAATTGAGGAAGACACAGGAATAGTAGAAACAACATGAAAGTAACACTGAACAAGAATAATCCATATGAAGGACTGTACTTCTTCCCTGTCAGACATTGAGTAAAATTCCACACTTTTTTGTTCTATGCCTGTTCTCCTGAAAATGTCCTGTCTCACACTTGCTGTCAATTACAGCTTTAATCTTACTATGTTTTCTCATCTGGCTGTCTCTCAAAGTGTTCTCTCCAGCTTCTTCTCCTGTCACTCTGATTATTTAAATGGAGGTGACCAGAACTGTTTTCATGCTGTTGTCTCCTGATTTCAGTGTGTTGATGTGAGTACTCTGGAGAAAAATGCTGATATAATGGACAGAGATGGTGCTGATGAAAACACCCTCCCACGCCTGGCTGCTTTAATCATTACTCTGGCTCTCCAAGGAGTCTGTATGGGGAAAGCAAGTTTGCCCTCCCCAGAATTCTTTATAAAATATATTTTCAATTCTCTGAACAGTACCACTGAGCTCCAAGTGACAGGTAAACTATTTATTTGTCTCCAGTTGCCTTTTGCAACAAACATTTGATGTAAACTATCTTTAAATGCCCAAAGGACTTTGCACTTCATTTTAGATTTAAATGTCCTTTCACTTTAGAGCTAGTAAGTAATCTTCTCTAAATTAAAAACAAAGGTTGAAAAATAAATAATAATAATTCTTTGAGAGCTATAAAAAGAAATGCTACTGAGATTATTAAATGTGTATTGTCACATTAATTTATTACTGAATTGCAGCACCATCTGAATGCCCCACGAGAGCTCTGAATGTGGCAATCTAGCATGGAGGGCAGAGTTCAGTGGGGTCTCACATTATTTCTTTATGCAGTTCTTTATACTCATCAAAGAGTAGATGGGATAAGACATTGATGGTAGCCAGATTAGACACCTTAGTCATTCACACCTTAATGCAGATGTACCCCTAGAAGAGAGAAAAAAGGCAGAGGGCACCCTGTCTTGGACAAATGCTCTCTACAGTCTGCCTGCTGTACCTGAAAACATCTTTATGTTTGTGCTTCTCTACCCACCTTCAGATGTTAGCACCCAGGAAGTAAGTCAGGAATATGCAGAGTCCATTTTCTTCAGGAGCTCTGTTGCTAGACTATCAGAAATGCTACTTGAAATAAATAGACGTGCAGGTGAAACAGACTGCCCAGAGAGGCTGTGGAGTCTCCTTCTATGGAGGTATTCAAAACCCGTCTGGACATGTTTCTGTGTGACCTGGTCTAGGGAATCCTGCTGCAGCAGGGGGGTTGGACTAGGCTGTCTTTCGAGGTCCCTTCCAACTCCTAATATTCTGCGTGACTCTGTGTGTGAGAGCTCTGAAGTGGCCCATAAATAAATAAATAAATATATAAAACAAGTGTTGAACTCTCAGCAGCTGCTATCAAGTTCTGTAAAAGATTCTGCATGCTTAGCAGTTTTAGACCTCTATTATGTATTTAAAAGGTTATTATAAGACATCTACTTCTCCTTGTTCATGGTAACTGCTAATAGCAACACTTCATAAGCTTTTCAAAGCACTTTTTAAAAGTTATATAAAATACGTGTTAAAACAGCTTAAAAAGTGGAGTTTAGCATAGGTTTAGGTTTAGCTTTAGGTTACATACAAGCACATTGAAGCACAGAAGTAAATAATAAAGAAAAGAAAAACCTCCTCAGCCCTAAACTTGGAGTCCTAGATTGTACTTGCGTAAACAGGTTCTGCAGCAAAACCCTTCCTTTAAAATTGCCAAGCCAGATACTGTAAAATAACTGATTCACAAGAGTAATGGATGGAGCTATCCAGGCACAGTGCTAGCACATAACTATATATGGTGAAATCCAGGCTCAGAGAAGATAATAGGAAAACTTTATGGTTAGTGGAGTTGAGGTGTTATTCAGAGAAACAAAAAAATATTCTTAACCATTTTGTTACAGAGTAAATATATTTCTAAGCCTAAGATAATTATATTTTCCCTTTAAAATTATTTAAATTCTTAATAATAACTACAGGAAAGAGCAAGGAACTGGCATCAAGGAAAAAAAGAACATTAGAGTTGACCACATTTAGAAAACAAACAGAGCTTCATCTCCATTCAGGTCTGTTTGTTCAAGGCAAAGAAAGCAGACAAACATCACAGGCCTTTTTGCAGGATTTTCCACTAAGATTGTACCATTGTTAATGGTATTACTCGTAGAATCATGGAATCATTATGTTTGGAGAAGACCTCTGAGATCATTGAGTCCAGCCACTCACCCAGCACTTGCATGCTTATCACTAAACCATATCTCCAAGCACCACATCAACACATTTTATAATATCCTAGTTACCATTTCTGAATAACAACATTAAAAAATAAAGGACTCTCACATGGAAACATTCTTAATCTCATTGATCTGAAATCCTTTGAAATTCATTTGTAGACTAATTTATTTCCAGTGGAGAAACTCAGGTTTACAGTTTATTACTATGGCTTTATTTTGAAAACACAGGGGTCAAAGCATGCCCCATCGTGTGACCAAATACTTCATCATCAGGCATGTCCATGGCACTCAAACCATGTCAGGGGGTACATCCTTGCACTGGCTTAGCTTAGGAAGAGGGTTTTCTCCTTCCTACTTCAGTGAAGGAATTAGGCCTGCTTCCATATCCACCGAAGGGGAGACAAAAAGCTACCGCCTTCTGTTCCACTTCTGACATGTGAAGAGCAGCAGAGCTTCCTGAAGCTTGCTTTCAGGGCACCCTATAAAGGATCTGTCTTCCTGGACTACCCAAATCCCATCCTTGGCCTCTCAGCATGGTGTTTCATTCTCACAGGAAAATCTCAACAGCAGGGAAGCAGAAATTAGTAGATAGCTTTGGCAGAGATCAGTGTTTAAATGGAAGATGTCTTTCAGTCACATCTGTTTTCCACTGAGACAGAGCAAAACATGTGAGTGTGGTACTGTAAGGAAAGACTGAACATGTAGGTGTCTGGAACTTCTAGAGGTGTTAGGCAGAAATTGGCAACAGTGCCAAACTGAGGGGAGAAAAATGTATTAAAATGAGAAGTTGAATTAATGTTAAATGGAAAAAATGTTAACAATAACTTTTGGGTTTATGTTTTTAAATGTGTATTTTCCCATAGTAATATATCTGTTTTCTAATGAATATCTAGAACTAGAGCAACTCCTAAATGTGCTAACAGCCAAAAATACCTGCACTATAAATGGACAATTCCACAGTCACAAAAGAAGACATTACAGTGTGGCAATCAGAGACACTGGAGCCAGAAATACTCCACTCAGAGGAGACCATACAAAAGGAGACTATCTGAAAGGTTACTTTGAAGATCGTGAAAGCAACACAGATTGGGACCAGGTAATCTATTTTTATATTATTCTAGTATTGGTCACAGAATTTCAGTGACAAAAGTTCAAATTGGTTTGCAAACAGTACAGTATTTGTGAGGTAAAATTTACTTGTTTCAAATAGTCAAGTAGATATTTATAAAAATGTATTTTTATACAGTTATATTTGTTTAAATGTTAATTGTGGAATAGCTTTATGGATGTTGAATCTGTGACTGAAGTAGCAGGAAGGGGCTAACAGAATGGTTGGTGTTGTGCAGGATCATATCAAGACAGAGGGCTGTAGTACCATGGCTTCAATGTTTCCACATATTTATTAGAGATTTCTCATGCTTTTAAGTTACAGAGATGTTAAGGTCCCTTGAGTGATCTTGTAGAAAGAAGTGTTTCTCCATATCAGGGAAAAAAGTAAATTTATGTTTCTCTAAACTGAGGGTTGGGCATTTCCAAACACTTTCAGTAGCCATGTATGTAGCCTCCTTTAGAAAGTAGAAATCATAGAATCACAGAAAGGCTAGAGTTAGAAGGGACCTTTAGACATCATCTAGTCCAACCACCCTGCTGTGTGCAGTGACACTTACAACTAGAGCAGGTTGCTCAGAGCCCCAAAAACCTGACCTGGAATGGTTCCAGGGATGTGACATCTCCCACCTCTCTGGGCAACCTGTTCCAGTGTCTGACCAACCCCAGTGTGAAAAAATTCTTCCTTATATCCAGTCTAAATTTTCCTCCTTTAGTTTAAAGCCACCATGCCTTGTTCTGTCACATCAGGCCTTGTTCTCCCCTTCTTTCTTATAGGCTCCTTGAAGTACTGTTAGGCTGCAATAAGGTCTCCTTGGAGCCTCTAATCATTTTTCTGGCTTCTTCTGGACCCACTCCAACAGGTTCATGTTGGAGAATGGAGTCTGTAAGATAGAGCTTTAGCTACCACCCAGTACCCTCTTTGAGGGCTTTGAAGGACAGTAGCTCATTGTAGGTGATATTATCCTTGTCCTAAATATTTGAAAATAAATGAATTTTGTTTGTAACAATGATTAGGAGGGTAACTGACTTCCATCCTTTAGCCTGGAAGACACTCCTTAAATAAAAAAGGAGTCTCTGAAGTATATACTTTTTGTATATTTTGGCAAATGCATTTGAAATATATACTTCAAGGAGGGATATATATTTGAAATGTCTTCATTTTTTTTACAATTCATGTTAAGTCAAAGACAATGTTTCTTCTCCATTTAGGAGGATAAACAATGTACAATTGACTTCTGCTGTGAGGTCGTTTTATGATGTGGAACTGAGACAACTGGTATCTGGTTAAATGCTATTCTGAGAGATGTTTATCTGTGCAATTTTATAGCATTTGGAATGGTCTACATTTAGCACATTTCTGGGGCTAATCTATAGCATGCAACCCCATGCAATGCTCCAAGCTTGGGGCAGAGTGGCTGGAAAGATGCCGAGTGGAAAAAGACCTGGGGAGGGTTGGTTGACAGTGGCTCAAGATAAGCCAGGAGTGTGCCCAGGTGGCCAAGAAGGCCAACAGCATCCCAGCTTGGATCAGCACTAGTGTGGCAGCAGGACTAGAGACGGGATTGTCCTCCTGGGCTGGCCACTGATGAGGACACACCTCAAAACTGCGTTCAGTTTTGGGCCTTTCACTACAAAAAAGACACAGGGGTGCTGTAGAGTGGCCAAAGAAGAGCAATGAAGCTGATGAAGGGTCTAGAGAATAAGTCTTTTGAGGAGTGTCTGGGGAATTGGGATTGTTTAACCTGGAGAAGATGAGGCGTAGGGGACACCTTCTCACTCTCTACAACTCCCTGAAAAGAAGCTGGAGCAAGGTGGAGGTTGGTCTCTTCTCCTGGGTTACTAATGGTAGGGCAAAAGGAAATAGCCTCAAGTTGCACCAGGAGAGGTTTAGGTTGGATATTAGGAACAACTGAGTTGTTAAGCTTTAGCCCAGGCTGCCCAGGGCAGTAGTGGAGTCACCACTTTTGAATATAGGTGTTCAAAAAACATATAGATGTGGCATTTAGTGACATGGGTTGGTTGCAAGGGGGTGAGATTGACAATTGGACTGATGATCTCGGAGGTCTTTTCCAACCATAATGATGCTATGATTCTATGATGGCAGTTGCTCTGTCACTCGGTGACCTTTCCTCACTAGAGAAGGGAAATTGGGATGAGAGGAGACCCACAGATTGAAGCGAAAGTGGATTTGATTAAACAACCAAATTTATAAACAGCCAATGCCAATATAAAATAGCTAAAGTTGTACTCAGTCCATAAAACGTGCAGCAGTCAGACTGAATGGGAGGAGCAGGAGCCCAAGCAGGAGGCTCCTACTCCTCACCAAACTTCCCCTTTACACTGTTGATGACCACACTGCCCGTAGCCAGTCTAGGTCACTGTTCTGGGGGACTCCAATCTGTGGCCCAGGGCTGGCCTAGGAGTCTGTCCTAGTGAAAGCAGGATAGGAGTACCTATGTTATCAATATGATTATTTGTCTCAAGATGACTATAGAAGAGAATCTTCTGATCAGCATTGAGAGACATATAATGGAGTCTCAAAATCATTAAAAATGAAGGTCATTTTAAATGTGCTCCATCTTAAGTTTAAACTATGAAAGACAGAAAGCAGTGGTGATACTATCTGTACAAAAAGTGAAAATGTTCTCTAGCAATAAAAGAATTTATAAACCAGTTTTTAATTTCTTGAACTTCTGAGACTGACTGTATCTCAAAAGATAAGTGGGCAGTGGAGTTATCTGAGGCCTGGGACTCAAACTGAGAGCCAAATATATTGTAGAAATGAAAAAAAAATCACAAAGAAACATCTGGAGAGAAGAAAATGAATCTTCTCTATTAATTCCTAATTTCTTTGTTTTATTCCATTCCTCTTATTTTTAGCTATGTCTATTTTCTTTGGCATATCATTCCATTAGAAGGCTTTGTGCTTCAGTGTTGCGTTGCAGACTTTGTCCCTTGTTTTCTGTACGTATCTATAGCCATTGTGCTCCATCAGTAACAGATGCTGCTACATACGAGGCGTTGACTCATTTATGGTTTGATGTTTGCTAACTACATTAAGATCTGTAATTTGATTTTTGGGTAGGAATTGTATTTTGAAACATTAGCACAGAAAAGCGTCATTGCTTTCTTTAAAAGTCATATTAAGTCTGCTGGTTTAAAAAATTCATATAAAACAAACAGCAGATGATCTAATAAAGAGCAATAATATTAAGTTCCCTTAAACTATGTCACAATATCTATGTATTAATTTATTATTCCTCATTAAAAACCGTATATTTTGGAAAACAAAATCATCCATCCATCCATTCAATTTTTCGTATGAGGATATTCAAATTCAATTTACTTCATTCTGCAGTACCATCCTCTAGGAGTATACAAATATAAAGAATAGCTTTAGTATTGGAGAGTTAGGACTCAGCCTCCCTCTGTTAAGAGGCTTAAAAGGCTAGGGCTTGCAATTGGAAAAGATGCACCTCCTCATGCCTCCAGTCTTACAAGAACATTTTATTAAAAAACCATTGAGGGTTTTTTTTTGTGTGTGTGTGGGTGGACAATTTATTTTCCAGATGAGATCTTGTTGTATTTTTTTTAAATACCTAACAGAATCACATTAAAATATAGGTTAATTGTAATCCTAGACTTCATCTTGTCTATCCTACTTCTCAAAACAAGGCCAACATGGAAGTCACATCAAGCTTCCCAGGGCTATGTTCAACTGAATTCTGAATGTCTCCAAAGATGGAGATTCCAGATTTCTTTGTGGGAAAATGGTACCAGTGCTTTATTGACCTCTTTTTGAAGTTTTGGGAATTTAAAAATTACGACGATGATGACGATGATTATAGCAAATTGCACTTTTCTCTGCTAGGAGGACCAGGGAGGAGATTGTCCCCCTCTACATAGCACAGTTGAGGCTGCATCTTGAGTATTGTGTTCAGTTTTGGGCCCCTCACTACAGGAAAGACACTGAAGTGCTGGAGCATGTTCAGAGAAGGGCAACAAGGCAAGTGAAGGGTTTGGAGAATAAGTCTTAAGAGGAGCAGCTTAAAGAACTGGGTTCTTTAGTCAGGAGAAGAGAAGGCTTAAGGGAGACCTTCTCACTGTCTCCAACTCCCTGAAAGGAGGTTGCAGCCAGGTGGTTGTCAGTCTCTTCTCCCAGGTAAGTATTGGTGAACAAGAGGTTTAGATTGGATGTTAGTAAAAATTTCTTCATGGAAAGGGTGGTTAGGCATTGGCCCAGGCTGCCCAGGGAGGTGGTGGAGTCACCTTCCCTGGAAGTATTCAAAAATCATGTTGATGTGGCACTTGGTCATATGGTTCAGCTATATGGTGGTGATAGTTTGACAGTTGGACTTGATGATCTTAGAGGTCTTTTCCAACTTTAATCATTCTATGATGCTATGGTAATACCTATTGCATCTCATCCTTCAGCTGTACAACTTTGTGAAGACTCTGGCTCTATTTTCCTTATAACTCCCATTAGATAAGTCAAGAATTAAAATATACCCCAACTCTTCTCCAAACCAACCAAATCCAGATCCCTCAGCCTCTTCCTACACATCGTGTGCAGTGGTTCCCCAGCCATCTTGGTGTCCCTCCATTGGACTTTCCTCAGTTTGCTGATGTCTTTTTTGCGCTGCTGGTTATAATGCTGGACATACTCCACATCTGGACTCGCGTGTTCTGAGTGGAGGGCTATAATCTTTTTCCACTCTTGCTACTAGAGGCCAGTATGTAGTTATCCTTCATTGCCACAAGGGCACACTGGTGACTCATTTTCAAGTTGCCTGTCAGGACTCCAGGGGCATTTTCTCTAAAGCTACGTTCCAGTCAGTTCTTACCAACCTTTATTGACACATGGAGTTATTCTACTTGAAGCACAATAAATTTGTCTTTGCTGATCTTCATGAAGGTCTTGTCAGCCCATTTCTTTGGCCTGTCAAGATCCTTCTAAAGACCATTCATGCCCATTAACATATTGACTGCTTCTCCCAGTTGGATTTCATCTCTGAAAGCAGTGTGGTGCACTCTGTTCCATCACTCAGGCCATTGGTGGAGGCATTAAATAATACCAGTCCTTATACTGATCAGTGAGGAGTGCTGCTCATAACTAGCCACAAGCCAGAATTCCATCTTGATAACCCTTTTTGGTGTTCCCTACTTCTAGAGTCAAAACCGTTCTGTGTCTAGAGCACATAAACTGAAGGTCTTTTCCGTTATGGTAGCTCCTGAATTGTCTTCATGATCTCCTTCTGCTTGGAGGCAAAACAGACTTGATACAGGTGGCCTGATCATTTCTTATCCTGAAGACTTGAATGTGGGATTCACAATAAATGCATCAGTGCTCAGTTTGTTCAGTTTCTTACTGAGCTGCAAGGCATATTTTACTTTAATAATGGATTAACAAAGGCAGGAAGGTTTAATTGGGTTATTTAGAAGTAAAGATAACTACAACTTTTTCATTTAAATAGTGATTTTCTTTCAAAGAAACGTAAGCTTCAGTGATGAGAAAATGAATACTTAGGAATACCTTGATTCTCAGACGTAGACTAGTTTAAATGAAAGAAACAAATATTTATATTTTAATTGAATCCAAACTAATCAAATGAGATTAAAAAATGAAGATTATTCCTTTAAGTAAATTAACATACTGGATCTGGCCAACTTCTTCTAAAGGTTCCTATGGAATTGTTCTAATGCTAACTGCTCACAGTTTTACTGGAAGTTTCATCCTGGAAAAAACAATTCATGAAGATTTTTCAAAATATAAATGTTCCCAATAAAAGGGATTTTTGTTTGTTTGTTTGTTTGTTTTTTTGACAAAGAGACATTTCTAACAGGAACAAAAAGTAATTGATATTCTGAAGTACTTCTAATAATACAACTATTGAGTAAACTTTAGACCAAATTCATACTATGTAATACTTAGTTTGCTGACACTCTGTTGTTAAAAGAATTTAAAAAGCCAGCTTAGTTCCATACCTTACTAAAGACGCATCACAAGGACAGATTTCAGTACTGCCTTGATATAGGAAGTATCTTACATTTATAGAAATATTATTGCTATTAATTTAATCTTGCATTAACAGCTAAGAATATGATTTGTGCTAGCATTAAAATATTTTTTAAGCACATATGACAATAAAATAATCAGAGACACTGTACCACATCCTCTATTAACACTTTAACAGAAATTGTGCTACTTCTTCATAAAGATTCTGGGCTCTCTGCAATATATACTGGTACCAAGTTTGAATTGGAAAAAAAGCTGAACCACAACAATAAAAGAATTAGAACTAATTGAAGTAATTAAAGTAGTTTAACCAGAAAAGAGTGTATGAAAAAAAAGTATTTTCTAGGTTGTATAACTCTGTTCTTCTAAGGTTCTGTATTAACCTCAGCATTAAGTGGGGGTATATGCAACATATTCATTAACTATACATACTTTTCTACATAGGTTTGTTTCTCTGCCAATGAACTTGTGAAGATATTTTTACAAAACAATTCTTCCTCCATTTCTAAGGACCACTTCAAACAAATCAGTCCAGCTATCATTCAGCAGCTGTTAAGTTGTTCATGTCAGCTTCCTGACTCCAAGCAGACAAAGCTTCCACCAACAACTTTGGAAAGTGAGTTATGTTTTTATCTGTAAAGTATTGGCAGAATCCAGATAAAGGGCTGCAGGAACTTCTCTTCTGGAGGCATTTAATATATTAAATGTAACACAAAACCTGATGAGATTTATGCACTCTTCAATTCATGCATGCTATAATTTCATAGGATAGCTAACAGTACTATGCTGAGAAATGAGGGAATTCAATGGTCTCATTTCTATATTAGAATTCTATTTCAATATATAAGGTTTTAAGCTTTGCTTCCTTAATTTCTTAGAGGGCTGCATGATGCTGCAGGCTGCGTGATGCTGCAGCCAGCAGGTGAACCATGGCAGGTCTTTGTCAGTAGGTCACTGAGCAGTAAAGACCTGTTCTGCAAAATTTCCACCGTGCTTATCCTGGAATGATGACATTGCTCTTAAACATAGCACCAAGGTTATGTGCACGTGGCCTTTTATGCCACGATGTGACAAATGATTGATATAGATAAGTTTGGTGTGAATGTTGCCGGCTTTTCTTGTTGTGCTGTTTTACAGCACAGAAGCTGTGGGCAGAAAAACAAGCAGAAAACAAGTCACATGGGCAGCAGGACTTGTGTGACAGAGCTGTAACAGGAACTGAGTATAATCAGATTGTTTCCACTTGCAGTCATAGCCCTCACATGCCACTGCTTCCAGGGATTTCTGCCTCATCTGTTCTGCTGATTCACATTCTCCTATAACCAATCCCAAGACCAACAGTTGAAAAAAAAATCTGAATCCAATATGACCTAAAGGCTTCTTAATGTGCTCATGGTTTTGTTTTTACTTTAAATCTGGGAAGCATTTTCAAACCTAGATGTGCTGGTGTATTACAGGGGACATTAATTTCTAGTGGGGATTTGGGAGCCAAGAAGGAGCAAAAAATAATGGCATCTGACCATAATCCCCTGCATCCAGAACAGCATTTTTAGGCTACAGATCTGTGTCTTCTATACTTTCGTCCTAATATCTACCTGACCAGATCTTGATGACTAGATCTTTCAGGAGCTAGTAAGTTTTGCTCATGTCCTGCTGGCCAACAATCCGTATGGAACAAGCACTTTCCATCTCTAAATTCTACCTGTACTTTAAGCTAACATATGTTAAGCAGCTTGTAGGAATATCATTCCATGGTGTAGAGATTAATTGAATTATGAGGGTGAATTAAAAAAGCAGGCTTGATAAAGGCATGGAAGGATAGCTTAACCTGCCGATAATCACTCTTGTGGACATCCCAAGAATGTTTATAGGAGAAAAACAGATATGGAATAGGAAGAATCATCATAGCTCCTCTCCTTACCTGAATACCTTGCAGTCTTTACACGCTTTATCTTTCTTATGCTACTTAGATATGCTCATTTTTCAGATGGGGAATCAATGGACAAAGAAAGAAAGGAACTTACCCAGGTCAAATACAAGGCTCATGGCAAACTCACACTTGAGTAAGATTCTCCCAAGTCTAAGGCCATCAGCCCAGTCAATGACATTTTTGTGATCTCATAAAGCTGAGAGGGCTGTGTAGATAGGAAAAGCCAAACTTTTCAAACACAGAATGGAATTAATGAGTCCTCTCTGCAGCCCTTTTCTCTGTGCCTTTTGCCAAAGGAAGGTTTTCATGACCACAGAGACACTTCTGCTGGCATGAGACAAAGGGCTTCATGTTTGGCTTATGTGTGACCTAGTGACCTGAGCGTAGGCTCATGAATTTTATTCTCAATTCTGTTTTACTGACAGGCTGTGTTGTTTTGGCTAAGTCACTAGGGCCTGACCTTCCATAAATATCTGCTCTATCCTTGTGTTTGGGTGTGCAGTCTGTGCAATTTGTTGTCTGATTTTATGAGGTGCTGAGCACTTGCAGTGCTATTGAAACACTAAGTGACATTTTTGAATATTTTGGCGTTGGTTCCTTTATGTCTGTTTCTCATCAGTGCTTTACCTCCATCATAAGACTTTCATATAGATTAATCAGGATTCATGTTCAAAAAGTTGGAAATGTAAGCAGCATGTATCTGTGAAGAATTATAAGACTAACCTTTCAAAGATGCCAGTAACCTGGGAAAGGGAAAACAAGGTTGATGGTCCTGATGTAGCAACTCAAAGAGTGTGTGCCCCCAGCACATTTTGTAAACATAGTTTGTGCCAGAAAGTTTATGCTTAGAACCTAAATTGGATGACATTTTAGGTCTCGACTTGTTTACTGAATGTGACTTGGTTAATGATGTGACATTGACTGCATAGATACTCAGGTGTGACATGTGAGGACATCAGACAACAAGCAGAAATCTGTTATGAGAGGAGGCAAATGCAGAGCAGCATTCACTGTGCTGCTGTGATCTGCACTGTCACAGTCTACTTAGCTCTTTAAGGTCTGAAATTTGGAAGCATTATGCAATATTGATATGGATATAAGCTGAAGGAGGGGAGACTGGAAATTAGAAGGAGATTCTTTACCCAGAGGGTGGTGAGGCACTGGAACAGGTTGCCCAGAGAGGTTGTGGCTGCCCCATCCCTGGCAGTGTTCAAGGCCAGGCTGGATGTGGCCCTGGGCAATCTGGTCTAGTGAATGGTGTCCCTGCCCATGGCAGGGGGGGAGTTGGAGCTACATGATCTTTAAAGTTCCTTCCAACCTTTGCCATTCTATGATTCTATGAGATTACCTGTAAAGCCTGAAAAAAAAAAAAAGAATGTTTCATTTCAGTGCTTTCAATTCTGTTATCTGTACCACATGTGACTAGAAAAACCTGTGATACAATGAATGACTTCTCCTCTGTGTGCTTGTACATGCAGGTGGCAAAACATAGCCTCAAACCAGATACAAAACAAATACTCAACCACAAAAATGAGTATTCAATGATTAAAGGTGCCCTTGTTTTGTTTCATTTGTTTTTCCCTACAGAATATGGTTACAGCACTATTGCTGTTTTACTTATTACTCTTGGATCTATGTTTGGTACAAGCCTCATTTTATTTAACTCCTGTCAAGAACTCTATACACTCATTTTACAGCTGTTTGTTGGTTTGGCTGTTGGGACTCTTTCTGGAGATGCATTGCTACATCTTATTCCTCAGGTGGGTAATGCACATTTCTGTGGGTTTCAGTGTTAACACATACATGCGCATACAGACACAGAGAAAAGTTTCATTTAAATCTGGCAAATGCTCATCTGTTTAAAAATAAAGCTTTCCAGGAACCCCGTGACTCAGCCACCCAGCATTCCAATTTCAGCAGTGTGCTCTTGTGGCCAGGAGGGCCAATGAGATTCTGGGGTGGATTAGAAGGGGTGTGGTTAGTAGGTCAAGAGAGGTTCTTCTTCCCCTTTACTCTGCTCTGGTGAGGCCACATCTGGAATATTGTGTCCAGTTCTGGGCCCCTCAGTTGAAGAAGGATAGGGAACTGCTGGAAAGAGTTCAGCACAGAGCCACGGAAATGATGAAGGAGCTGGAATATCTTCCTTCTGAGGAAAGGCTGAGAGGGCTGGGTCTCTTTAGCTTGGAGAAGAGGAGGCTAAGGGACGACCTCATCTCTGCTTTTAAAAATGTGAAGGGTGTGTGTCGGGAAGATGGGGTCAGGCTGTTCTCAGTGAAGCCCAGCGATAGGACAAGAGGCAATGGCTGTAAGCTGAAGCATAGGAGATTCCGTGTGAATACACGTAGAAATTTTTTCCCAGTGAGGGTGCCAGAGCACTGGCACAGACTGCCGAGAGAGATTGGGGAGTCTCCTTCTCTGGAGGTATTCAAAACCTGTCTGGATGTGCTTCTGTGTGAGCTGGTCTAGGGAATCCTGCTGTGGCAGGGGGGTTGGACTAGATGATCTTTTGAGGTCCCTTCCAACTCCTAATATTCTGTGATTCTGTGATTCATTTGCACTTTGTAGTTCAGAGAGAGATTCCAAGTAATAAGAAGCAGAAATCAATGAGTAACGAATTCAGTGAATATAAGGTTCCTATTTCCACAAAAGCTTTTCAGCAAACTCACAAACCCTGTGCAGCAAGGTTTTGAGATCTGCATTAAACTCATCAGGCAGATTCTGTAACACATTTTGGGAGAAATTGTAGAAAGGTTGTCCAAGGCACCTACAGTCCCTCCACATGTTGTTCCAGAGAACCAGGGGCTATCAGCCCCATTGATTGTGCTGCCTTGAAATGTCATAAAATGGGTCCTATGTTTTTTTTTTCTAAAACAACAGAATCAGTTTTAAGAATAGGATAGTATCTAAAATAGAACCAAATTTTCCATTGTGTGTTCATTTATTTTTGACCAGGTTTACTCTAATAGAACTGCTATGAGTAGACTTCAACTGGTCATTGAAAGAGAGCTTCACACCTTTCCCTGAGATTCTGGCCAAAATATACTTTGTAGTCAATACATCGTCTCTGGAAGCAGAACTGGGAGAGTGGTTTAAGGGAGGCAATTCTCAGGGAACGTCAGACAAATGAGTTTCTTCAAGAAACACCTTTTGAGTGGAAAAGAATTCTCCTTTACCAGTCTTAAGTGACATATCCAGTAGCCTTTAAAGTGCTTGCTATCAGAGCAAAGGAGCGTTGTATCACCCAGCAAAAAGCTTTATAGATTATTTTCAGTATGAAATTTGCATCTGAAGAGGATGCAAGTAACATTTTAGACTTTAAAGATCAAATATTTATATATATAAAGGGCAATATCATAAGACTGTCTCTAAAAATAATGTTACTGTCACCATTAAGAGATGATGAAGTTTAGCAGAGACTCCTAATAATACATTTCACCAATCTACTATTCAGCTGATTAACTCAAAACACAATTTGAATTTGAAAGAGATGGCAAAAGAAAAATACAAGAATAAATCTAATTAACCCATCATGGATTACTCTAGCAAAAAATAAAACATTGTCATTTTAATTTTTTTAATTTATCTCTTGGTTTTAGACTCTTGGTTTACATAAACATGAAACACAAGAGGTAGAACATTTCTATGAGGGGAAAGAATATATTTGGAAACTTTTGGGACTAATTGGAGGAATTCATGGATTTTTCGTGATAGAAAAGTGTTTCTTTCTTTTGGTAACACCACGTGACCAGGTAAAGCATTGTACAATCTCTTTTATTTGAGTTTTTACAGTGCATAAAATATTAAAATGATTGTGGAAAATAATTATCATTTATATAACTTAAATGAGGCATTAGAAATGGCTTTACAAATCTCTCCTACTAGATTGACCTTCAATACCTATTTTACTTTGCTCTGTGGATCTTTTTATGCTTCCTGAATGTGTTCCATGTATTTATAACTGAGGAAAGGAACAGTTAGTAGAATGTGATCCATACATTCATGACCAGCACTGGAGCAGGTGAAGAATATGTGTCCAGATGAAATAGAAGTGGCAGTTGTTTACTCTAGGCTCTGTTTCAACAGGAGGATAACAGATGTGAGCACAAGATATATCCAAGAATGAATATCTTAAAATTTCTGAATTGTTTTTGACTTTTCTCCCGATAGATTTGGGGATCTAATATGTATGTCGTGGTCTGTAGAACCCAATCTTATCTTAGTAATATCTCCTCGCCCACGGCTGTGCTTAGAGTAATTCTGTTACTTTATTTCCGTGTGGCTGGTGCCTGAAAATACAATTATGCACAAGGCTAGAATGTAACACAAAGTGTGATGGCTCATTAACTTTCTCAGCATGGAAGGCTATCTTAATGTCACTTCAAGAGGCTAAGCCTTTGCTTGTTCTGTTTTACAGTGTTTAATGGCTGGCCTGGTTTAGATAGGTAGCAATGAGTCCTTCACGCAGCCATAAAAGTATTAATGTAAGGTTAATAAAATGAGACCCTTTTGAAGGTGGTGATGTTTTGTCTGTTTGGTACAAAGTAGTTCCTTTTGTTACTTGTTTTGAGGGAAGGGCTTTATCACCGTCCCACAAATTTTAGATCTTATTCTGCTGGGAGCTAGATGAATTCTCAAAGTTAATTTTTATATCCATCTCAGCTTCAAATTTTAGTCTTCAATTTTAAATCCAATTAAGTTTAATCAAAGCATTGCAACAGTCACTGATTTATCTGATTCACTTTTCAGGGAGTGTTAACCAAGTAGGTATTAGGAAATGCTGATGCCAGCCAACAACCTTTTTGACAAGCTTTTGTTTTGAAATAAACAATTCTTATAAATGCTAAACTTTCACAAAAGGCTGAGAAAGACTGCACCTATGTTCATGGGTTTCAGAACTAATTACAAAGCATCTTCATTCAGCAGGGCCTTTCTTTAGTTAATGGGCACTGGGGACATTCCCATGATCTTCCAGTGGAATCTGAATTAAATGAACATTCATGCAGAGGCAAATCTACTTCAACCATACAGTTGGTAGGTTACCAATATGACATACTTCCCTGATTTGATATCCTTCTTTCTCTGTTCCTCGAAAAACACCAAACCCAACCAAAGTAACATAATAAATCAGTATTATTTTTCAGTCTTTATTGATTTTTTCCTTTATTACATCACATGATTGTCAGAAATCTCTAGAATTTGAAGTTTATATTGAGCTTTTACAGAGATTTCAAGTGCAGATTTTTACAGTAACTTCTCTTAAGTGTGAATCAGGCAGATGTAACACTATACTTCTTGTAATACCCTTTGTTGATAACATTCTCAAAGATTTTCCTCTTCTTTTGTTGCGAAAATTTATCATATGTAAGGGCAGACGATCACATGGGAAAAACTTCAGGATTTTCTGCAATGATCTTTAAATGAGTAATTAGTGAACAGATAAAATATGGGACCTTTCTTGGGCATTTTCCCATAGATTTTAAGAGTAACATAAACAAGCTGGATATCTGGGAATGGTAGTTACCTCTAAGAAGTTATGTGGTGTTCTGTTGGTCTCTGGAGAGTATCTCTGCAAATTAAATTGACTCATGTCTTTTAACCTGTTTGCTCCTTTTCCAACAAATCAGTTTAGTTTATGTAGATATATAGGCTCCTGGTTATTTAAATCAGAATCACCAGAGATGATCTGTAACTCCATTTTACTAAAGCAATTGCTATGGGTAAGAACCTCATCATCCACTGTTAATCTCTCAAACACAGTTAGGAACATCCTAACTGAGTGGAGAATGTTTACTGATTTGTGAGTCATGTCATAGCTTCTTGTCTATGATAATGAAGGACCTTGTCAATCCTTTCAGCTGCAAGATCATCTCAAGGTCATGTATAGATCACATGAACTGGCCTGCCTCTCCTAGTTTGTACAAGAGCAGCCAATTTTTCAGAATCATGTGAGTAATAGTAAGACAAACACTGGTTGACCAAGAAAAGCTTATAAATCCTTCAAGTCAGAGATTACTCTTGCAGTTTTGACTCAGAGTTCAAAGAAGTGACATGTAAATAAATTTTACAAGAGAAGTGGAACAATTGCTGGAATTCATATGACTGGCTGCAACCATGGGAATTAAAGATGTCTTTTTTCCTTTAAAATGTAGAACTTGAAAACCAAATCCTTTCCATTGCCTCCTCATGCTTCTCCAGCACATATCCAACATCACAACCAAGCTAATACTAACCAAGAAACATATCCTGTTTTGCAGCCAGTCCGTATCTCTGCATATCTCCTGTCATTTTTGGAGTGGTGGCTGCTGTCCCCAGAAAAACACTCCTTCCTGCTGATGTTGACCCTTGGCTGTCTGCCAGAATATCTTTCATATGCTCTTTTGGCCAAAAAAAGAAAAGATAGTGATTATAAATTCAGCTTTTCTAGTTTCAAGCAAGGAAGCTTTTCAGCTTATGTCACCCTCACAAAATTTCTAATAATTTCTCTACTCAGAAAGGAAACCCCCTGGGAGAGAGAAGGAGAGAGAGATTCCTCAACTTCTCCCTTATCTCCCCACAGCTGCAGTTACTGTTGATTAAACATTAGAGCTGATGCATCAGAGTTACTCTCCAGGAGAAGGATGATGATATTGCCTCTTTCTTCTCTTGAAATTAGGGTAAATTTTACTCACTGCAGTGGAGTAAACTGGAGTGTTGCTCTGCCCAGCCAGTGATGCCTGATGTTGAGCCAAAGCCCTAACTAAAGGCCAACAGGCAAAGCACCTTCCAGGTTGTGCCACCCTGAAGTGAGTGAATCCTACCTATGATCATAATTTTTACTCTGTGTTTTCACAGAGTAAATACGAAAAACATAAACTCCAGAGACTTTGATGTCTGCCTATTTTCCCTTGGAAACCTTGGAAATTCCAGTAGGAAGCTATAATCATCCAGTCATGACAAAATCTAAAGATGCAATTTGAATTTAAATGTCCTTTTTAGTTCTGCATCTGGCTCAGGTTTTTGGGTATTCAAGCAGAAACGTGATTTGCTTGGGTTACAACAGTGCATATGTAGGTTTAGGACCCCTCACTCCAAGGACGTTGAGCTACTTGTACATGTTGAGAGGAGGACAATGAAGCTGATGAAGAGTCTACAGCACAAATGTCAGGAGGAGCAGCTGAGAGAGCTGGGGTTGTTTAGTCTGGAGAAGAAGAGGCTCAGGGGAGACCTTCTCATGCTCTTACAACTCCCTTAAAGGAGGTTGGAGCCACGTGGGAGTTGGTCTATTCTCCCAAGGAACAAGTGATAGGACTAAAGGAAATGGCTTCAAGTTGTGCCAGAGGTGGTTCAGGTTGGATATCAGGAAGAATTTCCTCCCCAAAAGGGTTATCAGGCATTGGTACAGGCTGCCTAGGGAGGTGGTGGAATCACCATCCTTGGAAGTGCTCAGAAAGCATGCAGATGTAGTAAGTGGGGACATGGTCTAGTGGTGACCATGGTAGTGTTGGGTGGATGATTGGACTTGATGATCTCAGAGGTCTTTTCCAACCATAATGACTATATGATTCTAGAAATGTCATCCTTCCTTCCTGAATTAGACTGTAACCATTTCTGGCCAAGGGAGATTTTTTTATGTGTTTCTGCATACCAATCACACTGCTGGTGCTCAATAAATGATTCTAGTGATAACTATGCAAATAACAGCAACTATCTTTCATTCCACAAACCCAAACTTATTTGTTATTTTCTTGTATTTATAGCAGTAGCTGGAAGAGCTCCTTAACACTGATCTGTCATCTTTTCTTTTAACTAGAGAAGCCCAGAAGATTCTGAGTGTGCTGAAGTTCCTCCAGAGACTAAAGTGATCAGCAAAAAAAGTTAGTATCACTAAAAAGACTAGACAAGTAACACGAAAAGCCTTCAGACCTAAGATGGAATTGAAAGTGTGAAGCTGGCTTAGCTCTGCATTTGTTGTGTGCTACATCACTGCATCTGATGGTACTTAGCTACATAATTTAATCTCTGCTTAAGACCTTTTCAGCTGTCAACCCTCTAATTGTGAAGTTCATTTATCTTATACTGTCCATACTTTAGTGTTTCTTTACTCACTGTTGCAAACCATTTTTCTAAAGGCTATGCTTAAAGGGAAAGATTCAAACCTTAATACAAACCAGATTTTTATAATTATAAACTTTGCTTGGGCTTTTATTTCTGAAGGTAGTGAAACAATTGTTTTGTTGGCTCATTATACTAATATAATTCTGCTTCCTTCTTCTCTTACATGGTAAAGCAATAGCCTCTTTAAACCAGTAATGGTTTGTTACATATATGGAATTACAGGCTCATGATGGCTCTCAGTGTTAGAATAATCTGTTTCCTGAAGAAAGAGGTTCAGAGCAATTCATATCTTCTCTGTTTTGTTCCTTCTTAGTCCAAAAACTGGGAAAATGGGGCACAAACCAAATCTGCCTTTAACTATACTTGTGTGACCTAGGTCAATTTAGTAGAGTTGCAGTTGTTCAACTGAAGGAATAACATTTGAATTAAAATCAGTTTATTTACTCTAATCAATTCCCCTTCATCTTGTGATCTCAGGTCATCAGTTTAATTTATTTAACAATGTCATTATCTTCTCCTAGGTTATTAATATTCTCTGTTCTGGTAGACTTCTTTCCCACTTCTGAGGCATTTGAAGTCTGGATGTCTATTTCTTCAGTCTCACCTATCCAGCAGTACATAATCCAGTACCAGCCTCAGTATGACTATCTAGTCTATCTCTAGGTGTTTCCATGCTGTTCAGTCATCGCTATTTGTTAAGTACAAATGATTTTCTAGTGATCTCAATGTTATTTATTGCAAATAATTAAATTTGGTGTATAACTAAATTTGGGATAATTTCTCAGTGATGTTCTTTCTTTGGGCCCATTTTCCCCCCATACTTCAGTTTTAGCTCTATATTAGAAATTAGTAAGCGAAACCATACCAAGGAGGGGAGGCTGTTTTGTTTCAGGTTTTTGGATTTTTTTTTGAGAATATATATTTTCAGAAGTTTGTATTGTTACAGTTCTTATGAATAGCTAAACGCTTAAACATACCTGGGTACTTTGATATTGAGATAAACTTTTAGGCAGTGTTTTTTCCACAAGTGGAATGGAATCTGCAGCTTCCATTCTGTAGAATCTTTTCTAAGACAGAAGCTTGACATCTCCAGAAATGCCGGGCTTCACCGTAAGCACATGGCAAACAGGACCATGAGAAGGGTCAGCCACCTTTGATAGCCAGTGAGTACCCCAGAAAAAGATCTCACTGGCCTTCTTCTAATTTATCCACACTTGTTCTAGCAATACCTCAAAAGATCAAAATGTAGCATTTTACATTTGGGATACTCAGTGAGACTTTATGTTAACTAGAAATATTTTTATTATATAAGTAATGAAAGCATTGAGAAGAAAAAGATTTATTTATGGATAAATGTTTGCTTTAAATTCTCATTCAAAACTTTAATATCTTAATCTATGGCGAGTCCTGCACCCATTAGCTTTATGAAAATCATGGAATAGAATTTTCCCTGAGTTCCGATTCCCTATGTAAGCAGAGAAAATGATGAAAAATAAATGTAGGATTGTTTAAGAGGAGGCTTTTTAAGAACAGTTAGGGTAATAAGTTAATAGCAACTTGGCTAATAGTTACAATACGATGAGATAATTGCTAGTAACAAAGTTGCTTTAAAATAGGCTAAAAATAAACTAAGGGAAAAATTCAGATTTGTTTATATATGCATCTTCTTAACTTCCAGTCAAGTAAGTTCACAAAGCTTACATTTGCCTTTGCTCCACGATGTTATATTATGATCCTATGTTAGATTATAGAAAAGACACTGGAGCTAGTTCCATTAACCAGGGTAATGCTTCTTCAGCAGTCAGATCCTTTGAATAAAACAGACTAACGATACCTCAGGGCAGGCCATGATTTTCTCCTCACTAGTGCGCACTGCAAATCACAAACTTTATGCAATGCAGCATATTACTTCTACGGGGTTCATGCTCTGCACCATTGATTATAAACTGCCCATAGGGTTTAGAAAGAGCTGTGCAAACTAGGGATGTCCATAGCTAGCTCTGGATGCTGGCAGGGAAAGCTAACAAGCCTGCCAATTTTTCTGAACCCACAGAGCTCCCAGGCAACTAGGGAGGATTTTCTGAATACAGTTGTTAGGCTTTTATATGCTGTCTGGTTTGGGTTTTTTTAAATAACAGTCTGAAGACTTCAGTTCTATCAGATCCTGAAAGAAAAACATCTCCATTACTACAAAATAGTCACCTCTGGAGAAACATTATTGAAGCGAAACCTTGTATAATTATATTCAGACAGTTCTGTTCAACTCCACATTAGCTCCTTAGACTGTTGTATTATGACTGTGTAAGGTCAACAAAAGTCAGGAAAATACATGATGTTTAGGGCCCAAATCACAGCTCTGCTTCCTCAGATACTAAAGTAACTCTTTGCTAAGTATTCTGTCCATAACGTGCAGAGGCAGGATGGATGAGTTTCCTGAGAGGCACTAGAAGGCCCTGCTTGTAAGATTGTAGATAAAATGAATAGAGCAAAGTACAGGATAGTAGAGTCAATTGTATGGTGCTAAGCCTAGACGTTGAGCCGATGTGTGGAGCTTTGCTGATGCTTGAAGAGATAAAATCCCTCTCTCTGAATCCATTCATGATGCTACATGGCTGCCTGGGTTACTGACTGGGATGGAGAGACTGACCCTAATTCCCTAGCTTTGTTTCAGCATTTTATCACTAGCAGCACCTTTCCTCTCGTGTCTGATGCCTGATCCCGAACATCCAATGTATTGTTCCACACTAAAGCATGGTCACAGAACAACATGGAAAAGGAAAAAAACGCATCTGCATCTGTGAGTGATGCAGTAGAGAGGAGTAGTATGAACATAATTGATTGGAACGAAAGTTGGAAATGAGTATGCTGTAACATTGTATTAGTAGTGATATCTGAGACTTGTTGCCTTTCATCTCCATCTGTCACTGCAATACACTGTCATAAAAAACAGACTCTGAAAATATTATTCAGTAGTGTCCTGGTTTGGGTTAGAACAGAACTAATTCTGTTCAGTGATTTTACTTTTTAGTTGAAGCTCCTCTAAGAAACTGCACTTTCTGAGACTAACAGCATGTTTTCATAGACACTGCCAGCTTCTAGCAGTGATAAGGCCTCATGTTTAGATTTACTACCAAGGATTGGTATGCAAAGCAAGGTCACTGCTAAATCTTGTGTCTCATGTTGGGGGGTGCAGGGTAAAGGCTGCACCTTCAGGGAGGAGCAGACAGGGCAGGTGACCCCAAACTGACCAGCTAAAGCATTCTATCCCATATACATCATATTCAGTATATAAACTGGGGGTCAGTTCCCTCTTGGGAGATTGCTAGATTGTTCTCCCTTGCGAGATTGTTCTTTCTTTCTGGTCTTCCTTTCCTCCTGTACTTCGGTGCTCCCTAAGTTCCTGCATCCAGTACCAGGATCCAGCCCCTGAGCATGACTCATCTGCTGCTGAAGCCTTCTGCCGCAGTATCAGTGGTGACGTAGTTACCATCAAGGGGGGTTTGGGTTTGGTGTTGGGTTCTGTACATATTTGTATATATTTCATTTAACATTATTGTTATTATTAAAGTAGTTTTAGTTTTATTTTCCAATCCATAAGTCTCTCTGTCTCTCTCTTATCCCCTTTCTCTTCCCAGGGGGAGAGGAAGAGGGGGTAACAGGGAGCATCTGTCATTGGGTTGGTGGTCAGCCCAGCCTCGACCCTCGACAAGTAGTAACACGCTTTACAATATTAAAATGATCAGCTGCGTGAAGCTAAATATTCAACTTCATTATATTTGTGCAATTCCATGAGTGGTGGTGGAAAAACACTACCTTTTAAGGAAAAAGAATATCTAGAATGAAAGAAAATTTATGTGAATTTCAGCAACCAAGGAAAGATTTATAAAAATCTTTAGGACATATCCATGAGACTGGAGTCAAACCAAACTCTAAGTTTTGTCTAGTAGTTGACTCAGTAAATAGAAAGAAGATAATTCCTGGTATTTCCATTATTCTACAACCTACTTTTTCATTTCAAGTATATTAAAAGATGTATAATAACAAGGACAAAGCAGATAAACACTGTTGTCCTCTGATTATTATGACTTTTCATAAAATATTCAAGTAATTTGTAACAGCAAAATTTACAATATCTGTTCTTCTTAAAACTTCTGAGCATTTTTTGTGTTTGTTTTTTTTGTTGTTGTTGTTGCTTTTTTTTCCTAGGTAAGAAAATTAGCTTGTTAGCAATTATGGTTCTGGTGGGTGACAGCCTTCACAATTTTGCGGATGGCTTGGCAATAGGAGCAGCATTCTCCTCTTCAACAGAAACAGGTGTGACAACGACTATTGCTATTTTATGCCATGAAATTCCTCATGAAATGGGTAAGAAATATATATGTGCATTTTTCCTGATTGGCTTCGTAGTTCCAGGCTTCCTCAAGAATTCTTTCCTGTGTGATATTAGTGGCAATTGTTCTTGCTGATAACACCATGAACTGTAACATGAATGTATGAGGTGGATGCATTAAGAGGCTGTTTTCTTCTCTTTGCCCTCATTATTGGGTGCCATCTTAAATGTGCATGCCATCAGGTCAAGAATAACCAGTTATTCTCATGTGTACAGACACAGGAAATAGCTGTGAGCAAGAGCTATGTGTGAATAATGGACCTGCCTGATGCAAGGGGCTCTCCAAGAGTCTTAATACTCAGCAGAGCCATTTAACATTTCTTCATGCTACCCTCACTCCTGCTGCTAATCAAGAATAACAAGATAATAAAAGAAGATATATGACTTGCATCAGGAATAGTGTGACCAGTAGGAGCAGGGAGGGGATCTTGCCACTGTACACGGCACTGGTGAGGCCACACCTTGAGTACTGTGTGCAGTTCTGGGCACCGCAGTTCAGGAAGGACATTGAGGTACTGGAGAGGGTGCAGAGAAGGGCAACTAAGCTAGTCAGGGGTCTGGAAAACAGGCCTTATGAGGAGAGGCTTAGGGAGCTGGGCTTGTTTAGCCTGGAGAAGAGGAGGCTGAGGGGAGACCTTATCGCTCTCTTCAGCTACTTGAAAGGCCATTCTAAGGAGGCGGGTGTTGGCCTCTTTTCCCTTGTGACTAGTGACAGGACTAGAGGGAATGGGCTTAAGCTGAGCCAGGGTAGGTTTGGATTAGATGTTAGGAAGAATTTCTTTACTGAAAGAGTGGTTAGATATTGGAATAGGCTGCCCAGGGAGGTGGTGGAGTCACCATCCCTGGAGGTTTTTAAGAAGAGGCTAGATGTGTTTCTTCAGGGGATGATTTAGGGGTAAGAGTAGTGTAGGGCTATTGGTTGGTCTAGATGATCTTGAGGTTCTGTGATTCTGTGACCAATTTACCAGGGGACAGGACAGGAAGATAGTTCTGTAGAGCATTGCCCTCAGTTATCTCCTTGTGATGTATCTCTTAGCATGGCTGAATTTGGTCCTGACATTGTGTTGATGAACATACATAGGCTGACAAGTTAAGAGATGAGAACTGCAGATTCTCATCTCTATTCTTAGATGACTGAAGATTTAATGTGCTGTCTGTGTAGTAAACTTCCCCAAACTAGAAGATGGGGTGGGGCATTGCTGTAGAACTGGTAACTTCTGTTTGCACAGCAAAGAAATTACCAGAATGCAGAACAGTTAACTCCAAAGACAGACCTTAATTCTGGGGCAGCAGTGCCCCTGTGTCTAAGTGGCATTTCTACACTCACAGAGAAGAATTTTTAATATCTTCTACTGTGGACTTGTTATGAAATCACTTATTTTAGAAGAAAAATTGGTGATGGGATTCTGATGTACAATTTCCCAAAGTTCATTAGGTCTAAAATCAGTGCAATTAAACTCAAACTGGAATCAGCCTAGCACAAGATTTTCTGACCTGCAGCACCTGTAAAATACACAAAGACCATGCTGTAAATATACTCACATGATTTGAACTGGCAAGCTCCCAGTTGAGAAAGGTTTAGAAGCCCTGGGAAATGTCACAGAACATGGAGAACTACAGAAAGCCACTCCTGTATGCTATCTTTAGGAACAGCTAAAGAAATACAAGTCAATATGGGCATTTTAGGTTTGAGTTTTGTTTTGTTTTGTTGTGTTTTGTTTTGTTTTGTTTTCTACACAGGATGAGTTTATCACTAATTCTACAGACATCTAAGGGCAGTCCTCTATCATCTACTGCCTTGGTCCATATCTCAATTATTTTCCGTCATGTTTTATTATTAAGCACCTTACAAACACATTTATCAGCTAGATAGTACATTTTCTGCCTGTTTCTCTTTGCAGGAGATTTTGCTGTGCTTCTAAGTACAGGACTCCCCACGAAGATTGCAATTTTGATGAATTTTATAAGTGCACTAACAGCATTCTTAGGACTTTATATTGGCCTTTCTGTATCGACGGACCCACGCATTCAAAACTGGATTTTTACTGTTACAGCTGGAATGTTCTTGTATTTATCTTTAGCAGAAATGGTGAGAACTTCAGTCTATTGTTACATTTTCCTTCTACCCTAGATGAGTGTCAGACAAATGCAGGTGGATGAACTTGGAGGGAAAAGGAGTTCACAGGCTTCTAGGGAAGAGCATGTCTGTGGGTGTACACAGACAAGAACAAGAATCTGGGTTTGTGACGATGGCATGCTAGGTGTAACTGTCAACAGAAAGGTGAACTAAAGGCCATTAAGAGGCCATTAGAAAAAGGCATAAAGAAATAAAAAGAAAGATAAAAAGACATAAAGAACGAAGACATAAAGAAAAGTGTAAAGGACTTTTCGAGGAAGAAAGGCAAACAACGTATTTTTGGGAGTCTGAGCGTGACTTAGCAGAACATAAAGAAGCATTTGCATCTGGAGAATTTTTTAAAATCTTGAAGGAGCTGGTTACTTCTTTTCTTTTTGCTGCCCTTTTCTTTAAATAGTTTTCATTTATTGTTTCGATATGCATTTGCTGTTTCTGAATTAAAATGCAAGACACTTATTCTATGCTCTTTCTGACCAGCCTTTCTATTTCAGAGAGGTTTAGAGGAGCTCTTAAGCAACTAAAAACTCAAGAGATTGCCTCAAGTTTTTTCCTATTTATCCATACTCCCAGTTCAAGAGTAATGGTCTAATTATAGAAAAATAAAGTGTGAAGATATACAGTAGGAGGAAGGTCTAAGGGCTGTGGAAGAATGTGGTGGAGTCATAACTCATGCAGAAGCCTTGGGCCACATCATTTATTGAGGGGATGGCTAGATGTTACACTTGTTACAATGCAGAATTCAATCACCTTGCCAGCTTTGTCAGATGGCTCTTTAACCAATGTGTTTTAAAGTCACTTGCAAGCTTCTGAACAAAGATGGAATATTTGGAGTAATTAGTTGAAGAGGGGGGAAAAAAAGAGGTCTGTCTCTTCATAAATTATTACTGTGTTTTTCCCAAGCCTTTCTGCCTCCCTGTTGTGTGCCTTACTGTGCCCCACCTCATCCCTGAGATGTCATTTACTAGGTTCAACCATAATACATTATATGCTATGCCAAAATTACAACCTCTTAAAAAATCTACTTGGAATAATTGACCTTAGACCTTGGGTGCAGTTTAGTTTATTTTTGCTACTGTAACAAAAATAACGTGAGCATCAAACGATGCTAAGAGCTTTTGAGGCAACTGCCCAAGGACTGTGGATGTGTCAACAGCCCTGGCTGAGGGGGTAGACAACTGAAGAAAATACTGTACCAAGCTGCATCTTGTTCTGACAGAGCAATTGGGAAGTGAGGCTGCCTACCTACTCAATAGGCTTCGCTTTACTGGGGGGCTAAGAAGGATTTAGGAATATTTTTCCTTCAGTGTAGGACCAGCATCCATCAGGGATCTACAAGCTCCTAGAACAACACCATGTTTTTCCGTGAGTCTTCAAAGCAACGTGCCAGCTGTAAATCCCAAAAGATGACACAGTTCCAGGCAGAGGCAGGGATTTGTTCTTCACTGTTCTTAGCTTGCCACTATAATCTTGTTCTTGATGTGAATAGGAGAAAGAAGGGAGCCGCTCACCTCCCTTTTCTTAAAAGGATTCCAAATAGCCTTTCTCTGCATGCTGTCAAAAGAGCTGCCACTAGGTTGCTCACCTGTGTCTGTAACAAATGCAGGGGTTGAACATCACAGGGATTATTTTATTCAAAAAAGATTCTCCCGGAGCACTGCAGGAACCTATAGATCTGAAAAGTTTTGTATATTTGTATAGTACATCTCAAAAGAACATCAGAAAGGCTTTATGGATTTTCCAACTTTCTGCACAGAAATAACCTCTGTTCTCAGCTACATTCTCATCTACAAACAGCAATCATCAGTGTTCCTGCCAATGATGTACAAATAACGGTGTACAGAGGTTTACTATAATATTCAGTAAGTTGTTTTTTTTATGGGCTTTCACATATTCATGTGCTTGTCAGAGCAGCAGTCACACAAGAGAGCAGCAGTTAAATAAAACTGAATACCTTCCCTTGTTTCTGCTCTGAGGGCCACTGATGGTTGTGAGGCAGAGGTCCCCTGCCAGGACAATACTGTGAGGCTGCTCCTGCAGTCAGGGTTCCACAAAGCTGCTTCCATGGTTAATTAAAGTTCTTCCATTTCTACAAATGGCCTTCTAGCTCCATTAACAAGCAGGGCAGAATAACCGTTTTAGAAATCTGAGGAAAAGGACTAAAGATAAAATTATTTATATCCTTCATAATTTTTCATCAAGAAATTCTACCAAGATTCATCTTCTCAGTAGCTGGGAAAGGTGGAAGAGAGGAGTATTTTGTCTTGTAAATGTGAATGCACAAATATAATGTTGCAACGTAAATCGTTTGTTGCCTCACAGTATGCATGTGTGTAGATAACAGTAATATTTTGGCTTTAGTTGTTGCTTAACCAAAATTAAATCCCCTGAAAACCAACTGTTTATGAGGAATATAGTGATATTCTTTGTACTTGATATCTGTTTAGAGATCATAAGTATAATCATAACACTGTATTATTTCCAAAGAGTTTTTACTTAATAACACTTCTTTTCTTCAACAAACCTTTACTCCAATTGCAACTTGAGACATCAATATAGAATCATAGAATTGTCAGAGTTGAAAGGGACCTTAAAGATCATCCAGTTCCAACACCCCTGCCTGGCAAGGACACCATCCACTAGATCAGGTTGCCCAGGGCCCCACAAAGCCTTGTCTTAAAAGCTTCCAGGGAAGGCGTTTCCACAACCTCTCTGGGCAACCTGTTCCACTGTCTCACCACCCTCACAGTGAAGAACTTCTTCCTAATATCCAGCCTAAATCTACCCTCCTCTAGCTTACACCCATTTCCCCTGGTTCTATCACTATCTGACCTCCTAAAAAGTCCCTCACCATCTTTCTTGGAGGCCCCCTTTGGATACTGGAAGGCCACCAGAAGGTCTCCTCGGAGCCTTCTCTTCTCCAGACTGAACAACCCCAACTCTCTCAGTCTGTTCCCTCAGGAGAGGTGTTCCAGTCCTCTGATCATTCTTGTGGCACTTCTCTGGACTTGCTCCAACACCCCCGTATCCCTCTTAGAATAGGGGCTCCAGAACTGGATGCAGTATTCCAGGTGGGGGTCTCACGAGTGCAGAGTAGAGGGAGAGAATCGCTTCCCTTGACCTGCTGGCCATGCTCCTCTTGATGCAGCCTAGGATACAGTTGGCCTCTGGGCTGCAAGCGCACACTGGCAGCTCATGTTGAGCTTCTCATCCACCAACACCCCCAAGTCCCTTTCCGCAGGGCTGCTCTCAAGCCAATCTTCACCCAGCTTGGGATTGCCCCGACCCAGATGTAGGACTTTGCACTTGTTCTTGTTGAACTTCCTGAGGTTGGCATGGGCCCACCTCTCCAGCCTGTCCAGGTCCCTCTGGATGGCATCCCTCCCCTCCAGCATATCAACCATATCAACTCCTAATGAATTGTTCCTTTGACAAAACATGTTCTTTTTCATCTTGGGAAACAACCTTGAAAATCCTGAGATGTGATTTCTGAGTGATTGTGCAGATCGTATTGTTTTTTATGGCTCCTGACCAGAAAAACTTACTGTCTAATCTGAAAGGAGGGAAATAGAAGCAAGAAAGGCAGTAAGAAGATCAAGAAATGGGAGCTAGCCAACCACTCTCTGAAACAGCTGGCTGACGTGTTCTCTAACTAACCTTAAAAATCTTTTTAATTTTGGAGATGAAGAAGTATTTTTAAGTGATTTACTGGACTGTGCAACAGTCATGCCATAGATGACCCAGCTTTTTAGAACTCTCATCAGCACACAGTTAAGAGCCCTTCACACCTTCTTTCCGCATGATGCTTCCTTATGCTTCACATCTTCTGTGTATTCATGACAGCATGAGCTGAAGTGAGAGTAGAGCAATGCCTTGAGCAACACTGACCCTTTTGCCCACAAGAGGCTACAAACAATACGAAGTATGAGATGGCATCCAGCAGCTTGGATGTGGTGCCACTTTCCCTATTTCAGGAAGTGTTTTGCATTTGCCAGTTGAATACGCTTGTGCTTCCTAAACAAGCAGTTTTTCTCTGCTGTACCACACACATTTGTGTTCAGAGAGAGTTGAGGAACCACAGCTGACACTGTGCCAGCAATCGGCAGGAAAGACTATAGGAATAGTGTGTGCACTTGGTAACATGCACATAGGCTAGGTGGAGGGAGCAGTTATCTGCATTGGAAATAGGAACAGTACTGCCTGCTGAAAATTCTTTCTTAAAACTTTCTTAGGGACCCACTGTGCAGGTATGTGATCAAAAATTGGCACTGACAGGAGTTTGTGCAATGGGAGAGGAAAAAGTTTCCTACATAGAGAACTTGTTCCCTCAGGCACTGGGGAAGAGGACAAAACAGACTGAATGTAAGGATAAATAAGAAAGACCAAAAGTCTAGACTGGAACCCTGGATTCAAGCCTAGGTCTTAATTGACAGTTTTACTTCTGTACACAACAAAACCTGCACGCTCTGAACTTACTAGCTGTAAGTTCAGATTTTGATTTATATCAGAACTTTCAGGTGTTTACATTTGCTTTAGATTAAAAGTTTCTGATGACCCTTAAATACAAATTAAATATAACTATATGAGTTTCTGAGGTGCAAATTTGTACCATAAGTTAGACCACTGCCTAGTTTCTGTGAAGATCCAGGATGTTTGGCTTTGTCTGTGATTTTTATGTAAGACTTTAAAGTGGAGGCAGATTTTTCACTAGAGTTTTCTTTCCAGCCTATGCCAACTTCCCTAAAAAAAGGAATGTGGAAGAAGCAGCTCCAGAGACCCCCCTCTGAGAGAGGGAACAACTAGCATAGCAAAGACATGTAAACATACCTTGTTAGCCTCCTTGGGCAGCACCTCCTCACGGGTCTGGCTGTTGCTGTTACAGCTCCTGTGAAGGTCTCTAAAGTGCAGGGGAAATAAGGGAGATAAGGAAAACAAATAGCTTCATTCTAGTGTGTACTGGAAGCAGAGCAGGAAGGGATGAAGGGAGGGAACCAGGACCACTCACTCTTGTTTTCTGAAGTTCACAACAAATAGACAAAAAGACCAAAACCAAACGTCAGTACTGAGCCATTACTTATTGTTGGAAGTTGATGTGAAGGTTTCAGCAGTCATTTGGGTCTTCCCTAGTGTCTATAATACATAAAGCATAAATACTAAGAGAGCCTGAGCCCAAGGCATCGTTTCCACAGCCTCTGCTGAGACATACTTTGATAAAACCTAAGGAGTTTTTAATACAATTATAAACAGCTGCTGCTCCTTTACTTGATTTAAAACTCACATAGAAAAACATTAAAAATAAATTTTACAAGCCTATTTTTTAAAATCCTGCTTTGTAGTTGTATGTTTACCAAAGCCCAAGTAAATAAGAGTGCTGCTAGTTGCTTCAGTGAGAGCAGGATTGACCTCATATATAGTACTGAAACAAAATAGTTCAAACTAGTTTATTCCCACAAAAGGCAATCACTAATTTTACTAAATAAGCATTTCCTTACAGACAGCTCTATAAAATCACTGACACTATTGAGAAGTTAAGACATTTTGAAATTCCATTTACAGCTCTTGTTGGTGCCAGTAAAAGACCCCAAATGGGTAGAATTTCATTGACTAAAACATTTCACTGCCAAGATTGCTGGTGTTACAACATACAGAACATGCTACAGATTAATAGCTGTCTTCAGAAACTCAGCATTTTGAAAGTTGTTGTTTGGTTTTTTTTTAATGAAGTTTGCCTTGTTTTCCCGTAAGACTTTTTTTCCCAGAGATGAATATATCTGGCTCTCATTCTGGTGTCTTATTCTTTTTTTAGCTTCCTGAAATGACTCACATTCAGACACGGCGACCCTGGTTGATGTTTCTCCTACAGAACCTTGGATTACTATTAGGCTGGCTTTGCCTCTTACTTCTGGCTCTATATGAACAGAAAATTAAAATATAAGCTTTCTGTTGGAAATCTTGAAGTACCACTTATGACAGTGGATAGCACTATTCACAATTTTGTCGTGTCTGCTCTAGTGATATGTAAATTAAGTTGCTGGGATTTTATATCTGAGCAGTAGACAACTATTTCACTTTATTAACTTATTTTTCAGATTTTGTCATTTTTTATGTAAACACGAATGTTTAGAATTATGTTTTATTTGTTACTGAGTTTACCAGATCCCATGCTCAAACTCGCAGGAGCTTTTGATTAGTTTTTATTGAGACTAGTTGTTCTAGTTGAATGTTCTAAATGATTTCTGCCAGACTGAAGAAAATAAACCACTTTCATATGCAATAATTAAAGTGGACTAACCATAGTCGAATAATTTGAAGCAGAAGTGGTTTTCGCCTCTTAGTACAAAGAATAAATGCATTTCTATAAAACTAAAAAATAGAGCAAGACTAAACTGTTAAGTGTTAAACAACAACCTCATAATATCTGCACTGTCTACTCTGTCAACATAAAGATCCTCAGTAATTACAACTTACTGGTCCACTGTGGCAGGTAAAAAATGACAAGAGTGAATGTTGAAGTTTATGATCTAGAAATCAGAGAATGTCTTTTTCCAACTGTAATATAATTTCTCATACGTGTGATGGAATCTGTGACAGTCAAGACCTGGACCTGTAGCTTGCCCTAGCTGTCAGAGTAACCATCTTCTGCATTGTCCCACCTCTGATGGATGCTCATAGCAAATGCTGATGAAGGCTTAGAAGCAATAAAGTATTTCTCCCTGATATCCCTTCCAGGCTTTTCAAATCAAGGGGTTCCTAGAGCCAGATGTTGCTTCTGAGCCATCGTGCTTAACGAACACAGTCATTAGCTTATTCATACATGTGTTGTGTGAATTGTGGAAGGACCTTTTTCAGTTGTCTAAAGTACATGTAGCTGTAACTGTAGGGTACACGTAGCTCTCCCAGGGCCTCACTGCAACTCCTTCTATCCTGAATGATTTTGATACAATTAGTTCTCTTGATTTCAAGGGAATTCTGCATAAGTTGAGATAAATTATTTAATTTAATTTAATCATTCAAGTTCTGCCCTGACTCTGAGGTGCTCAGGAACTCCTCGGAGGTACTAAGCACCACTCAGCTGTGTGATTTCTGCCACGAACTCACTACCATTTTTTGGTGTAAGGATTCTCCACTACCTAATTTATATTTTTGTATGAGAACTGAGATGCATTCTATCTCCCCTCTCCGTTGGACTCTGGATATAGGGAGAGCAAGTTACAGCACAAACATACATTTTTCATGCAGCAAGTGGATATTTCCTTTTCCTTCTCTTAACTCAAGTTTGAAATATGGCTACATTCTGACAGGATATGACTGTCCCACAATGTGTCCTGTGTTTATTTGACAGCTCCTAGTGAAGGTACAATTATTCTCACATTACAGAAGTGAAAGTCTCTAGGAGTCTACTCTCAGAACTGTCAGTTTGCAAAGACTTCATGTGCACCATCCTACCTTATTAACAAAATGGGAAGTGAAAGTAATTCTCAATTCCATTGTTTATAATAGCCCAGATTTATGGGCTGGTGAACCCCGAGTCATCCACAGACTTACCCTTGGGAAAAACAAAGATCATTTTAAAGGTAGAGATGCATTCATGTTTCAATGCCTGTTTGTTAGGAGAATCTGTAGCAAATTCTCCAGTGCACATCTAGATGTACTTCTAGGCTTTTACATACTTTCAAAAGCCTTGTCCCAGGCAACTTATCCAAGGTCACATAGAAAGTCTCTGTCTGACTAGAAAAATGAACTGAACTGGTTTAAGCCCCAAAGTAAAATCCTAACTTGTTTTAATTAGCTGTGCAAATATTACAACTGCTTTTTCTGTTGATTTAACTTTGACAGATGAGCTGAGAAGCCATGACTGATGCTTCTTTTCTCAAACTTTACATTTTTCAGGAGTTTGTGCTAGCTTTTAGCAATGTAATATTTTTAAAAAGTGGTTTCCCAGTATTTCATCTGTTTGTGTTGGCACTGAGTCACTCCATGACCTTCAGCTGTGACAGTCAATTCAAGCAATAGCAGGACACCACTAGACGCAAGCAAAATCTATTCCTGTATCCAATGGTGCAAATGAATATTGGAAACATTTGTTATTTCAAAGAGAAGAGCTACCAGAGTCTGACTGTTCATGGATGCATTATGTTCACTACCACAGAAAACAAGATTACCAGTATGATCATGTTGTGGCAACCTTATTGCATTCTGAAATGTTTTTCTCTTATTTATTAATGTGCCTGAAAGAGGACAAGTGATTTCTGGCAGTCTGTGTGTTAAAGTTGCATACAAGCACAGGTTCACATCCTGCCATGATCAAAACTCCATCTTCTGGCTATATATATTTCTCAGGTTTCTTGGGCACACTTAACAGCCAAATTATGTTTGTACAGCTTCCTCCACAGGCATAACTATGTTGATTAGAATGCCAGTTAGTCCTTATTTCTGCCCCAGAGCTCGTATGCTTTCATGGTGTTTGTCAGTAAGCGAACATTTCAGTCACCCTTTTGCCCTGGTGCCAGGTCTGTACACCTGAAGTCTTGTTAGCATATGGGAGTTTGAATTCCTATGGCACTTGTGGGAGAACATATCTCACTACTTAAAGCTGGTATGTCTGCTGTAATTCTCTTGACACTAGTCTCTTTATAAAGATACTGAAGGTGGACTATTGCCACCTGTAAAATAGGACTGAACCTGTATAGTAGGAACAATGAATCATACAGAGGGCTGGAAACTCTTCCTGGTCACTGAATTAGAAAAGTAAATCCATGTAAATCCAAAGAGATCCACCTGCAAGATTCATCTTTTTTGTCAATGTTCTTTGCAAATCCCAAGAGAAAGGACAAAAGAATATGGGTTTGTGCCCTTACAAAAAAGCACATAATCACACAGAATCACAGAATGTCAGGGGTTGGAAGGAACCTCGAAAGATCATCTGGTCTAACCCCCCTGCCAGAGCAGGATTCTTCCCTAACTGGGAATCGAACCCAGGTCCCAGTGGTGAGAGCACTGAATCCTAACCACTAGACCACTGTAATTTGCCATTAACATGATTCCCTGGCCAGTTTAAATGAGCAGGGTCAGTCTTGGTTTTACTCTGCCCTTTCAGTAATGTCATGCCCAACAAAATCTTATTAAAGTATATTGAACCAGGGCCATCTTCCACATGCATGTCCAAGGAAGACTGAACAGCACAGCAAACCATGAGAATGCATAAGTATTATTATAATGCATTCTTTTTTTGTTTGTTTGTGTAAAATTCTGAGTTTATTAACACAGATTTCAAATAAGACTCTATTTGAAACAGGTATTTCTTTCTGCTCCTTCAAACCTCGCAAACAGAGAGCATAATATGTCAGTGTTTCCACTGAGACAAATCCTGAGTAAGAACTGCAGGACTTCACCACTTGCAACCCTTAAATCATGACTCGGTATCTCTCCCTGAGATATGCAATTGCTCAAAGAGACATTATGTGCTTGATGGAGAGATTAGTTGGTGAGGTCTTACAGCCTGTCAGGCAGTTCCGACTAGATAATCATAATGTTCCTTTGAAACACTAAAATATATGAATCTATAGACTCAGGATTTTTTCTAGAAGGCGCTAGTTTGTATTTTTCTCTTTCATCTCTTCTTAGTTTTCAGGCACTTTCCAGATGAAAAAAAAATCCCAGAAAACATCTTGTTTTACTACCAGAAAATGAGAGGGAAAAAGAAAGGTTGAAAGAATTTGTTTGCCACAGTATTTTTTTCTGCAAGTTACATGGCAGAGTGCCTCATAAAAAATACTTCCAATTCCAAACTACCAGGGCTCCCAGGCATAAAAGAATTGACCTTGTACCTCTCTTTTTTGTATATGTTACACATTACCCAGTGACTCCTAAGATAAATAGTGCCTTCTTTGCAGCTAGCTATGCTAATGCCCTTAGAAGTTTCTGGAGCTCATCTGCATGTTTTAAATGCTGCCATCTATTCCTTTACTGTATTTTATGCCTTAGGCAAGAATGTGGCATTTCTCCAGAGAAAAAAAAAACATTTTTCATATAAGAAAGCACAGTCAATTTTTATATGTATATTTGGACTGGTTTTCTTTCACCTTGCCATTGCATTGGAGAAAGCACATTACCATTGTAACAATTTTTAGCCTTCATCTAGAAACCGAAAACAGGTTTATGGCAAAGTAAGGATTAGGGCTGCTAAATTTTATAATAAGGACACACTTTATCAGCATTGTTAGCTTTTCTTGCTTTTCTGTGACCTTTTGTCCAGCCTTCCTCTCATCTTAAAAATAAGCTGCTTTCTATTGTAAGTGTGGCTGTAGGAATGTGACTACAGAAAATACAAGAAATAGTTACACAATGGTTTTAGTCAAAACAAAAACTCCTGCAATTTATTTTACTACACCCACTTTCACTCCCTGTCCCCAAAAGGACAAAAAAAACCCACAAGTGGAGCTGTTGTTCTAGGTCACGTAGGGGAATGTAAAAAGTGCCTTCTTCCTTTTATGTCTGATAACAGGACAAGCACAACAGGAGACCCTGTGTAGACATCTGCTCTCCTTGAAGTCACTGCCAAGCTCTCAAGCACAGAGCAGCATCCTGGTGCAGGGGATGCAGGAATCATAGCAGCAGGTGCTGCTTCCTACTGCAGGGATGGCAGGAGTCAGAGCAGGGGCACTCCAGAGGGGCACACTCCAACACTTGTAGCGGAATGATCAAAGGTTTTATAGCTGTCCCTGTATGATCCTGCAGCAGCTCACTTCAGGGCAAATTCTCAGACAGTTCATGTCGTCTTGCCTTTGGACACGAAGGATATCATAAAGGCTATCTATCTGGCCGATAACCCAGTGAGTTAGCAGCAGGCTCCTGCAGTGCAAAAATCCACAGGACCCCAGCAGTCAGGGTGACCCCAGAGAATGACACTTCTCTGCAGAGGAACCTCCCATGATACTGTAATACCTAAAAGACAAGGCCTGTAGTCGTGACCAGGATGGTCTTCTTCCACACACAGAGTGCCATGTGGCAGACTGTCCTCCCAGGGTCTCATCTCAGACACTATCAGAGAACATTAAATAGGATTAGATGTCAAGCTAAATCTGCCTAGCAACCATTTACATATTGGCCCAAGACAGTGCTGCCCAAGCACTAACCCGATGCTAGGGATGTGTCTGTATGTGACATCATTTTGTCCCACTGCAGCTGTCTGGGAACCCCCCCCTCATCCTTTTCCCAGCAGCCAGAGGAAATTAACTTGACCTATCCCAGAGACATGACAAGAGAGATGCATACAGGAATAGTCCGGTCAATTATTATGACACATTTCAGCCTTAATTTAGTACCATACCAAATTCTGCTGTCTTCACAGACTCTCATACTGCAGGAAAGGCACCAGGAAGGCTCATAGGATTAAAAAGACCAAATGCAAAGCCCTGCACCTGGCTTGGGGTAATACTTGATATCAGTACGGGTTGGGAGATGATATGATTGAGAGCAGCCCTTCAGAAAGGCACCTGGGGGGACTGGTGGCTGAAAAGCTTGACATGAGCTGGCAATGAGTGCTTGCAGCCCAGAAGGACAACACTGAAACCTGGGCTGCATGCCCAGCAGCATAGCCAGCAGGTCCAGGAGGGGATTCTGCCTGTGCTCTGCTTTGGTGAGACCTCACCTGGAGTACTGCATCCAGCTCTGGAGTCCTTAGCATAAGAAGGACATGAAACTGTTGGAGTGGGTCCAGAGGAGGCCACAAAAATGATCTGAGGGTGAAATACGTCTGCTATAAGAAAAGATTGAGATAGCTGAGGCTGTTCAGCCTGGAGATGAGAATGCTCCAGGGAGACCTTAGTGAGCCTTCCAGTCCTTAAAGGAGCCTACAGGAAAGCTGAGGAGGTAATATTTGTCAGGGTGTGTAGTGATAGGATGAGGGGTAGTGGTTTCAAACTAAAGGAGGGAAAATTTAGACAGGATATAAGGAGGAAATTTTTCACACTGAGAGTGGTAAGGCATTGGAACAGGTTGCCCATAGAGGCAGTGGATGCCCCATCCAAGGAACCATTCCAGGTCAGGTTGTTTGATCTAGTTGTAGATGTCTCTGTTCACTGCAGGTGGATTGGACTAAGTGACCTCTAAATATCCTTTCCTACTTTAACCTTTCTATGATTCTATGACAACGTTTGCACTGGTCTGTTGGGCAGGAGCCCAGGCTGCCCTCATCAGGGCTCATGGTGAATGAGCAGCAGCTGTTTCCCAGCCCTGATGATTGTTTCAGAGTATTAGAGGTGTTCCTGTCACTGCATATCAGATATGGCATCCACTAGTACACCACCTCACACAAAAACTCTTTTGGGCTTTTCTAACAAGGACTTTCTAGGATTTGCCCTGCCACCTGCTTGTCTGCACTATGCAAATATCATAACCCATATGAGATGGGCTCTTACCTGTTCTCTTGGACCATCCATACTGATGGTTTTTGAGCAATGTGTTGCAACTGTTTGTGAATTCTGGTGTTCTGAAAGGGCAACAAAGCACTGGAAATTTACTGAGAACCACACAGAGGGGATACTATTATCTACACTGTGGTACTAGCAATTTGACTCTTCTTATTTGAGAGACACTGCTATGAGTACACACACAAACACAAGTAATTCATTCTTTTGTATTTCTACTTGAGTGTTGGTGTTGTCTTGGGTGGTTTTATGACTAGCAACTGGGAATGTGTCCTAATTCCAGGACTTCAAAGGCTATCTCCATGTTCCTGGGCAAAGATGTAGTATGAGCTCTGGAGCAAGAGTACACCAACCTTATGGCTGCCATTCCAATCCAGAAGTGGGTGTGTACTGTAGTTAAGTATACAAGCAAAAGTCATCTATATGCATCTCAACTATATACAGCTCAGCAGCAAGTAGCTGTAATTATTAGCAAGTTTAGAAAGGTACAAGTAAGTGGACAATGTACATCTGGTGGTTTAGTATGTCCAGGAGAACAGAACAGTATTCAGACAACATGTCGTCCACAACAGAGCTGTAGCCATGAATGCAATTCTTTTCCCAGGTAGTATCCTTCTGCCATACTCCAGGACTTTGCTGATAATTTTGTGTGCACTTTGCACCAGGATTCAGAGGAAAAGATGCAACGAAGAACAAGCTAAATTCTGTAATTTTGTAAAGAAAGTGGCAATGGTCTCTAAACTGGATTATCCTGCACAAAAGCAAAGAATCTCCTTCTTCACTTCAAGAGAAAGAGGGCAAAAGAGATCCATATGAGGAAAGACAGACTGAGGAAGTGTCCAGGGGAAAGTTGTCTGCAAATACCCAAACAAACAACAAATAATTAAAGAAACTTAAACCCCACACCATTCTCTGCAAATGTTGCTGGAAAATATCATGTCTAAGAAGTCAAGCTTTAACACTGGAAATAGCTTAAATATTACAAACCAAATGACTTTTAATAACTCTTAAACTTGAGAGAAGCGTTGCAAATACCATCCATATGTTCAGAGACATGGATTTTGGAAAATACATATTCATAGTTGATGAGATCAGTATAATTTCGTGTGCTGAATTTCAGTTCCATCTGAAGTAATGAGAAGGAAAAAAGCTTGTGAGAGAACAGTCCATTTTCTATCATTTCCTACTACCATAAAATCTACTTTTTAATTTGGCTTTTTGCACTTGCAATTAGCAAGAATATGACATTTGTCTAGACAACAGAGTAGCTGACTGTCTGGCATAACATTTCTGGCATTATTAGGGTGGCCTAAAAAAGCACATGATTATTTGTTGGAAATTCTTTACTAGCATGTAACATTTTAATACACTGTTAGAAGTCTTAGGTTGGATTCCACTTAATTAACTCTTCATTCTCAGCCTTGATTACCCTTCATGGAGCTGTGTTTTTTACAAGTGGTTATAATGTACTTCACTTGAGTGAAGTGTGGGGTTTGTTTCCTTTCCTTCCTTTCATTTCATTTCTCCCCCCTATATAATTTCTGCTTTGTGTTAAGTTTCAGTATTGGTGGAGAAAACTTAATTTGTCAGAAGATCTTTTTTCTAAATATTTCCTAATTGTAATGTATACTAGATCACAAGCAAGAAAGACCCAGAAAGGATTATATGAATTCTAAGGAAGCCTAACTAGAGCAAGAGCAGTTCAGAAAGCGTGCTCCAGCTTTAAAGGGGGGAAAAAAAGAACAACAGAAAAACAATAAAAAATTTAAATTGCATGCTGCAAATACCAATACTGGTTACTCATCAGCTTTCACCCGACTGCGAGTGATCAGATCTCCTGCGCCTCTTCAATCACTCTTTTTTAAAGTTACTGCTTCCCAGCTGAGACATATTAGCTGACACTGGGCAAGTGCCTAATCTTTTGTAAATTCTCAGTAAAACAATTGCTAACAACTTTCACTTTCACAGCCTACTAGTATTACAGATGAAGACAGAGAAAACCAGTCTCTAGTGGTGGATAGTTATTTCATGTAGGCAATATTTTCATCAGGAAATTCCTGATGACTTGAGGTAGGTGCTAATGAACTTGCAATATGCTCTTGCAGTTTACTTTTCTGGTATCAATGTAAACTATAACATTAACAAGAGTTGCTTTTCGTTCTTCTAAGTCATATAAGAGATATTTCATACATTTCCCTCTTCTTCCAGAATTCAGAACTCAAAAGGTATCTGAGAGTCAAGACAGCAAGAACAAATCTTCAGGTCCCTTGCTTTCTCAAGCATCACATTTTTGCATGTCCAAAACGTCTATTTGAACAGTCCTTTTCCTCTCTTCTGCACCTCTGTCCTACTTATTTGTCAAGGAAGTGAGGTTAGTGATTCACGTGGTAAGGAACAGTCCTGGCAGAAGAGATATGTTCACCATATTCCTGGTTACAAATAGTGTCAGAAGTCAGATTCAGACTTTGCTCTCTAACGCTCTTTCTAATCAGCGACGCTTACTTCATAGCATGTACATGCATAAACCATTTCTGAATTCTCAGGTTAGTTTTGTACCAGTGAAACTTTACAGGAAGCAATGATTTCTGCTTCATACTATTTTCAACAAAAGAAAACTCAGGCTTTTGCATTCTTTGTAACAAACCCCCCAAGTCTGCACAGTGTCTCTGTTGCTGAGATCTACGTGATAAGGAGATGATCTGAAATACAGCCAGCAAGCAGCACTGCTTCTCAAGTTCTGAAAGTTCCTAGGCAATGTGTTTGATGAAAAACACATTGAATGTTCTTTTATCCCCCAGGTCGACTTAGAATGTGAGATATAAACATCTCTTCTACAAACATACTCAACAAACCTATATCTGGTTTACATCCTTCGGTCACTGCAATGACACTTCATTAACTAAACCATTGTGCAACTGATTTTTAATAAAACAGAAGCAGATTCAATTTCTGAAATTCAACCTGATTATGTAATACTCTTCCAGTAAGTCTACCACTGCAGTTCTGGCTGCCTTATGTTATTATTTTCTGGTGACAGATAGGCTGTTGCAAATACTTTTAACACAATTAATCTGCTTCAAGGGGGAAAAAATAGAGTTGAAAGTAAACTCCCAAACGCTACATTTCTTCAATTTACAGTGTAAATGGGTCTTTGTGATTTTTAGCTTCCTCAGGAAAAGACAAAAATGACAGAACAAAACCACATGCAGTGATGGGGAAGATGCAGCATTTGGTATCTCTGTGACTGCTAGATAAGAGTCACCAATGCCAATGGAACACTTCTGGCACTAAGTTGCTTCTCTTTAACTCTGCCTGTTGGCTACATCTACTATTTTCACTCTAATTATACAGTGTTTCATAGTACCTACTTAAATGAGAAAACAATTGATCAAGATCTCGCAGGAAAAATTTAATGAAGAAGAGAGCTCCTTCCCAAATGAGATTTTTCGATGCTGTGTTTGTCACGTTATCCCAGCAGTGGAGCTCTGCAGAAAGAGAAGAAAATGGGAAGTCTTCTACAAGAGTCCAATGGAATATGCAGAACCCAGGGATTTAAAAAATAATATTCAAAAAATATTTAAAACACAGTTTTAAGCAGCATCTGTGGGTGCTTCAAGTAACCCCTAGGGCTTGGTGCATCAATTTATGTATCAGTAGCTAGATACAGCAGATGACTTCCTTAGGTACATAGCTCTGCACTAGACTTTGGAAGAGAGTACAAGAACAGTAGAGCAGAATAGAGTTGTCAGTGAAAAGCCTCCAATACCCTGTACAGAAAACAGCCATTTCTAGGGATGGCTAACGCAAAAGGTAGCAGGATATTTTAATCCCATCTTGTTCTACAGTTTAGAGGCCTTTGAGGCTGCAGGGATAATCCTTTAATCAGTCTGGATCTAGAGAACTGGATCTAATCCTCTCCTCACAACACAGACCTTATCTTTCAAAGATCTGAACCTTGTCACTCTTCTCTTTTAGACACTGTCTGAAGGAAGTTGTTCTGCCAAACTTTATAAAATGGCTGGGCAAATCAGAACCCTCAAAAGCTAGTCCAAAACTTGCTGGTCCCAATTCCAGAGACTGTGCATGCATTTCCTCCAGGGTCTATGAAATGTAAATACAGAAACAGTCCTCGGAGCAAAGACTGGAGTCTGCAACTGATAAACTTATTGGCAGTCTGGAGAGAAACAGAATCACAGAAGAGCTGAAGTGGGAAGGCATTTCTGATAGTTGTCTATTCCAACCATACTTGCTCAGAGCAGGCTCAGGTAAAGAAGGTTACCCACAGCCATGTCCAGCTAGGTTTTGAGACTCTCCGGTGGTGGAGACTGCACAGCTTTTCTGGGCAGCCTGTGCCAGTGCTTGGTCACGGTCACCGTAAAAAAAGTATTTCTGATGTTTTAGTAGAAATTCCTGTATTTCAGCTTGTGCATATCACCTCTTGTCCTACCACTAGATACCACTGAGAACAGTCTGGCTCCATCTTCTTTACTGTTTTATTTCAGCTAATACTCAAAGACATAATGGCTTCAGGTGTTCTCTTCTTCAGGCTGAACAGTCAAAGCTCTCTCAGCTTATCCTCATGCAGCAAATGCTCCAGTGTTTCCTTACCATTTTTGTGGATCTTCACTGACCTTATCTGCCTGTGTCTCTTGCTCTAGGAGCCCAGCACTGGGCCAAGCACCCCAGATGTGTCTCACAAGAGCTGACTAGAGAGGAAGAATCACCTCCCTCAGCCTACCAGCAATGATCTGCTATCTTAGCCCAGGAGGCCTTTGACCTTAATGTGCTACAAGGACATGTTTCTGGCTCACGTTCATCTTGCCCACCAGATTCCTCAGAGCCTTTTCTGCAAAGCTCCTTTCTAGTTGGTTCTCAGCCTGTACTCATGCATGGGATTCTTCCTCCATGGGGGCAGGACTTGGCATTTCCAGTTGCTGAACTTAATGAGATTTCTCTTTCTCCATTTCTCCAGCCTGTCAAGGTCGCTCTGAATGGAAACAACCCCTAGATGTAGTAGTTACTCCTCCCAGTTTTGTACCATGTATGAGTTCTATCTCTTCTTCGCTTTTTCTCTGACCTGCTACCTTAAACGAATTCTTATACAGTGCTAATGGGAACAGAGAAGTGCCACTCCTTGGGGTGGTCAGTAAGTGCTATAGAAGCATAGTCCTTTGTGGAGCAGGAGGCAGAGACTTCAGCTTCTTCCTGATGTAAGCAAAAAGGTAATATCCCCAGCAAAGTTCTCAAGAGATTAGGTATCTTTTGTAAGGATAGGGATTTGTGTTTCTCTCTCAACCATCTCTGGAAAGGCCGTGACCATACTGTTTTTTCGATGGCCAGTTTGCACATTAAGCAATTTTGAAGCATGCCTTGACTGGGCCTTGGAAAACTCTCACTTTCTAGATCCTGAATCCTGGAGAGATCCACTCTGATTTGCTCAGATTGTGACAGAAGCTGAATTTTAGAGTGCTTACAAATCAAATAGGAGTTGCTCAGTGTGCTCGTGTACTTCAAAATATCAAAAGAATGGATGCTCCAGGATTGCAACTTTTAAACTATGTGCTTGGGTTCTGCTTAACTCCTGCTCCAAACATCTTCATAGTCTGTGGGCTCTAGGGGGACTTACAAAAGAGAGCAAACATCTTGAGCTTTTGGCCCAAGGACATGACATATAGCAACCTTACCTAACTTTGTCCTCTCCATCCGGTCCTACAGGCCCCCCCAGAGTACAATATTCACCGGCAGACTACTGCTACAGGCTCCAGAGGAGGGAGGAGAATGAGAGATGGGACAGATATTGCAGTAATTCCATCCTGTCTAGCACTCCCAGCCAGTGCTCATCCCAGCAAATGAGTACAGGTTATGCTGTACAAGGAGTATTAGAGCTACAGGCTGTGATGTTCAAAAGTTTAAACAAGTAAGCACTTCTGAAAAAGAAAAATAACAACTGCAAACTCTGCTCACCTATCGTCTCCAGCCACCTCCACTTCTGTCGAGGCTATGTGAACAGGCGAAGTACCCAAACATTGTTTCATTAATCAGCTTGTTTGGAAATCTGAAATTCAAAGAATTATGTCTTATTTTCATAAGTTAACAGTTTAACTGCTAACAATAAACTTCTTCAGTTTCTTGCACAGCACAGTTCTGACTGCACCATGAGCTTTCTGTGCTTTACTTAAATCCAAAATGTGCCCATCAGATAACATTTTCTATTTGGATGGCGCTTCTTCTCTTTCCAAAGTTGTTCATAACTCTGAAATACCAGGCTGCTAAGATGTCTCTTTATGTGAGAGATCATGCTCATAGTTAAAGCAATAGTCCCTTACTTTTCAGAGACTGCTTTGAGAGAAACCAGGAAGAAATTAAAGATAAATGTGGGTGAGCTACAATAATCAACTGAATGTACCTCAGAGGCAATTTCAATGTATTTTAACTGTATATTTTAATAGGAATTTTATAAATTACAGGTTCTTTGATTAGGATAGCTTTTAGAGACCTTGCTTTATTTCTATCACAATTTTAGGCTTGACTCCTGTTTCAAGTCATTAAAATTCATCTACACAAACCAGTTTTGCATAAGAGGGGCAACTTTAACAGAGGTATCAGCCAATAGACTTCAGGGCTCCTCTGGTGTCCTTGAAGGTCCAAATATAAAATCTGTACCTCTCTAAGAAAATTGGTGTAGAAATGGATAATATGCAGAACTGTGACTTCTCCAGAAGACCTCAGACATTGATGGTAGAATGAAAGTAGGACTTTTGCCTTATTTAGTATCTGATCAGAGCAGAAGACAAACAGTTAATCAGATAAAATATAGGTCATGAGAAGACTGGAAGGTGTTAAACAAGACTGTCTATAGATAACAAAATGGTTGTCCCATAGGCAACAGCTTCTTTGTCTCCTGAATACATAATGACTCGCAACCCCACAAGCTGAGAGAGAAAAGTGCCATCAGGTTTTGGCCCACTGGCTTCCTCAGCCCATGGTGCAACACCTGAGTTTGGCTTGTTGCTCTCTGTGAAGGCAGTCATGAGGGTAGTGCTCCTCTGTCTAGTCTAGTCTTGCCATAAGGGGTGTTATAGATTAGTTTTGCCTAACTGGCAAATTTAGTTGGGGAGGAAGCAAACACTGAAAAGTAGGCTAGAAGAATCACTGCAAGCTGTAGTCCACCCTGATGTTTAAAGCTTTAGCAGCCCTTTGAGTTTCAAAGAGGAGCTCCAAGCTACTGTCTTCCTACTCAGGAAGGTTCATTTAATGGCAAGTCAAGCTTCTACAATGTTTTTCAAAGTTCATCGGATCATAGGATTGTCACAGTTGGAAGGGACCTCAAAGATCATCCAGTCCCAACCCCCCTGCCTGGCAGGGACACCATCCACTAGATCAGGCTACCCAGGGCCCCACAAAGCCTTGTCTTAAAAGCTTCCAGGGAAGGCGTTTCCACAACCTCTCTGGGCAACCTGTTCCATTGCCTAACCACCCTCACAGTGAAGAACTTCTTCCTAATATCCAGCCTAAATCTTCCCTCCTCTAGCTTACACCCACTTCCCCTGGTTCTATCACTGTCTGACCTCCTAAAAAGTCCCTGGCCTCTCAAAGGTACATCTGAGATCATAGAACCCCAAACCCTGAATGCAGCCCTAGCCACACAGTCAGTCATTCACCTGATCCAGTTGTCTCCTTCTCCTTGGTCCCAGCCTCCTACCGGCAGGATAGAGGAGAACGCTGCCTGTGCTCCTGATTCCTTCAGCATCTTTCCAAGGGGTATGAAGTCCCTTCTGATGTTTTGGAATCTCTTTGTCATTGCCTTGTTTGACCCAATATGAAAATGTGGGAGTGGATGGTAATCACCTCGATTTACCAGGCTTGGTAGAAGATGCTTTGGTGTAGAAAATTATGAGACTACTTAAGTGGTAAGATAATTTTAATTGTAAAAGAGGAGGAGAAAACATTACTGCTTCCTAAGTGTAGCAGTAAGTCCATATATTTATCCCGACATAATAAAAAAATGGAATTATTTATTTCTTGCTAATAAAAATCTGTCAGTATTTATAGCTGTAAATGTACTTACCTGCCCAATGTTTCCTCCGCAGAAAACCAAAATTATGCTATTTCTTTAACAGTGAACTCAGTTCTTTGGAAGCTCACAGACACACACTTCTGTGCTGTTTTAAGTACTTTTAGTACTTTGATCGTATTCTTTCTTAAAGATTTAGCAGGTGACTACAACTAGTTAGCACTTCACAAAGATGCTGCAAGATGAAGTGGAGGATATTCAATGAGCTTATTGCAGCAATACTGTGCCATGTGTGTGGAGCTCTGGGCTGCCGGGAGGCTCCCGCGGTTTGGCCCCTGGGCGTGGCTGTGGTGGGAGAAAGGAGAGAGAGGGGGAGCCTTGCCAGCGGGTACTGCGCCCCCATTAAGAGGAGAGGGGAGCTTTGGAGCACACAGAGGTTTGCTGTTCCAGNTAACACAGTGGGGGAAGGATAAGGTCAGGGTGGATAGTGGGTTCTTTTGGAGTGATGGGGGTCCCAGCCAGGCTGGGGCCTTGAAAGGCACCCCAGCCTTGGAAGGTTACGGGGGTCAGAACAGTTGGTTGGTTTGTTTGTCTTTTTGTTTTTGGTTCTCCTGTGACTACTGCCCAGGTTAGACATGTTCTGGATATATTTGCTTTGCTCTGTTACATCTTGAAAAGGTGGACAGGACAAAGGGTTGTTCCTGGGTATCTCCTTGAGATTGTATTTTGATAGGTGATAGTAAAGTAGGAAATGAAAGACTTGCCCAAATCGTTCTAATAGGAACGTAGCCTGTGTACCCCTAAGTGGTTGCGAGCTATGCCGGCGATGGTACATGCTTTCGGTAGGGTCGCCCATGCCAGACAGGCCAAAACTGTAGGACTAGATTTCATACATTCTTGGGCAGGATGAGCTCGTTAGCCTTCTGGCAGTCATCCTAGGAGAAGGACAACTCTCATCCCAAACCTGGGCAGATGGAGCTCACTTAGCCCAGTAAGGACATCCGTCTAAGAGAAGGTCACTCTAATTAAACCTACGTCCTGTGGATCTCGCTGCCACCGCCCAAGCTTGCTCGGACCTGGCAGATGAACCTTAGGATTAAAGGGTGGGTTCAGTTCCGCGCATGCTGCATCTCACCTAAAAAATCCATTGCGCAGGCTTGAAGGCTTTGCCCACATGCAAAAAGCCCTGTAGGGACGGGCAAGGGTTGAAACAGCAGGTGAAAGGTGCACTGGAAGCC
>VWZX01000309.1:4871-17785 GCA_013399015.1 Galbula dea | reverse complement strand
CCTCATCAGCTTCCTCATCCTGATCAGGTGGCCTGTAATAAACACCCACAACTGTATCACCCATGCCAGCCTGCCCTTTAATTAGCACCCATAAACTCTCAACTCGCCCCTCATTCACCCCTGGACAGAACTCAATACATTCTAGTTGCTCTCTCATGTAAAGAGCAACTCCCCCACCACGCCCTGTAGACCTGTCTTTCCTGAAAAGGACATAGCCATCCATGACCACATTCCAGTCATGAGAACTGTCCCACCATGTCTCTGTAATTGCCACCAGATCATAACCCCTTGACTGCACACGGATTTCTAACTCCTCCTGTTTATTCCCCATGCTGCGTGCATGGGTATGCAGGCATTTCAGGGAGTGAGCTGAGCATGCCTGTTCTACCCTAGGAGGGTGGGAGGCCTTCTGGTCTGTATTAGTACTAGCACTAGAACATTGCCCCACTGGTGCAGACCTGGCAACAACCCCATCCCCCTTCGAAACTAGTTTAAAGACCAATGGATCCTTGCCAGAGAAATATTTATGCTTTTCTGTAACAACTGGCATGAAACCATTTCCATTTCCACAAAATTCTTTAGCAAATTACTCTATCACTGACTAAAATATTTGTTGCTCTACACACATCCACCATGTAAGTGCCTCTTACCACTCCTTAACATTTATATCTGTGCTACTTTGAAATGGTTGAGATTTGTGTATTTCTATTAAAACTGTTTAATATTTATATTGCAAGTATGCCAAGAACCTCATCATGCTGTAGAACAAGTTCTATCCGTTGCAGGCACACTAACAGATTTAGAGATATTGGCCATAATAGCCTAAAGTTCAAAATAGTAAGTGAAAGATAAGGAAATGAATGTACTTTAGGAAACAAATGACACAATATTGCATTTCTATTTATGTATAGTGGGCATCAGTCACATGCTGATTTCCTTTATATGCTGCTTATTCTATCAGCATCAGTCAGCTTTTTCCTAGGCGCTGTTTTAAAATTTGGTCTGAAAGAATCAAAAGATGCAGTCATTGTAAATTGAAGAGTCTGAATGACCACCTGCATATTTAAAGACAATAGTGTGAAGAAACTCACACATGGATTAGAACAGTAACAAATGAGTGGGGAAATAAAAGCAAGAAGAGACTACGTTGTCTGAATCTCTAATAAACTATGTTTTAATTACATTATCCGCCACATTTATGCTTTTCTTCTACTCCGCTCCTGAGCACTAAAATTCTTCCACGTGAAGTGCAGTGTGTAACATCCTGATCTTTATAGTCCATCTTCCTAGTCCACCCAGTCCAGACCCTCAGTCATTTCAGCTACCTATCTATTTTTTCCTGTCCTTTCCTAAACCTTTCTTCTATATTTTGTTTAAGTTTACACTCTTTAAGGTAAGTATATTCTCTTACAGTCATCAAGTGGGATCTTCAGGTTCATTTAATTTTATTTTCATTGCTGCAGTAAATTTTTGCAAAGGTGAAAGCAGATTGACTCAGAGAGCAAAAATAAGAGGTCTGAAGCTGGTTTCACAGAACAAAAACTGGGTTTGGGCAATTAGTAAGCAGTAAAACACAGAAGTAGGTGTAATTCTGATGTAAATGGTTGAGACCTCTCAGCCTTTCCCATGAAACAGGGCGTGACCAATAGACTCTGCCTCATGAAAGTGACCTGAATTCCAGAACTGAGTGGAAAGATTCAGAAGTGTAAAAGTAATCTATATTGCTAGGAAGATACAGCCTTACAGGTAGACATCCCTGGGGACAATAAGAACTGGGACAGATTATGCTAGTGACACATAAGTGCAAGAATTCCAAAAAGTAAAGACTCAGTTACACTTCAAGGGTTTGCTGGTGTAGCTGAGCTATAAAGTTCTTTTCCAGACCCACTCAAACTGTAATAGATTTTTTCTGTTGATGTAACTTAAACTAAATATATGTTACTGGCCCAAAGATTATTTTTTAAATCTGCATAATTGTGGTTGACATTTGAGTTACAGGTTGGGCTTGCTAGTTCGTTTAATGTATTTCTGGGATTATTTACATGTTACAAAATTGTGCGGTAATGTGTCACAAACTTCTAAGTACTTCTGTGAAAAAGCTGGAACTTAGTTAAGAAAGTAGGCAGAAGCTGGACCGGGAGCTGACTCACACACACTCACAAAAAAAGAGAGAATGATGACAAAAACATAAGCATTAATATCAGAAATAACAGCAGAAGGAAGAAAAGCATAAAGAACAGATTTTGAGATCTGATCAGAATAAGGTGGCTGAAAACATTAGTCAAAACATCCATGAAAGACCGGAGAGGGTGGAAGACGGAAAGGAAGAAATCCAGAATGAGTGGGAGGAAAGAAACACATTTGCAATTGCATTGTCAGGAATAGTATCTTCCTGCTTTAGAACTTTTTTTCTCTCTCCAAAAGATAACCTCACAATTACAAGGGTATTGTCAAATGTACACATAAATTGAAGAAAATTTAATCAATACTCATTGACTATTAAAGGAATTAATTTATTAGGTGTGAAATTAAGCTATTCTTTCTCTGACTGGACAGGGAATGTTAGAAAATAGGCAAAATGGGTTGCTCCAGGCATCACTTTCTCTCACCCCAGGCATTTCTTGCGCATCAGCTGCTGCTTTGCTTAGGGGAACTTGCTGCTTAAAATGTCTATTCTGCCAGGCAACAAGAGTGGCTGATGTTAAGGAAAAAGTAGAGTCACTGAAAGAACTTCAATTTGTCCTTTAGCAGTGTCCCACCTTTGCCTTTTCTATCCCTTCTTTCCTTCTTTGCAAAGCCTGCCTTACAGAAGGAGGAGTGGAAGAAAACAAAGAATAAATACTGTAATTGCAGCCCATTAAAGAATGCTTAGTCCAAGCAATCTCTCTCTAACTAAACTATCAGCTAACAAATGGACCTAACTACTGACAATGAGAGAAAAATCAATTTATTTGGAAATAATGCAAATTTATTATAAAAAATGCTTCTGGAACACTAAAATCTCATCCCATTTCTGTTGATGGACTGGTTATTTAAAACTATTGACCTATATAAAGGATTGCTGTCTGACAGAACTGCACTGCAACAGAAAAAGGACTAGAACTGAACATATTTGTAATTTCTTCACACTCTGTGGAGAACTGCATCACTCCTCTCTAGTGTAGACTACCTTACCCTATTGCTGAAGAGCTACTCCAGCTGGTGAGCAGGTGAGTGTACTGGATTTGGCTCAGATAGACAGGATGACTTTCCTTCTCCCTGACCATTTGTTCACAGGAGTGGCAGACAAAGAGCCCCTGGCTCTAGTCATCTTCATGAATCATAATGATCGAAGGAATAAATAAAGTCTTTAACTTTCTCTTCACTGCTCCACATCATAAGCAATGTTTATGACAATTTAGTCTTTAATACTTAGAATGAAAACATCTCTGTGAGTCAGCTGTTTGCAAATAGCTCTCCACCTTCCTTTGCACTTCATCTGTATGGGTGCTCAGTGTCTGCTNCATTCCTTTTTGACATCCAGCAACGTCTGATCACACCGCTAGTCACAACTTTGCTTTTGCAGTTTTGATCATAGAATGTGATGGCCATTTTTTCTCCTACTAGTGATCTGTAGTTTGTCCAGAAGCTACAGCTGTTGAAAATACACCTTCTATATCTAATATACTTAGGAATTCAAAACAGGCTCACACTTCTAGGCTTTTACAGGTGCTCTTAAGTTAAAAGGCTGGCCAAATTTGCAGCTCTAACTTTGTTTTCTGACCTTCGTTCCCCTTTGGCTGTTATTGTTGCTGAAGCTGTTGAAATTTCTGAGTTTAAGCAGGCCTAGTTGCTAAACACATCCTCTTGGTTTGTTCACTTCCCTGCAATGTAGCTACTTTCTGATTTCACAAGGGTTGACTCACTTCTGACACAATGTTCCAAGATGAACACCCACACAGTGTAACATTCAGACTTTTTCTCCATATATACTAGCATCCTCATCACCTGAATGTAGAATCTCATTTCCTTTAGTTGACCAAATACTCTTCCAGTATAGAAATTCCTCTCATAGAAATGTAGTTATTGTAATACTTTATTGAAAAGTTATTTTCTATTGATGGGGTATTCATTGTCTGTGAAGCTGTGCTAGTTTAACTGAAGATAAGCTGAAAGTTTGATTTTAAAAGTACCAGTTAACAGCATATTTCATCATGCTTTTTGATAAAGAACAAAGAATGTTGAAATTTGTGTTGCTGTGTATAGAAATACATTGGCTTGTTCATCCAGTTATGAAAATAAAATGAAGTCCATTGAAAACACAAATAATAAAATTTAGTGTTTTACTTTAAAAAAATTCAAAGACTCTCTTTCCATAGCTGATGAGTACTAAATAAAATTCCTATTTTATACTAGAAGTAACTTTGTAAGCAGTGGGGAAGAGAAATAAATTAGATAGAGAAAGAAGTGAAAGATAGAACAACATTCAGCTGTATTTTCTGAAATACCAGATGGTAAGTCAAGGAAGTTAGAGCACTAACGTACCTGGAATATTCTAAGCAGTTCAAGACAGCAGAAAACTAGACATTTGAAGGAAGGAGGAAATTATTTATGAGGAAACATTTAAAGAAACAAAAATCTACCTAAGGAAACTAAGAGGGAATAAACAAATAATACACATACACTGAAAGGACATATATGCAGTTATCCTCACTGAATGCTGTGAGCCAGAGTGAAAGAAAGAGTTGATTACTATACAAACCTTTATTAAAAAACAGACTTCAGTGCAACACCTTAGGCTACCAAGAGAAAAATAAATAACAATACCCACCCAGAGCACCAGCCAGGCTGAGGGCAGAGATCTAACAGGATTATACATACTGTGCTGTCTATGAACATGAAGTACAAGCAATGGAACAAAAACCTATTAGAGGCAGTATAAAAATAAATATTAACCACACATTCTCAATTACAAGATGACTGACAAATTAGCTTCTTTAAACAGTATTAGACATATTGTGTGTTCGAAAAAAATTGAAATATTGGTATTTCTATTATGTGTGTTCTATATGTGTATTCTGTTCTGTGGTCAGGAGGTCAAGTGAGGTGATTCTCCCTCTCTGTTCTTCTCTTGTGAGACCTCACCTGGAGTACTGTGTCGAGGTCTGGAGTCCTCAGCACAAGAAAGGCAGAGATCTGTTTGGGGTGGATCCAGAGGAAAGCCACAAAAATGATCAAAAGGCTGGAACACCTCTCCTATGAGGAAAGGCTCAGAGAATTGGAGGTTTTCAGCCTGAAGCAGAAAAGACCCCAGGGAGACTTCATGGTGGCCTTTCAGGATACAAAAGGGGGCTATAAGAAAGATGAAGACACAATTTTTAACAGACCCTGTTGCGACAGGACCAGGGGTGATGGTTTTAAACTAAAAGAGAGTAGATTCAGAATAGATATAATAAAGATATCTTTTGCAATGAGGGTGGTGAAAGACTGGAACAGGTTTCCCAGAGAGGTAATAGATGTTCTATTTCCTAGAACATTAAAGGTGAGGCTGGAGGGGGCTCTGAGCAACCTGATCTAGTCAAAGATGTCCCTGCTCCCTGTAGGTCAGTTGAACTTTAAAGGTCCCTTACAACAAAGACATTCTATGATTCTATGATTAATACGCACTGATAAACAAAACTTCAGATAGTTTTTGATGGACAGTTACTTCTACTTCTAGTGAAAACCCCCAAATGTTCACACATGTCTGCAGGTTCATCTTCCATAGTAGATAAACTATGTTCAGTGACATCTGAAACCACTGAATTAAAACTTTAATTCCCATGTTTCCTAGAAACATAAAAATATTTTTGAAAGTTGTGTGACAGCAACCTATAAAATAAAAATAGAAGCTTTATTTCATGCTCAGTTCCTTCAGTATCTGAAGGGTCTTACAAGAAAGCTGGTGAGGGACTTTTTAGGAGGTCAGGTAGTGACACAACCAGGAGAAACGCATGCAAGCTAGAGGAGGGTAGATTTAGATTAGACATTAGGAGGAATTTCTTCACTGTTAGGGTGGTGAGACAGTGGAACAGGTTGCCCAGAGAGGTTGTAGGAGCCCTATGCCTGGAAGTTTTTTAGACGAGGCTGGACAAGGCTCTGGGCAACCTGATCTAGTGGAAGGTCTCCCTGCCAGGCAGGGAGGTTGGAACCAGATGATCTTTAAGGTCCCTTCCAACACTGACAATTCTATGATTCTATGTTATTTTTAAGATTTTTTTGGCTCACTTATAAAATTTTCACTTATTCTTTATGTAGTCTTTTGATGAAATGACATGTCAGGCAGACCAGGAATAACTTTGACAATATAAATTCAGATTGACAGACATGGAGGAAGATGAAAGATCTGATGTCATCATCATGTGATATGAAAACTTGGACTGTATTTAGCAAGTGTAATGAGACACTTCTCCAAAGTCGCTTTTGCTCATATAGTGCCACTATTCCCCTACGATAAGTAGTCAAGGAATTATTTAAACAGCATGCTACCACATGACTTAAAATAATACTCTAGGCATAAAATATTTTGCAGTTTTAAAACAACCAACAAAGAGCAGGAAACCTTTTTTATACCCAGATTAAAGAATAAAAGTTGTCAGCAGTTATGGTTAAGTTCACAGAGCAATATGCGCTAGGATTTAACACTAAAAATAAAGAAGTTTAGTTTTTAAGTTAATAAATTCTCACTGCCCTGAAATGCTTGATATTTTTATTGAACTTTTAGAACTTAATTTCACAAAGTATACACTAGGATTTTTGTACTAAAATATGAAGATCCTTTAATTTAATAAAAGTGAATATGTTAGATAAAGGCTCCATCAGTTAAATTGAAACAATACTGGTCTTTCCCCCACATTTGACCAAATCTCTCTCATTAGATTTGATAATGTTAGAATTTTATGATTTGTGGTCATTTAAAATTTCATGGACAGCCTCATACTTCATATGTTCTTAAGAATAAGCCAAAAAGAGCAACTGTTCCCAATAGCCAGGAGTTCAAGAAGATACAGTCTGCCAAAGTCATGAAAGTCTACTCTAGGTCATCCAAGCTTGCTCGGCCCTGACAGATGAACCTTAGGACTAAAGGGTGGGTTCAGTTCCGCACATACTGCATCTCACCTAAAAAATCCATTGCGCAGGCTTGAAGGCTTGAAGACTCTAGGTCAGGACAGAGATGTCTGTGCTGCCTTCTCAAGCCTTAGAGAAGAGGGAGGAACTTGAGCAATTATACTTAAAGCTAACTAAGCTCATCCTCTTGGTGTGAGAACCAACACCATTGGATTTGAAAACTGAGACAGCAAAAGAAAGAAGGAAGCAGACATACCACAGCATTAGCGGTGACAAAGCAGAAACAGCAGTCCCAATGTCATTACAAGACAAGGCAGAAGATATTCACAGGAAGAGAACAAATCTGGATCTAGAGTGAGCTGTAATGTCTCTCAAGCGAACTGCGTGTACACGCAAGCTGGGAATCCCTGAGAGTGAAAGGAAATGTAACAGTATACTCTGTCCTTGTAGATGCAGTGTCCTTGTAGATGTGCACTAGGACTTTTGTTTCCTATTACTACTTATCAAAGCACATAAATAAAGTGTCCTTGTCTATTAGGAGAAGGGACATGGTCAACAGCTTAAACATAGCAGTGACATATCGGAAAGAAACATTCAGCTCTTGTCAGTGCCTGCAAGGCAAAACCATTGGTATACAATATCACACATTAAAGCTGTTCCATGAACTCCTGAGAGACAGAAAAGGCTGCAGAAGCATCCAAACCTCTCTTTTCCAGTGGTACCCCTGAATAGTGGGGAACATATATACACAGGACAAAAAAGCACCACAGATACCAGAAAACAGACTAAATCAAGCTCCATCCAAATCTATGCATATACTATTAGTGTATTTTCTTATTAGTCTCCTGGACCATTACACAGTCAATATTTCAACAGATTACAATTGAGTGCAGTTCCTGACACGAGCATCAGTGCAGGGGAATACATTTCATGGAATCAGAGAATGGCAGGGAATGGAATGGACCTCTGAGACATCAAGTAGCCCAACATCCCTGCTAAAGCAGTTTCACCTAGAACTCAATGTAAGATACACTATGAAAAATTAATATCTCAATGACAAAAAAAAAAAATTCAAAACCATACAACAATAATCCTACTTCGGTGTGTGTAAATCATACATACAAATTTATTTAGGCTACAGATACAAAAACAGGGTACACCTAGTTGTTATCCTACTCAGAAAGTAGTATTTGAAAGAGTAACACAAAATACAAGTAGTATGGAAGACTACTGATCATAAAAACAGAAGCAAGGAAACCTTTTACTCACACTTTTACTCTTCCCACGTAGACTGTAAGTATTCTTGTTCATGGCCACTCTATGACCAAATTGGAAGTATTCTGCAAGTTTCAAAAGTGAAGTTTTATCCCTCAATGATCCAAATGCCAGCTGTTGTACTGAAAGGAATTTAATTTATCTCTTTAGCAACAAGGTCTTTGAAAGTTGTACAATATCCAGGCATAAGTCACTGTTTCCGTATATGAAAGCTGCAAACACTCTTGGGTCCAGTAAAGCAGATGTTTCACGTATTTCTAAATCAATCAACACATACAGTTACCCTGAAAAATATAAAAAGCATATCCATGAATATTGCACATGTTCCAGGCAATAACAAATGCATGCCAACCCAACCAGTTACAGAAGGTTACAGATTTCTGAGGCAGGGTACTTTTTGCCACAGTTATTTAACTAGATATCAGCAGTATGGTTAGCAATAAAGAAATAGTCCTTACTGAGTAGTTTCAGTCAGTTTCTCAGTCTAAAAGGATCTGTTAACTTATATGTTACTCAGACTATCAGACATATGCTAAATTTAAGAGAAGGTCAGTTAGAGTAATTTTCAAATCCAGATGCCTAATGATGCTTAAACTAGCAGTTGGGTAGTTTCATACAGTTGTCAGAGCTTGACAAATTGGTCTTTGTATAACAATAATAACTAAGCAGAAGCCCTAGCAACTGATGATGGCATGGAACAGCAGCTTTGAAAAGCAGCATTCATCAGCCTCTGGATAAGTGCATAGTAATAATCATGGAAAATTAAAGGGAAATTCATATGCTCCAGGAAAGGCAATTAAAATGTTCCGATTTGGGCCATGTTTCCCTTACTTTAACATACATGTTTTTCCTTACCTCTGTCAGCCAAAGGTGAGGTAAAGTGAAATTTCTGACCGAAAGAGCTTTTCTAGGAAGATCTCCTAATATACAACAATCGTACCAGCAAAATAGCAAGTATGGCTTATTTTGCTCATGTTTATTTGCTCACAGATACAGCTCATATAGGTACAAGCAATAATTTCCTAGGTTAGGCATCATCCACAGTAGCACAGTTTCACTAATGTAATGTACTGTTTTAAAATTACTACCATTTTGAGGATCTCTGAAACCTACCTCTGCCAAAATGGAAAACGAAGTCTTAAATGTCATTATGATACTAAGAGCCAAACATGTTCACGCAGATATACACACATGCAGGTGTAGTTTCTTGCCCCCACAGGAGAACAACATGACCTATGATAGATCTAAAAGTGTAATTTTCCTTCCTAAGAAACCTACTCATCTCCATGCATGAACAAGTCTTCAGTACACTACTTGATCTTTTGATTTGCTTTCTAGAAGCCTGCCACTTCCTTCAGGTAAATAATAAATATGTGTTGATTATTTATGTATTTTATTACTTATAGGCTGGATCCAGTAATAGAAAAGTAAAGCTAACAGTTGAGGAAACAATTTTTTTCATATTTTATATATATGCAAATGCTGTTGGCAGTTTTAAAACAATGAAATAGAGGATCTAATTTGCAAGTAGAGCTGCAGAGACCAAACCTTCTCATAGTCCTCCTGGACACTCTTCAGGTCAACCATGTGAGCCTCTGACCCAGTGTGATGCACTTAAGAGTTGCTTCCTCCTTATCTATTGGCTTCACTGACTGCTCAATAGTTATTTGCAATGTGAAACTATTTCTGGCGTTGATTTTGTACCCCTGCTCTGACCCTGTGTCCAGGAGTATATAATTGGGCCCAGTCTGGCTGTTCTTGAGGTTAGTGCGGTCTGGCTTATCTGTACTCTGACACTGTAAAAGACAATATGGGTCAGTCATTGTGGATTATATCAATATCAGTGGCCACACAAGTCCATTGGAAGTGGTCCAGACGAAGTAGTCATCAGAAACATCAGAGACTACAAGAGACTGGTGTAAGAGGAATTGATTTGAGTGGACTGGAGTTTTTAATTCACAGAGTGATTGTTTGGAATTATCTCATCCTTCCACCCAGACTGACAGTCTGACCAGAATGCCAGACGTGTATGAGGTGCCTGCCTCTGTAGGTCTCAGGGGCATCACTATCAGCCCATGCTTAATGGAGACAGAGTGAGGAGGTGGAGGATTCCTGGTTCCTAGGAGCCATGTCTTGATTTCTCCATTGCCATCAATACCTCTGTAGGCTACCAGTGGAGATTTGCCAACTGTGGGTACATTGGTTGTAAAGGTTTAGAACAGAAACCTGCCATCTCCGTGCTGTGGGAATTGGACTCACTGAATATCTAAAGAGAGTTCATGGGAAAAGAAAGATCTTATTCTAGCATTCCCTGCAATGCACTGAAAGAAGTAAAAACAATATGTGTATTGTTTCTGCACACAAATAGTAGAGTTTTTATGTGAGAAACCTAAGAATAACATAGATCTAGGAGCACATAGCAGGTATGTAATGGAGACTGCACTGAAAAAAACCTCACAAGAACTTAATCAACTTCTGGGGTACTGCTCCATGATTTCCTTAAGAGAAATTTTCCTTAAAAGAAATTTTGTATTCTTAGAAAAAGACCTTGCTGTAAACTATACATATACTACTCACATATGACCTTGTCTATTCTTTTAAGTATGTGAAGGGTAGGTGTCAGGACCATGGGGTCAGGCTCTTCTCGGTGAGGCCCAGTGACAAGACAAGGGTCAATGGTTGTAAGCTGAAGCATAGGAGATTCCATGTGAATACACATAGAAATTTTTTCCCAGTGAGGCTGCCAGAGCACTGGAAAAGACTGCCCAGAGGGGTTGTGGAGTCTCCTTCTCTGGAGGTATTCAAAACCCGTCTGGACGTGCTTCTGTGTGACCTGGTCTAGGGAATCCTGCTGTGGCAGGGGGTTTGGACTAGATGATCTTTCAGGTCCTTTCCAACTCCTAACATTCTGTGATTCTGTGATTACATCTAACATATTTTAATACAGTATACATAATGTATATAATAAGTATAATAAGATATATATATCATATCTAAGTCTTGTGGGGAAAAAAACCCGAAATTCAGTAACAAATCTTTTACTTGTCATGTCTGAATAGAAATCAGTATCCACAAAGGAGTATCACATTACTTTTTCAATTTAAAATACCTACAGGATGAAATCAATGGAAAAGTAAATAAATCATTGCTTAATCCATTCCAGCAATGTTCAAAATACCCACAAGAGAAAAATATACTTAGCTAATTAAACTGGTTAATGCACTTAGACAAAATTCACAGATGTCACATAAAATATCTGGGACTATGTGTGAAAACAAGGTACGAGTTTACGGCTTTAACACAGTAAAGCAGTAATATCACATCAAATCAGGGACAATTACCTCTTTCACGAATTAAGGGACTTTCTGCATTAAACACATTTGGTCACGTTTGTATGAATAACTGCAAAGTACAAGCCCATACCACAGCCAGAAAGCAAGATAAGAGAGTTCTTAAAACCACAGAATACAAGAGAAGAACAAAGGGTTTGGCTAGGATGACAGCTTCTTGAACAATGTACATTTGATCAAAGAGACTAAAGTACATTCACTTATCACTATTTTTGTGTGGATATAATACCTAGAAATGTTACAAGACATCACAAGAAGAGACCTCATTGAGCTAGCCCAGAGTTGCTTCCAGCAGCCAGGCTGGTGTAGTTTATTATAACAGGAAGATGAGTCATACAGACAGATGCCCTACTTTCAGAAATTTAAAGCTTCCCAAGGTTTCCTTCAAAACACTATGAATGTTATTCCTGTGGAATAACCAAAATGCTAGCCCTAGAAAAAGCGTAAACAGAAGACATTCATAGTGGAATTCCAGCAGAACCTGAAAGGCAAGTTGTAGCAAGCTCTCTTCTCACAGGTAACAAGCAACAGAATGGGAGGAAATGCCCTCAAGTTGTAACAGGGAAGGTTCAGGTTGGGTATTACAAAAAAATTCTTCACTAGAAGAGTGGTTAAGCATTGGAACAGGCTGCCTAGAGAAATGGCAGTCACCATCTGCGNACAACCAAGACAAAAACAGCTAGTGACTTAAAATTGAAGCTTTTTCTTTTAAATAATAAAAGTCAATTAAAACACAAATGTTTCCACTGACTTGGTGGTTCAATTACAAGATATTTTTATTTTTTCTGAATAGGAGATTAAGAAATAACAAAATAAGTGAAAATGACTTACAACTGCACATTTGTATCTTGATTTTGGATGTATGTTTTCACAACTCTTACAAGATACTTGTATGGAGCAGAGGTCCATAAATTTACATAAGCTTACTCACACAAAGCAAAACAAGACCATTCACTTGAGGAATCACAGAATCGCAGAATCACAGAATCATTACGGGTGGAAAGGACCCTCAAGATCATCTAGTCCAACCAATAGCCCTACACTGCTCTTACCCCTAAATCATCCCCTGAAAAAACACATCTATCCTCTTCTTAAAACCCTCCAGGGATGGTGACTCCACCACCCCCCTGGGCAGCCTATTCCAATATCTAACCACTCTTTCAGTAAAGAAATTCGTCATAATATCTAATCTAAACCTACCCT